>WWET01000178.1:0-39193 GCA_011038615.1 Limnodynastes dumerilii | reverse complement strand
CCCCCTCCTTATTTTAGGTGCCCTATGGCACTCTTAGGTTAAGATACCTTTACTTACCCTGTATATTTTCTTTCTACTATACATGTGCAGTAGGTCATTCACTGATTCACTGCACTTAAGAAGCAGAAGCTTTTTTAAGTGTGAATTCGGTCCGCTATGTGTGTAATCTGTCCGTTTGTACTGTGCACACGCAGAACCGTGAATTCTGCAGCTGTGCGGCATATACCCTCCGGTGGGACAGCGCCCTCTCACCATTGAGCAGAAAGTGCATGTCCAGCCCCATATGTGATACAGAAGCTAGGTTTTTCCAGCTGCACTGTGCTATCTATTAGTATGTTCATTTTCTTTTCTTTCCTCCAATAGATACACCTTATGAATATGTTCTATGGCGTTCCACCATATACCTAAAATAATGGTACTGGTATTTAAAGTTCTGGTCCTGCATAATAAAAGGATTTTTTTTTTTAGGTATATGGTGGAGCACCATTGTAGTACTTATCTGTATATAAGAAGTAGTACTATGGTGCATACGCGTGTGTGTGTGTGTATGCATGTATATATCCAATAGAAGAGAGAGAGAGAGAGAGAATTATAAGCTTGATTAAACAAATAAAAACAAGTTTATTACATAGTTAGGGAAACTGTCCAAGTGTTTTATTGTTGTCCAATGTGTGGGTAACATTCTTTCCCAAGAAACTGGTGCAATGCGTTCCACATATTAAGATCCGCATTATTTGGCATTATAACCTGGGTCTAGTTGCCAAGGGTTACTCTGAATGTCAGGAGTGTGCATGAGCTTAGATTTCATTATTATGTAAAGATTTAGGCTTTTCACATATAAAACAGAATTGTTTTGTTTAAATCGTTTGCTTTCCCCCCCAAGGGATACCTCTTCATATCAGTGCTGGTGAACTCCAACAGTGAACTCATCCGCCTCATCAACAATGCCATCAAAAATGACCTTTCTAGTCGTAACCCTACCTTCATGGGATTGGCCCTGCACTGCATTGCCAATGTGGGCAGCCGAGAGATGGCAGAGGCTTTTGCTGGTGAGATCCCCCGAATACTGGTGGCTGGGTAAGACACTTCACGGTTTTTACTGCTAATAACGATCTTAGTTGTAACATAAAACGTGTTCAATATGTCATGGTTTATGAATGTATATGTAACCGTTTACACCGTAAAGTCATTAAAATAGAAGTTTGTTTTGCAGAATTGAGAAAATTGTATTTTTGTATCATTGTTTTCATTTTGTCGTTTACACAATAGAGACACAATGGACAGTGTTAAACAGAGCGCTGCCTTGTGCCTACTGCGCCTGTATCGTACTTCTCCAGACCTTGTTCTCACAAATGAGTGGACCTCAAGGGTGGTGCATCTTCTCAACGACCAGCACCTGGTAAGACCGTGCTTTACAAGCTGTGCTGCTGGCTGTAGGCCCATTATGAGTGCTGAGCAACAGGATTGCAGTCTAAATGGGCTTTATAAAGTTGAATTGGGACCTGTTTATTTGGGAGACTAAGCAATAACTTATTTTCCTTTGGTCAATGTGTGGTGCAATATTGACCCTTAAGCCTGAAATCATGCTTATACCTTTTAATAATAATTATGATAATATATCCCCTTTTTCTCCTGTATTTCCATGTATTAGAAAAAACATGTTTACGCTTTGGGTCCGTGTGTCTAGACTATTTATATTGCTCTCTTCACTTATTTTTTAGGGTGTAGTAACTGCTGCCACCAGTCTGATCACCACTCTGGCACAGAAGAATCCTGAAGAGTTTAAAACCTCAGTGTCCCTGGCGGTGTCCAGACTAAGCCGGGTAATGTCAGACTCCCATTTATTTATTCTCGTCTGTGTCGGTGATGAATATATTTCTATACAATCTGCATAAGCTGGCTGCACACTAAAGCATTGATTGCCCTGATTATCCAGTTATTGGAAGATCAGACTAATGATTACTGTAGTTGGAAGACAAGATCTTTTTTGCCAACACAGATTAAAACAGTCCAAAAACTCTTGGATCTGATCACTCGATTGTAATTCCTCAAATATATTGGCTGCAAGGTAAAGATGTCCTATAGTGTATGGGCATTTCATATAATTGGGCCCTCTGCCTGTAATTCCTGGTTATTGGCATGTACAGCGGTTAAGTAATGAGAGCTCTGCATTTATCACTGCTGTATGTCAATGTGCAGCTAGTCAGCTCAGACCTCATGCCAGTCCTGGAAACCTGTCCAATCCTGGCTTAAGCCTATGCTCAATCAGATTCTGCATGCCCACGGTGGCTCAGTATGTAACACTTGTGTCTCACAGTGATGTCATGAGTTTGATTCCTGAACTAGGCCTTATATGTGTGGAGTTTGTATGTTCTCCCTGTGTCTGTGTGGGTTTCCTCCAGATGCTCCACTTTCCTCCTACAATCCAAAAACATAGAAGGATGATTTGCTACTGACAAAATGAACCCTTGTGTGTGTGTCTAGTAGGGAATTTGAAGTGTGTTTCCAGTAGGGACTGACGTTAGTGACACATGTTCTATGTATAATAATAATTGGAGGGTGGTAGGTTCAGGGCACGTTTGAGGATGGGCCAAGTGGTTCTTATCTGCCGTCAAATTCTATATTTCCACGTAGTTTAAAATATTCTCCTTCTTCGAGCCACTTCCTGCTTTGACCAGTAGTTGGTGTAGTGATGTTACAGCTTTATACTGTAAAGACTCAAACTCCTTCTTTGTGCTGTGCCAAATGTCTGCTTTTATTTGTGTGTGTGTGTGTGTGTGTGTGTGTGTGTGTGTGTGTGTGTGTGTGTGTTCAATCAATTGTAGTTTTATTTAATGTAAATATTCTTTTCACAGCAATCTCCCTGACGTTAATACGGAGACTGTATTTGCCGGCCATATTTTTCTTGGCTATGTTGTGGATGCGCTCATTAACTAAAGCATGCCAGAAAGAATTTATTTATTTCAACTATGTTCTGCCAAAATGTTTTATTACGGACTTTCAACACTTTGGCAAAACTCGCAGCTCTCTTGTGGATAGCGTATGCTTAATTCTACCGTGCTGTGACCTGGCACAATTTCCAGCAAGTGTGATGGATGGTTTTGGAGAAAGTTCACCGTTTTTCGCTGAGTTGTATAAAGAGTACTTTAGACTAATATGTTAGCATTGGGCTTTCGTTTCTTCCCCCACCCACATGGTTCCAGAGGTGTGGAAATTTCGGTTCCATTTAAAAATCCTCCACCCTCCCTCTGACCTAATGCTCACATCAGTGATCAAGGCTGCAGTTTATGTACATTTTTATTGATTTGTGTTGGTTACATCTTTGTTCCAATCCTGTAATTTGTGCTTTTATATATTGTGTCCTACATATATTTGTTGTCTCGCTGGAAGTGTTGGATTTTGTGTGTGTGCAAGGTGTGGACTGACTTTCTAATTCATTTTATTTTTCTTGTTTAGATCGTCACTTCGGCCTCCACAGATCTTCAGGATTACACATACTACTTTGTTCCAGCTCCCTGGCTTTCAGTGAAACTATTAAGGCTGTTACAGTGTTATCCTCCCCCAGGTATTAATCTGATGCAGAGCCCAGACCCCATCACAGCAGCAGTGATTTACCGATTGTCAGCTGCTTAGAAATTTTTCTGCAGAAAGAAAAAGCCTTTAGGGAATAGACAGTGTGGTAATAGACAATGCGGTACACATTCCTCATTATGGTAATAAATCACAGGTACATTCATACCAGCCTCCAGATCTCGGGCTTTGTAAGTTTCAGAATTGAAGGGCAGTTATGGAGGCTCTGTGGTTTTATATACCAGTTATACAGCATCAATCTCACAAGGGAGTATAAACGAAGTATGACATTTAAAAAATATTTAAAGGCTAAATTTGACCTAAATTAACTGCATTATATTTTTATAATCGATAAGTAGATTGTTATGCATAGTGTATGTATGTATGTATGTGGCATGTATGTATGTGGTATGTATGTATGTATGTATGTATGTGGTATGTATGTATGTGGTATGTATGTATGTATGTGGTATGTATGTATGTATGTATGTGGTATGTATGTATGTATGTATGTGGTATGTATGTATGTGGTATGTATGTATGTGGTATGTATGTATGTATGTGGTATGTATGTATGTGGTATGTATGTATGTGGTATGTATGTATGTGGTATGTATGTATGTGGTGTGTATGTGGTGTGTATGTATTGGGTATGTATGTGGTATGTGTAATGTGTAAGAAAAGCACTCAAGAGGTCTGTAATAAGTTATAATACAAGCAAAAACATTTTAATCCGTTTAATCCATGGCACTAACTTAGCGCAACAAAGAACAGCAGAACCTTCTTTTGGACACTTACATTTTTGATGTTATAGCACCGGGGCAAGGATTCATTTGCTCAAAGAGGAGGGACAGAATGTATGTATGTATGTATGTATTAAACTTATTTTTTTTTTTTTTTTCTTTACTTTACCGTGGCTGGTTGTTGCGGTTGCTTATCTGAGCAGCCCTATTGCGAACATCCGGATGGCAGCTGTATCATGTTCGAAATAGCTGCCAATTTGGTATTGGGAACAGGTACCCATTTCTACTCATTCCCAATAGCGAAACAGCAGCTGCGTTTAGGGCTGGGGCATAGACCACAGTGGCTGTGGCAGGGATGAGGTTATCGTTAGGCTGCGAGGTATGGATGGTTAGGGCTGAAGGGGAAGGTTAGGGTTAGCCTGCGGTATATGGAGGGTTATGGCTAAAGGGGATGGTTAGGGTTAGGCTGCGGGGTATGGAGGGTTAGGGCTGAAGGGGAAGGTTAGGGTTAGCCTGCGGTATATGAAGGGGATGGTTAGGGTTAGGCTGCGGGGTATGGAGGGTTAGGGCTGAAGGGGAAGGTTAGGGTTAGGCTGCGGGGTATGGAAGGTTAGGGTTAGCCTGCAGGGTATGGAAGATTAGGGCTGAAGGGGAAGGTTAGGGTTAGGCTGTTGGAAACGGTGGGTTAGGGAAGGGTTAAGGGGAAGGCTTGCCTTTTCACAAAAGAAGAGCATTGGGTGTAGCACCACATGAAGACTGCTGGCTATTGTTGGCAGTCGCTGTTCAACAGCTGTACGATGGTCTTATGGAAAAAAAAAAGTCCTACATACAATATAAATATAAAAGTATCACAAAAATATAATAAATTGAATTAAGCACAGAATGCAAGGCAAAATGCGAGGTGTCAAGATTGACGGATCAGGGAGCAGGGGATAGAGCGCAGTGAGAGGTTGAGAAGGAGCCACCAGGTGGCGATGGGATAAAAGGGTAGCAGAGGGGGACAAGAGGGTATGAGGTGAGTGGGGAGTGGTGGAGGATGGAACAACACTAGGAGGGAGGGCCCTGCTCCTAACACACTAACTGAGAGGGAAGAACTTACAGAAGACATAAGGAGGGGGAAGGAAGTGAACTGCTGGTGTGAGCGGAGGAGAGGGGGAAGGAAGGAGAAGGGGTGAGAAGACTGGTTAGGAGTGCAACTGAAAGACACTGGGTTTAGTAATGTTTTGTTTTCCACTCTGGTTGAAGTCTGTGCCAGCATTACAGAGGAATCCTCAGTCAGGTCACAACTTGGTTTTCACATTGCAGAAATGCAGCAGTAGGAGATTGGCACAATCCTCTATTTCAGTTCAACGCCAGTTATGGAAATTCAGTGTGTCCTCTAAAGGCACAAGGCAGCAATTTCAGTCCTTTAAATCCAGAGAATAATGGTGTCTGGAATACTAAGCCTCCTCTGTGGAAGTTATTGCAAGGAGACCGAAGAGCTGCATGTCTCTTAGAAACCAGTAGCAGTTCAGTTTGCACAGTTTGTTGTGACAATATAGATACTAACAGGTGGCACGTGATATCACTACACGAGACCTAAACTGTCCTGTTTGCATTGTCCGATGGATCTCCCATGTTTATCTAAAGCTGACCAATTTTTTAAACACCAGATAAACGCACTAGAAACGGTCTTGTATGATTACGTGGTCCTTGGTACTTGGTCCGTGGTACTTTTGGCATGTTGGCTAGCGCCCGATAATTTAAGGGAGCCAATCAGCTTACTGAATGCCTCCCTATTCTGTAAGTGTCTCCCTCTTCTGCAGGAGAGGTGTATGGTGCCGATAACGGGATATTTCTCTGGTGTGAAATAGTCCCGTTTATCCAGACACCCCCTGCTGGGATCGATAATCCATCAAGTGTATGGTAGTGATGGGTAGTTAAGGAATGATTAGTTAAAATGAACTAATCTTTTATGTGAACTAATTCATTTAGTTCACAAACCTGGAAAGATTAGTTCATAGTGGGAGAGAGGCGTCAGTCACTAGACAGTAAGATGAAGCACAGCAGATCCTGCAAGATCATTCACTCTATCACTGCCATTTGCTTTTAATGTAATCATAAAACTTTACCAAACAATAACCAGAGATGGTGCTGTTGAGCTCAGACTCCGGAGTAGTTCTTTTGAACTAGATTCCTCAGTAGTTCAGCTCGTTCATTTAGTTCATCTCGTTCTTTTACTTCAGAGACCTGGGCAAGAATATTAGTTCACCATGAATTTAAGGATGTTTGAGGGAGTAGACAAGAAGAGATAGATGAGTTAAGCTGGCCATACACTAGAGTGATTATGGATTGGGCCAAATATCACTCTAGTACATGGTAAAGATTTTTTATTTTTTTTTAAACGGCGATAAAACGCTAGGGTCCGATTATCTCATTTTTTGGAATTTACGATTGTTAATCGGACCCTAGCTGCGATTTTTGGAGGTACCTAGTGCTCCGCCCTCTCTCCCTCTGTGTAAAGTGACTACTGGACAGATGTTTAACGCAGGATAGAGGGCAGAGTGCTGCAGTACCCCAACCAATAAGCTGGCTGCATGGAGACCCAGCCAATCAGAGAGAGACTGCAGCCAGCCAATAGGCTGGCTGCAGGCTCTCCAGCAGAGATTATCGCTCCCAGCCTGTGGCAGTGTATGGTGCCGATATCAGGACCTTTCCCCAGGGGGAAATCGTCCCGTTTATCGGCAACCACAAGCTGGGAGCGATAATCGCTCTAGTGTATGGCCCTCTTAAGGGAGATCAGGCACAGATAGCAGCCCCCTCCCACTTTTTTTAGTGCCTGAAGCTGCTAAATGAAAGTAAACAAACCACACAAGACACACACACACAGCCCTATAAATACAAGTCTAATAAAGCACTGCTTTGATTTGAGTCATTACTTTCAGAAAGTAAAAAAAAAATTGATTCAACTTTGCAGTGCTCAATATCACAATACTCATTTGTTCTGATTTGCCTTTTAAAACATTAATAATATTGGTCCGGATTCACAGTTTTAAGAATTGGGTTACTACGCATGCGAAAACTACGTAACTGTGAATCCGGACCAATGTTAATAGCTTAGCATATTATTCTATAACTAATCCAAAAAGCAAACTGTATTAGTGCATTTATATAAATAGAACGGTTCTATGTCTCCTACTATAACTATATTAACCTCTCCGTAACAGAACCAGTGATCTATTGAACTAAACAAACTTGATGAACTAAAAGAACTAATCTTTTAAACTACTGAATGAACTAGATCTGAATGAACTTCATTCCCAATCGCGAGTTTACCTAAATTTTCACCACAATATCATGAGACATATTTGTTCGGTTGTCTCCCGTCTTTGTGGACTTTCTTAAATTGAACATTGATTTATGTCCATTTTCTACTCCGTGTTTAGATCATGGCCACTTTTAAAATAAATACACTCTCTTTAGATATTTTTACTTGTTGTTGCTAAAAGCAATAAACTCCTTTCCTGTTTGTTTTCTATTACAGTATAGACTGTATCTGCTTGTTTCACTTTATCTGTAAATCATTATTTTTCAGAAGACCCTGCAGTCCGAGGGCGGCTGACAGAATGCCTGGAGACCATACTGAACAAGGCCCAGGAGCCCCCGAAATCCAAGAAAGTGCAGCACTCCAATGCCAAGAATGCTGTGTTGTTTGAGGCAATCAGCCTCATTATCTACCATGATAGGTGAGCACAGGTCTGACCCAAATGTAGCGCACGTCACTATCGAATTGGAGATAAGGTATTCCCCAAACTAGAATGAGGGCTAAATACAAATTAAATTGACATAAGCTTACATTCAATCCAAGATCCAAATGATCCCTGGAATGCGCTCAGCCTGGATTTATGATACCCTGGTGGGGCGTCGGTGGTCTAGAGAATAATATGTAACTAGTGTGTGTGTATTGTTACTGTTATTATATGTGCTATATACTTGTAGTCTTTCTTAGTACTGATTCTTTTTCTTAACTTCATCACTGTGACCAGTCAGTGTAGTAAATGACATAAATATAGCAACCTATGTGGCTAGTGGAATAAGTACTGTCATCTGTAAAGTCTTTTATGTTGTTTGTTCAGTCTTCTTCTTAGAATGCTGCAAACCCCATAATCCATTTTATATATAATATATAGGTAAACCTCTGTTGTCACTATGCCGTTTTCCCTGGCCAAATATCAGTACCTACAATTGTGTAACGTGTCTTGTGCTGTAAAGCAAGGAGGATGTTCTATGTGGATGGCCATCTGTGTATGATGCTTGCCTTACTTTGTAACCACAAACCGAGTGCTACTGAAGCAATCTGTGTACTTAACTGGTCCGTAGATTGCTTAAATGACCTATCACGCATGCGTAGTACGTCATTTCGTAAAAATACGCACCTAAGAAATATGAGCCTTTTATAATGCTCCCTTTTTAAGGGGCTTTTGTCAAGCCTGTCCAAAATGGCCTTCCACCGATTACCCAGTATGCAATGCAACCTGGAGAGAGAAGTTGTCTAAGACCACTTTACTCCATAGCAGCCAAGCTCTGTTGTAGCTTTAAATGCCATTCAGGTCTTTCCAATTCTGCAGCTCCGAAGGGAGATTTCAGCTCAACAGACTGCCAGGCTATTACACATAGCCCATGTGTCTCTTCTATCCTGCTCTCCAGTGAGCCCAACCTGCTGGTTCGGGCATGCAATCAGCTGGGACAGTTCCTGCAGCATCGCGAGACCAACCTGCGCTACTTGGCATTGGAGAGCATGTGTACCCTGGCCAGCTCGGAGTTCTCGCACGAGGCTGTCAAGACTCATATTGAAACAGTAATCAATGCATTAAAGGTGAGTGACCGGTGATGTCCGTATAATGCTTTGGAGTAATAATTGAAACGATCAGAAGAGGAGTCTGATTATTTTGTGATGAAATGTTTCCAAAAACCATCTGATATTAGGGCCGTACACTTTGTAAATTTCAGGCGTTCTGCTGATTATCTGTCATGTTTAACGTTAATGAAATGTTTTCTTCCCTCTCCCTGTCCTATCAAATGATCATCCCAAAACATTGAAAATTGAGTGATCGCTCCTATTGTTGTATAGTGTGTAGTCAGCTTATTATTAATAATAACAATGGGCCTGATCCAGAACAACGCTTGTGAGCGAAGTTACGTGTGGCGGAGACGTAAAATCGCCTTTTTGTAAGTACTGCGCATGCGCACCATAGAAAATACGCTCAACAGCGTAGCGTAATTGTGAACGTATGGGCCATGCACGTATGTGTCACGTAAATACTTACGTGTGGGCGTGCCAATTTTACGTGCGTCCAATATACGTCTGAAATACGTGAAGTAGGCGGGGGGTGGCATTTAAAGTGTACAGTATGGGCGTGCTTAGCTGCGTAAATTCGTCTAGCCCATACGTACGTGTGGGTATGACAGCGGTTACGTTGGAAAAAGTTAAGGTAGGGTTTGGAAAGTGTATCTTGACAAAATACGTACGTTCAAGAGGTGTGCCTAGGGGAGTGTATAGAAGGTACGCACACGAAAATACGCTACGTGAATAAACGTACGGCAAACGTAGTTATGGATCTAACCACTGTGCCCCCTCATTATACACACACTGTAGCCCTCATTATAAACACACTGTACCCCCTCACATACACTGTGCCCCCTCATTATACACACACTGTGCCCCCTCATTATACACACACTGTACCCCCTCACAAACTGTGCCCCCTGCAGTAAGCAATTCAAAGATATATCCCTGCATGCAAAGAATACAATTACCTTGGCTCCCCCTGAAATTAACATGGTTTAGCCCAGAAGTAACTTTCCTCTCATTTTAAGCACCTTCTTAAGTCTGAATCAGGCCCAACGTTTATAAGGCATCACAAAGTATCCACAGCACTGTACGGTGAGACAAAAAAATCTACAAATTATATATAGGGTACATTAAAATAAATAGAATATAGCGGGTGAAATGAGCATGCTAGGGCTGTTTAATATAAAGAGATTAAGGATGTAAGGGCGGGTAAGTGGAGTTGGAAAGATATGGGGAGGGGAGGTAGTAAGGTAAGTTGAGGTAGAGCTTATGGGCCTGTTCCAGAGTTACGTTCCCATTACGTTTCATCGCGTAGCGTATTTCCGCTTGCGTATTTTCTAGGCATTCCCATCGCTCGTACATACTTTGCCTGATTTACGCTTGCCAAACCCTACCTTAACTGTACATAGCGCATCTCCTGCCGCACGTATACGCGCCACGTACTTACGCGCCTAAGCACTCTAAATACTGTACGATTTAAATGCCTCACCCCACCTCCGAAGCGTAATTTTGGGGGTCGTACGGCTGGAACGCCCATTTGTTCGTAGATACGCTAGTGGTACGTGACTGGTACATGTGTTCTGAGTTACGTGGCTTAATATGTGCCATGTGCATGCTCTGTAAATTCTAATGGGTGAATTTACGTCAGCGGCTAACATAAAATTGCCAGTGCACGTGGGTCTGGATCTACCCCTATGTCTTTAATAAAAAATAAAAAAAAAAAGTATTAGTTTTAGGCTTCGCTAAGTAAAAATATGCAGAAGGCAATTGGGTTTACTTTCCATAGTAAAGATTTTTTATCTTGGGAATCCTTGTTCATGCTGCCCGTAGTCTTTTGACTAGTTCTCTTGCTGTTTATCAGCAGAAGTTAACATAAGATGTAACATGTTCTATATAGTTTGGCAAATCGGAAAATATTACATTGAAAAAGTTTCCCTGGTTTACCTGTGCGTTAAATGAGCTGCAATTATTTGTGGAAACCAGGACCGTTTTCAATGTCCTATAATTTCACAAGAAATGATAAATGTTTGGTCTTTAGTTGCTGTTAAATGAAACAATTTGTCTGGATACTGCATTTTTTTTACATGTTCTGTTTTTTTTTAAATTCTTTTAATAAACTCTGCAGACAGAAAGGGACGTAAGTGTGCGTCAGCGGGCGGTGGATCTGCTCTACGCCATGTGTGACCGAAGCAACGCTCAGCAGATCGTAGCAGAGATGCTGAACTACTTGGAGACAGCGGATTATTCCATTCGTGAGGAAATTGTAAGAACCCTCGTAGAAAGTGTATGGGA
Source organism: Limnodynastes dumerilii (assembly GCA_011038615.1). Classification (NCBI taxonomy): domain Eukaryota; kingdom Metazoa; phylum Chordata; class Amphibia; order Anura; family Limnodynastidae; genus Limnodynastes; species Limnodynastes dumerilii. The sequence goes on along the minus strand of WWET01000178.1, from coordinate 27,757 downwards.
GGGAATCATTTCTCGTGTATGCGTCTAGTTTTTTTGGTTCTTCTAGGTAGGACTGTGTTGGAAAGTAAAGCGTTTTTGCCTGTTTCCTGTTTGTGTGCGACCAAAGATGTTCCACAGAGAGGAATGACTGGAATGTGTTCCCTGTTACAGGTGTTGAAGGTAGCGATCCTGGCTGAGAAGTATGCTGTTGATTACACGTGGTATGTGGACACTATCCTCAACCTCATTCGTATAGCAGGGGATTATGTGAGTGAAGAGGTCTGGTACAGGGTCATCCAGATTGTTATCAACAGAGACGATGTTCAGGGATATGCAGCCAAGACTGTGTTTGAGGTAAGAGAAGTGAAAACTGTTGACCCTCCTTTATATTGAGTGAAAAGTTTGGTTTTGAATCCAAGTATAGGCAGGTTGACTTTTTGGTAACCCTATAACTGTGACTCAGGCAGATGCTATTTGCTTCCAAGATTTTGACCATTTGTAGAGCTAGTGAGTGTATTAAGTGGTCTAGGTGCGTCATGGATCAAGGAGAATAATGGAGAATAAAGGAGTTGTCACCATTATTTTTTTTAATATATTTTTAATTGAACGTTGATTGCCTGTTATTTATTGTGTTTTTAAGGCTCTTCAGGCTCCTGCTTGCCATGAAAATTTGGTCAAGGTTGGAGGCTATATCTTGGGAGAGTTTGGAAACCTTATTGCTGGTGACCCACGTTCTAGGTATATATACATTATTATTTTAGATGAATTATATGTTCCTCTTACATGTACTTGTCAAACAGCCTTCTGTTCTACAGCCAGTGACAGAGCATATTAATTAGCGTCTGAGTTTGGTCATCAGATCAACTGAGTAGGTTCATCATGGATATGTGCCAAAAAGCATTACCATATGGTCATGTTACCATGTATCAGTCATAGGTAATGTGGCTCTCCATCTGTTAAATAAAATGCATAGTATCCTTTGCCCATGCTGTCTGAGCCGGCTGGAGTGCCACGGGTTGCTTGTTATTACCATGTGCTCTGTCCGCGTTGTAATTTTGAATGTCTCTCTAATTATTTTGCAGTCCCCTGATTCAGTTTAACCTCCTGCACTCCAAGTTCCATCTGTGCAGTGTCCCCACTAGGGCATTGCTGCTCTCGGCCTACATCAAGTTTATCAACCTGTTTCCTGAAATTAAGCCCACTATCCAGGACGTGCTAAGAAGTGACAGCCAGCTCAGGAATGCAGACGTGGAGCTTCAACAAAGAGCTGTAGAGTATCTACGGCTGAGCTCAATAGCCAGCAACGACATATTGGTATGTTCATGGAGACGTTCTTGGCTAATGGAACTTTACCAAGTTCTGGAAATACCTTTTATATATGGTACCCTGGGTCACCATATAAAAATATAGCAGAAGCATTTGGAGGTCCTTCAAACCCCTTTTTAATGCTTTATACCAGTCCTGTCTGACTTTCTGGAGCGATATCCAAACGTCTGAACGTTTTACCTTTCTGTTTTCTTTGAAGGCTACTGTGTTGGAGGAGATGCCTCCATTCCCTGAGCGAGAGTCCTCTATCTTGGCCAAGCTGAAGAAGAAGAAAGGTCCTAGTACAGTCACTGACTTGGAAGACACTAAGAAGGAGAAGAACAATTCGGACGTGAATGGGGGCACTGAGCCCGCCCCTGTTAGCAACGTGGTATGTGAATATTAAATGTGCTCTGTTACTATTTCAGTCATTGGTGTAGTAAAAAGGTTCCTCTTTAAATATGCGTACATGATGGTAATGACAGAACATCAGTATCTACCATTTGTCATATAATCCAACAGCAACCTCTCTTCAGGGAGCAACTTGTGTGTGCAGTGCGCCCCCGTCCACTCTCTCTCTTGATGCCCCTATCATCTGCCAACCAGCACCCATGTTCTGGAATGAGACCTTCTACAGCAGCACTCTCATTCTGCCAGGTTCTTAATGTGTTTTTGGAATGGAATGCTGCACTAAAGACTTGTGTGTAAGGCGCTTGCCTCCTCTTGAGGCTGGAATGAATTTGAATCGTCTTTTCTTGCAGTGTGTGAATGTAAATAACACCATTGTAGAAACCCACCTCTAGCACCAGGTTTTAATAGCTAATACCCAGAATATTATAGATGTGAAGTCTACTTGGATTATTATTTGATAACCCTTTTAAAAGCGGTATTCAAGAAATTCCTATAATATGCGGCCAGCGTCTCTCTCAGTGGTTATGTGATTATTTTCGTAGCCTTGGGGCCAGATTTGCTAAGCTGCGGGTTTGGAAAAGGGGCCCATAGCAACCAATCAGATTCTAGCGGACATTCTCTAGTATGTAATATTTATATGAAATCTAGAATCTGGTTACTATGGGCAACATCTCCACTTTTCCATTCCTGAAGCTTAGTAAATCTTGCCCTTGGAGTTCTGTGGAGCGTTATGGTTAACATGCACATTGCTCTTTTTTGCCAATGTATTTGTAAGATGTTTTTGCACTTGTCGTACTCTAAAATAGTCATAAGAGGTTTGAAGTCTGGGATTTTGTCATCTTGCCAAGCAAGGTCCTAGTCATCAGCAGGTCCAACCAGCCATAGAGCTACTGGTTCACATTCCTGGCTGGTAAGTGCTGGGTAATATATAACCTTATTACTTTTAGTGGGCAAATATGAGGCACCCTACAAGGATTTTCCCTCTACCAGAAGATATATCTATAAAATATTTGTGGATTTATTAGGATAGTTTATCTTAACTTTTCTAGGTAAGCGTAGGTCATGTTTTAAAGCTATGGTGACTTGAGCTGTCTCAGAGGTGCACATGGACATCAGAAATGTGACCATCCCAATTGGAGAAGCCCAGATGAACATTGCACAGCACTGGAGCAACTTGCTGATTGTTTTGTCAGTGACACCATAAACACCTACAATAGTATAATGTGCTACTTACTGACAGGGGAGAGATATAGCAGGAAATACATGTAGAAAGGCTGAATGGATAACAATTTTAAATTTTAATAGCGTGGGTTAGTAATTCACGAATTACGTATAGCTCTACCCCGAGATGCTGTGACGTACTCAAGGGTGCTGCAAGTCTAGGACCGTAATGTACACTGGAGTTGCAGGGAGAGAGGCCGTGCACCCTCTGCCCCTGCTGCTTTTTGTGGCTTGTTGGGTAATAACAGGTGACCGTCAATGTAGTGTGGTGCTCTCCCAGTCGTTGCTACAGTTTCACACATTTGCAATTGAAAGGAAAATCTGGAAAAGGTAAGTTATTAAAATAAATGTACTGGGTATAGCTGTACTGACCTAAGAGCGCCTCAAACTGAGAAACTATGGCAACCGCTGGCAAAGGTTCATTTGACCATTTTATGTAATATATATACTAGTGTCTTGTGTTTATGGCTGTTTTATTTCTATCTTTGTAAAAGCTTTTGTTGTTTTAAAATAACCTTTTACTACCACAGCATTTTCATTGCATCAGTGTTAAAAAGTATGTTTGTGTTTTGTCTTAATCTTTTTTTTTAACCTTTTGTGGGTCATGCAGATTCCTTGTTTGTCATAAGAAACAATTATGTATCCAGCGAATTACTTATTTAAATGAAATTCCTGTAGTTTAGTAGCTTAAATATCATAATGGTTATTTAAACCTGTTATATGCTCACCTCCACCAAGTGCAAAGGGCGACTGCTTGCTGGCACCAATTTATCAAGGAAAACTAGCTGTAGTCTGCCCAAGCCGACATGAAATCCCTAAATTGCAATATTGCGTTACTGCTCTATACTCTTGCATTGTGCTTTTTCCACAAGTCCTACTGTGTGCAGGAGTGCTCCTATATGGCTTCAAATTCATGTGTCTCAAGATCTTTCTATCTTATATCCTTTGTTCATTTATGGTGGAGAAAGAAAAAGTATAGTATTGAAATATTCAAACCAAAAATAACACAGCAGAGAGCACTATTATGTCTGAGTTGGAATCACTGCAGCATAGAATGTGACGGCAGATTACAGTCACTTGGCCCATTTAGTGTCCCCAATTTTCTTTTTTTTTTTCTTTTATACCATTCTGACCCTAGACTCTATTTGACGATCAGTTTAGTTTGAGATTTAGGATCTCCTTATATTTATCCCCAGCATGTTTACACTGTTCTACTGTGTTACCTCAACCACCTCGATGAGACTATTGCACTTATCTATCAGTATTATCTATCAGTATATATCAGTATTCAGTGATGTAATCTTTTTGCACGTTCCTCCCTCCGGTTTAGACACCTTTCCTTGTGCACAAATTCATCCACTGAAAAATGCCCCCTCCTGTACCAGGTTATGCCCCTTGATATATGTGAAAGCTGCTATCCTATCCCCCTTTCCCTTCTCTGCTCCAGGCTATGCATGTTTAGTCTCTCTGTTTTTCATTGTGTGACACAGGCCATGCACCAGTCTCCAATGTATTTATGTCCTTTGATTACCTGCAGTCAGATGGACTGTAACAGATTTCTGTTGTCTGTTCATAGTCCACACCTTCTCCATCTGCTGATCTCCTGGGCTTGGGAGCTTCCTCTGCTGCCAGTCCGGGTGCAGCCCAGAACACGTCCTCTGGAGGTCTGCTTGTGGATGTCTTTGCAGATGCCTCGCTACCTGTTGCTGCGGTCACCACAGGTGCAGAAGACAACTTTACAAGGTAGGGTGTTAAGGTTGAAGTGAAAGGCATGTGTTGTGTGTAATGATTAATCCTTTAGAGCCCTGCTTCCACATTTATAGTTCTAGGATAACCATATCGGTTGCCCCAAGGTTTTCCATAGGGTTGTGTGGATCTAAACTGAATTACAGATTAACTTGTAAAGAATGCTTGCTGGGATTAGGGGAACTAACAGTGCTCCATGTTGCTGCCTCTTCTCCCCTTGGTTTTCCTCTTTGCTGCCGACTCCCGATACAGCGATGTCCCAACTCCCACAGAACAGGCATCTGTGGAGGGAGACCCTCACGATGCAGATGATTCCTACCACAAGTAAGCAAACCTACTCAGAAGCCCATCTGGTTCCATCTACCATTCACCTCTCACTGCTGTCTGGCTTCCTCTCTTGTAGATTTTTGTGGCTTTAAAGCAGCAGGGGCACCGTGGTGTTTTCAGGGGTTTATTCTCTTTTGATACATGAACACAGTTTTGGAAACCGTCTCCTGCATTGATCCGTCTTGACATGCAGCTTCCAATGATAAATGCGTAATTTTGTGACACTGAAACACATGAATAGATTGTTAGGCGCTGTCTTACCCATGCTCTGGATTACATGCAGCTGTGATAAAGATCCCGGTACAGGATAAGCTTCCACTTTGGGTCCAGTACTGTACAACGCTTTTAAAATCTAGTTTTCATTTTGATTTTAGTTGTCCAATAGGCCGATATATAGGGGCATTCCACACCACAACTTCTCTTGTTGGTTCCGCTGTAAACTTTTTCAATCAATTGCCACGATCAAGGTGTTTTTATTTATGTTTTTTGTTTGCTTTTGTTCTGATCCCTCGATACACTGCAGCTGTGCACATCCGTTCCTGGTTATTTCAGCTTGTACCTGTACTAGAGCAGTTATTGTGTATATTTATTGGCGTACTATGCTGTAGGTTTGATTGATGGCTAAACGTTGGATTCCGGAGTGTTCAGTCTCTAGTAGTCTTGTTTGTGAGTTATGACTCTTGCAGATAAATCGTGTTGCATTTTCCAAAGCTTGGAGACTGTGTCCCTCATTGCATAAAACATAGTTTATCAGTTTCTTGCCACCTTTTTCCCACACAGGTTTATGAAAGTAAAAATGTCATCTAGGAATTATGGCTATTTTGCTTATTTTTAAAAGTCGCTGCTGCTTTAACCAGGCAAATGCTAAATGCAAAACTATTCCATCCTCCCATGTAACAACTCCAGCAAATCAGAGCAGACACACTAAGTCTACCCCTCTGGCCACCCTGATTGATGCATGCGGCCATGTGTTGGGTGTCCTTTTAAACATGTTTTTAAAGTAGTTTTAATAGAAAGGTTTATATTTCTAGGCGGTGTTCACAGGGAATGAATAAAAACAGAAACATAAATCCAAAGTATTTGTGTACTTTATCAGTGTTTCTCTTACTTTTTTAAGCTAATATACCTTTTCTTTACCAGGGGTATTCAATGCTGTGCATATGTGTGGAGTTTTAGTTTTTCTGTAGCACACAATGCTCCAACATTGCATGACTTCCGCCCAATTCAATTGTTTGGTCTCCATGCTCCTAGTGTGATAAAACAGGCCACCCTACCATTCAGTGTTAGCATCGGTTGTGTGAAAATCAGGGCGTTCAGTGGCATGAGGGACCCACCACCATCATTGCAACCAGGCTAGTCAATGTCCGCACTATACACGCCCTTTCTTTTGGCTTTTGTTTATTATTCACTAATATCCATGAACCTGATTCACAGATAAGAGTGCAGATCTGCCCCTAATTCACTCCTCCAGCCTCCAACCTGTCCCCCCCCCCCATAACCGCCCTCCCCAGCTAATCTAAANNNNCTCTTTGTCGTGTCCGTATGGACAATGCACCTCCCTGCATCCCCTCTCCCACATCTTCCTAAAACGCCCGAGGTGGCATAACATCGCCTCTATGGATGTAAATCCCTGCATGTGATCTTTAAAGACCGCACCTATGCTATCTACGTACTGATCTGTAGATAGTGTGAATGTCATTTAGCCCTAATACGTACTTAAGAAGCAGAAGCTTCTTAAGTGTAAATCAGTCCCCTTGTATGCTGAAGTCTTTATCTGATTCCATTTCCATGTGTTAGTACATGGAAATAAGATTGTTTTTCATGCCTTTTGACCTGATATTACCAAGCTTAGAACTTGTTAGAATGATGGTGGAGGAACCCCCCCACACTGTTTAAAACCACTAGTCCAGGCAGGTAAAGGCCTAGTCTGGCAATGAAAAATAGACTCCATGTTGCTCCTTTTTACCCTTCAGGGTTTTGTTTCTTCATTTATTTGAAGTAACCACAATGTTTTGTGTAAATGGTGTGAACAGCCTCCTTGAGAGGTGTGTGTAGAAATAGGGGATGTGGCAATTTCTGTTTTAAGGAGCGAAGTTCAGCAATTGAATGACTTTTTCTGCACTTATGCACCCATTAGTATTGCAAGCTGCTGATTGGTGAGCATAAGAACTGCAGAAAAATGGGCAGAAAAGTGGTCTTCCTGATTGAATGCTCCTCCATCCCTTTAATGTGTTGTGTTTTTTTTCTTCATGATGCAATATCCTGGGTGTGATTTAATAAGTAAGGTCTGGGTCCACATGGCTGATTAGGAAGACCCTATATGGATGATCACAATCACCTCTGGTTTCTATAGGATTACTTAACATGAATTTACAACAAACTAACGACCTGCGTCTTACCATCAGAACGTTAACAGGTCTTGCAAGGGTTTTGTATTCATACATAGATTTTTTTTATGTCATTCATTTAATGGAGCTTTTATTTTTTTTAGGTTTATCTGCAAAAATAATGGTGTGCTGTTTGAGAATCAGCTTCTCCAAATTGGTTTGAAATCCGAATTCCGTCAAAATCTGGGTAAATATCTGTGACGTCCTTTCGCCCTCAGCTGGCTGGTGTGTTCCTGCCTTAGGTAGATTGCTTCTCATGACTGGAGAATTACAGACGGGTCCGGATTCACAGTTACGTAGTTTTCTTGCGTACGTTGTTTTAAGAATTGAGCAACTACACATGCGTAGTAGCTTATTTATGCTATCTACGTACCATTTCTGTACGTAGATAGCGCAAGTGCGGTCTTCAGACCAATTCTTAAAACAACGCACATAAGGTGAAAACTACGTAACTATGAATCCGCACCAGGGACCCTAAGACGTTTCCTTTTGAATTCTCAATAAAAGCATTAAGTTGGTTCATTTTTAAAACTATTGAGATTTAAAATGTTCTCATTTTTACATAAATTAAACTCCGCTCTTTACTTCCCTATGTCATAGGTCGCATGTTTATCTTTTTTGGAAACAAAGTGTCCTCTCAGTTCCAGAACTTTACTCCAACCTTGGTTTGCTCAGATGAGTTAAAAGCTAATATCCTTTTTGAAGTGACTTGTAAAGAGTATGTGCGTAGATATATAATTAAAATGTGTATATACAATGCTTTCCTGTGAAATGAAGCATCAAAAATGTGATTTACATTTCTTTGTTTCAAATATAGTGCAGGAATCATTGAAAAGTCCTAATAAATACGTATTAAATCTAAAGAATCTTGTTCATTCAGAGGATTAAAGTTCTTTATCCCAGTCTTTGAGGCAAATTGTGCTCCAATTGTTGCCTTTTGAAACTTCGTAGTTGGAAAAGTATAATCCAGAGATATAGGGGGGATATGTGAAATATCTGGAACAGCTGTAAGCAGACATTTGAAAACGTCAATTCAAGTATTAATCATCTTCATCCCAGGAGAAAGTCTCTAATGTATCTGACAGATTTATATAATTAAAATTTTAGTCATTTTTATTAAGGAAAATGTGCCAGATTTGTGTTTTTATTTATTATTAATATATATATATAATTTGGGTGTGGGTCCCCGTAACGATTGGCCCTGTTTCGAAAGGACTGTTGGCTCCCCACCAGTTCTGAACTGGCAGGGATATCGATTGCTTATGCCTTGATGAGGCATAGCAATCGATCGCCGGAGCACCGAACATGGTGCTCTGATAGCTGTTTCCCCCAAACCGCTCCCTAACCCAAACTCTAAAAGCAACTTTTGTCTGTCCCTAATTCGCAATGCGAGCCCTTGCAATGCTGCGCATAGCATGAGTTTGCAGCTCATTTTCTTAATGCCGGATCGGTCCATGGAGAGGAAATTACATTGAATGGGTGACCCATACTCACCCATTTATAAAAATAAATTCTGAAAGAGCTCTCATTTGAAATGTGGACACTCAAAAACAGCTTTTGGTTTTCCCTAATTCACAATGCGAGCCATTGCAGCGGGGACTCGCAATGATACTTACACACTTGTCTGTGTTTTAGAAGTCCTGATCTTGTGGAAGTGTTGTGGCACCGTGAATCTCTGGCAACGATGGGCTTGTTTCTGCACACTTGCGTAGAATGGCAGAAAATTATGGAGCTGTTTATTTCTGGTCTTTACATGAATGTTCCTGATTATGAAAGATCTGTTGATTCTCCTTGACATTCGGGTTTCATGTCTGAATCTTCAGTCTAAGCCGGTGGAGTCGACAGTTGATGGAGGAGCCCAGTTGCAGCAAGTGGTCAATATTGAATGTGTTGAAGAGTTTATGGAAGAGCCTGTTCTAAACATACAGTTCAGGTGTGTATTTAAGTGAACTTGATGAAGTTCAGATTCCCCTGTGTAGAAAAAATTAGCCTTCAGACAAAACAAAAAGCAATCCATGTGAATTTATAGCATGGAAAATGTTTGTGAATTTTTTTGTATTTTGTTTTTGTTTTACCCAGTTGGGAGAGAATAGTGTTTGATGTACATATATATTTTATACTATTATTAAGTAAATATGTTGTAAAGTGCTACAGAATTGCAGGACCCTATAATAGATCCTTAAAAAACACTGAAAACATGTTAATAGGTTAATGGGCTACTGACTAAAATTAACTGTAGTCTGTGTCTGTCTGTGTGTTGGGGAATTTAGACTGTAAATTCCAATTTGGGCTGGGACTTGATGTGAATGATTGTTTAAAAAAAATTTGCGTAGTAGTATGATGGCGCTGTATAAAACTGTTACTAGATAGTCTTTCATATTCAACAGACTGACCTTCCGTACTTTATTCCCGAATGTCTGTGTTTGCTTCACACCAGCAGTGAAATAGTAATATACAGATTAGTCTGCCATTTATTACATTTCATTAGGCTCTGCTGGTGTTTTATGTCATTTTCCTAGTCTCATAAACGCATCTGGTCGTTTGCCTTATTAACATACAGCTGCTTTCTCCGTTTGGGGCAGTTCTATTCTGTGTGATGAGTCTCTGGAATATCACATTGTGTATTTTCTCTTGCAGAGGTGTGTTGGAAATAATGCAGTGTTCCACTGCTAGAAACGATGGGTATTTGTGCACTTTGGTCCGGATTCACAGTTACGTAGTTTCCGTCTTGCGTACGTTGTTTTAAGAATAGAGCTACCACGCATGTGTAGTAGCTAATTTACACTATCCACGTACCATTTCTGTACATAGATTGTGCAAGCAAGGTCTGGAGACCGTGCTTACACAATCTACGGACGTAAAACGAAAACTACGTAACTGAATTCGGACCTTTATGCCTATCACAGATAATTGAGTAGACTGTCATGTCTACTCCGCTTTTACTGCTTAAAACTGCCAACGATTTCCTCTGATGCTGAAGGTATTACCTTTTCCTTTCCAGCAGGTTGGTAAATAAGGCCCCCACACTCCGTCAATTTCTAAATGACATGTTTTCCTCAGCTTCATGTGCCCTACCCTTCTACAAAAGAGCAGCTGTTATCAACATTGTTGTGTAACAAAATTACATTTTTTTAATGCAATACTTTTGCCTTTTCACATCTCTTCTCTTTGCAACTTCTGTAGGTATGGGGGAACCTTCCAGAATTTCTCTGTAAAGCTACCAATTACCCTCAACAAGTTCTTTCAGCCCACTGAGATGGAGGGTCAAGACTTCTTTCAACGCTGGAAGCAGCTCAGCAGGTAATGGGAGGTGTTTAAACACAAAATGGAAGTTGCTCAATCAATTTATAGGTAAATGCAAACAGGTGCATGAAAGGCAGGGGGGTAATCTGCTAGCTACAGAAACACAGGAAAGAAAATGCCTCAGCAACATTGCCATAAACCAGTAACAGACTATATCGTCTGTTTTTAAATTGAGAGCCAAACTTACCTCAGGAGACATCCCTTTAAAGTCTCCAATGAGAGTTGTTTTCCTCTCTTTGGCAGTGAGGTTTTGACCCTTTGGGACACATTTTCTCGTATTTTAGGAAATAGTCTTGTTGAAGGCTCTTGGTGTTTTAAGTCTCTTCATTAATTAGCACTAAATTCTTGGGATTTGGTTGTGTACGGTATGGAGACAGGAGAGGAATAGTAACAAAGGTAAGGGAGATTAGTGTAAAGATAGACCCCCATTAGGAACCAAAACAAACCATTCGATGTGGCTGAGGATTATATGACTTGGACAGTATGGTCAGAAACACAAGCTATAGGGACTCTAAAAGGTTACTACAGTGTGTGTGTGTGTGTATTTACATTTTCCCAATAGGAGTAAGAATTATAGGGGGCAAACGGCGCATATAGGATTTTGTTTTGTACATTCGTAATTTAATCTTTGTGGCAGAGGTTGTCGGAAGTGAATCTCTGACAGCGAATCATTAGAATCCCTTTATTAACAAAATTCAAAAAAGTATTGAGATAAATTATGAGAAGAACATTGTGATGAAGTTTTCCACTTTCTCTTTTAGTTGCAAATTTTTTTTTTTAAATATTTTATTGATTTTCGGGTTTTCAAATTTTAAGAGCTTTACAGTTTATAAATGCAGACAATGTAACAATAATTTGTATATTTACACAGCATGTTGACAACTACAATGCAGTAAAATATAGCAAGTATACCGAATATAACAAGATATCTGGCTAATATTGGTTAAATGCCTTCTCTAAGTCCTAATATACATCTAGAGGTATTACAATATTTATTTGGTTATTTCATGGTTAACCCGAGAGAGAGATAGATATATGTATTTGTGTATGTATGTATGTGTATGTATATATGTGTATGCATGCATGTATGTATGTATGCATGTATGCCAGCAGGGGGAGCAGGTGTTTTATGTTGGGAACATTCATTTGTTCACTGATCCTAATAATCTAGAGCAGTGGTGGCAGCCTTTAGCGTCCTTCTGCGTTGCTTTTTAAAGTTTTTGTCATAACTTATAACACTTGTTTAAGTCTGTGACCCACGGATCCTACTGCCGCCAGAAATGTGACAGTACACATGGATCTCACTGCTGTCACCATTCTGTAACAGGCTACTGACCGATGTCCTGCTACGTTGCTACAAGATATGACTGATATAGCAATATATTGCTCCTACGCCAGGGGTATAGGGGTACCTTCTTTCAGCCAGTAACTGACTATCCTTAGCTCCTCCCACTGCGCTGTAGGATGGGTTTTATGCTGCCACCACTAGACTCCAGCCATTGGCACCTAGACCCGCTTATTCCGAGTGTCCACTGATGTGGTTATTGCACACCCCTTGTCTACCTGTTGTCCGCCTGTATGGTTTAGGGCTGCTGGGTAGCTTGGCGGAGTTGACAGGAAGCAGCGGCATTGTCCATCATGTTTGGGCTTAGCTTTCATCAGAGAGTGAACAGGTGGAATTCAGTGTTTAAGCAAAAAGCTCCAGCGAAACCCATCTACATAGAATGATGCTGGTTTTCTGGTTCAATACACAAAGCTCATCTTGCATTGAAGATGTGTCAGAAAAGGTCAGTGGTTGCACTGTTATACTCGTGGTCCTGTATCCTGCTATACTGCTTGCTAAAGTGCTCTCTTTGCTTAGCAAGGTAATATATTTCTATTTATTTTGATTCACAGCCCAAATCAAGAGGTCCAGAACATATTCAAGGCAAAACATCCAATGGATCCAGAGATCACAAAGGCAAAGGTTGGTTCTTGATCTATAATACATTATTTTATCCCCTGACATATTCCTAGAATATCCATGAGCTTTTTGCTGAATGTGTTTTCAGCTCATTGGATTTGGCCCTGCTCTCCTGGAAAACGTTGACCCAAATCCGTCCAATTATGTGGCAGCTGGAATCATCCAAACAAAATCTCGACAAGTGGGATGTCTGTTACGCCTCGAACCAAATATGCAGGCACAGGTAGGCAGTGTTTGGGGGGAGAGAGGGGCTGTTCCCTGCTGTTCACCTCTTTTCTGTTCCCATCATTAGGGTAGATCCAGAACTACGTACGTACGTGTATTTCCGCTAGCGTAAAAGTGCCCATTAGTACTTTTGTACAGATGTTGCGCCGCGTTACTCAGAGCGTAATGGCCAGACACGTATCCTCATCGTAACTACGTTTGAAAGGGTGTGCCAGCTATATGACACTCAGAATTGCGCTACGTAGGCGGGGTGAGGCATTTAAATCGTACAGTATGGGCGTGCTTAGGTGCGTCAGGAGTTACGCTTGGAAAAGTTAAGGTAGGGTTTGGAAAGCGTAACACGGCTAAACTACGTCCGACAGAGGGGAGTGACAAGGGGACTGCATAGTAAATACGCTGGCGTAAGCACGCTACGCTAGGAGACGTAATTACAATGTAGTTCTGGATCTGGCCCATTGTGTGTAATTGTGTGTATTTGCTACAATCTAACTGTTGTCTTCTATCCGCACAGATGTACCGGCTCACCATCCGCACAAGTAAAGAAGAAGTTTCCCAGAGATTATGTGACCTGCTCTCTGAGCAGTTTTAAACCTAAATCATGCTGGCCCCAAATCCCGTGTCTTAGTGATGTTCCCTTACTGCCAGTTCCTTCAGATCATCTCGGTGAAAATAAATATTCCTTACACATCGTGTAGCTCTGTTGTATTCATCTCATTGGGAACTTTGACAATATAATAATGAGCTGTGTGTGTGTAAGGACAGCTCCTTTGTTTCCTGGCATCGGAGAATTACTAAAGGTGTTTGTTCATGAAATACGTTATCCACCCTGGTTCTAAGTATCATACATTGCGTAGAAGCTGCATGTTTAACAGATTGAAACAGTTCACGGTTTGCAGAGTTACAGAATGCTCTGCATATTGATGAATGCGAACATGGATTATGGACAGTGCAATAACTTACTTATATTCAATATTATTATCACTGATCGTATTGTATTGTTTATGGTTACATCTCCACTAGCCAGTCACTCTTAAAGATCACTATTACATTCACATAGTAAAGGAGACTATTTGTGGACTGCTTCAAAAGCCATTGTTGGAGATTTTGTTCCTGATTCAGAGTTAGAAAATAAGAGGAAAGTAACACCTGGGAAAAACCATATTTATTTCAGGGGAAGTCAAATTAATTTGATTTTATGCATGCAGGGAGAATACTTTGCTTTTGCTTATTGCACATGGATACTGACCAGCTTTACTATCACACTGTTATTTAGACTTGGGATAGGAAACATCACCTCTCAACTCTAATACTGTTTGCAACAGATGAAATATGACTCCCCTGCAATCAACATGGTTTAGCCCAGGAGTAACTCATTTCAAGCACTTGCTTAAGTCTGGATCCAGCCCCTTGGTTTTTAAATTTGGGGTTGCTGCTCAGATTGCAAACTATAAACTTAAGCATCAGAATACAGGCAAAGGCCCTGAGATTGAAAACGAGAGAGGAAAGTTACACCTGGGCAAAACCATGTTGATTGCAGGGGAGTCTAGTTAATTGTATTCTTTGCATGCAGGGGTATAACTTTGAATTGCTTACTAACCAGTATCTGTGTGCAGTATCTGTGTGCAGTAAGCAATTCAAAGTTATATCCCTGCGTGCAAAGAATACAATTAACTTGACTCCCCTGCAATCAACATGGTTTAGCCCAGGAGTAACTAATTTCAAGCACTTAAGTCTGGATCCAGCCCAATGAGAGAGAAAAACTATTCTTAACTGCATCTTGTGGCTTTCTCTTTTCTAAAAGCGGAAGTGGAAGCTCAAAAATTAGTAACGGGCAATGTTTCAGACATGTTGAGCTATGTCTATGTGTGGACTTCCCAGAAAATTTAATGGGAAGAAAATAAACAAACGTGGTTTTGGGTATGATCACAAGAGATGCTTCTAGCGACCAAAGTATATTTATTTTTCCAATGCAGGAAGTGTTCTGAGTAATAAAACTAATTGAGATCAAGGAAATGGAGAAGTATCGGCAAACAAGAAATCACTGTGGAAAAACTTATATTTGTCTATATATGGAGATGTTGTAAAGGTAGACTTGTAGTGTTTGTGTATAGCTTTTATATCAGTGGTGAGTTTTGGTGCACAATAAAAGCCTGTTATTGCCTGTGAAATAAAAAAAAAAAGCCGATATAATTAATACTACAGGTAAAACACAATAAGTCCCATGATAATTTGCGTAAGAGTCTTATAATTACCTGGGGTATTGAGGATGGGGTTGATTCAGAGATGCGCTTAAACTTCTTTTTTTTTTTTTTTTTTTTTTTTTTTTTTTTTTTAGGCGCAAGTGTACAGCTCGGCTAAACCATTTTAGAAAGTAAGGGGTGTTAATTTAAAAAAAAATAGCATGCAGGGAAAAGACATTAATTTTACACATAGAACTAAAATACTGCATAGCTTATTTATTCTATAAAATAGAGTTGAGCTAAGAAACTTCACCTCCTAATTCACCTTGTAATTCTGTTTTCACAATTTAAATCTGCCTCCCCTTGCACTTCAGCATGGTATTGCTCAGGTCTACACTTGCACGTAAAAAAGGTGAAAGTGCAACTCTGAATCAGCCCCCTTATGTGTTTTTTTTTGGTTTTTTTTTTAGGGTTTTTTTTGTCACTTTCTTTGTACCCTGTGTACAGTTTTACTGTTTTTTGCTCTGGTTGTTGAAGCTGAATCAGTCACTAGATCAGGCATAGGCAACCTGCGGCTTTCCAGGTTTTGTGGAACTACAAGTCTCAGCATGCTCCAACAGAAAAGGTATAGCTGGTACCTAACAAGGTTTGATGGGAATTGTAGTTTTGCAACACCTGGAGAGCCGCAGGTTGCTTATGCCTGCACTAGATGGTGCTGTTTTCTTTGTTTGGGTGGTTGCTATGACACCGTTATTCTCTGATCTCTGGCTTCAGGATGAAGTAGAATGTTTTATGTTGCGGTCACATTTATTTCACCGTCCAATCTCCTTGGCTCCCTTCCAAGTATTCTCTGGTTTCCCATTTACCTCTAATTCAAATTATTCTGGAGCATGGGCCTTCTTGTTTTTTTACTTATATCTTGTGATGATTAGGCAAGTTTGTGTATTTTACTTGTATTATAACAAGCTCTTAATTGCGCACCAGAACTCACCACAGATGTAATATCTGTACACAAATGCACTACTTTTGTCCCTTTAGAACATGCTAGCTCAGCCTAATAAATGTTTTTCCACATGTGCATGTTTTTGGGTTTTTTTCTGTTAATCCACCCTATCTATAAAAGAAAGCAGCAGTTATAAGCGCAAGAGGTTAATTTTCCCCAAAAATTCCTTTTTCTCTGATGGTCACAAATAAGTTGGAATTAAGGTAAAGTAGAATGTATATAGTAATATTGTATATCTCTTGTAGGTTATAATAACCTACACATTTTCTGTAACTTATTGCAACCTATTATATATCAAATTTTATTTTGGAGCACACAGGTGCAGTCATGTAAACTAACTGTGAGGTTCTAGTAATAAAAAAATAAAAAATCTGGTAAATCCCAGTAACGCACAAATAAATATTGCCTCGTAGCATTCCCCCTACATTATCAGAATCTGGGGCTGATTCAGAGTTGCACTTCCACCTTTTTTTTTTTTAGGTGCAAGTGTAGACCTGAGCAATACCACGCTGAATTGCAAGGGGAGGAAGATTTAAATTGTAAAACCAGAATTAAAATTAAGAGGTTAAGTTTCTTAGCTCAACTCTATTTTATAGAATAAACATAAAGTTATGCAGTATTTTAGTTCTATGTGTAAAACTAGTGTATTTTCCCTGCATGCAAAAAATGTAAAATTAATTACTTAGAAAAATGGTTTAGCCGAGCTTTACACCTCCACCTAAAAAAAGGTGTAAGTGCATCTCTGAATCAGCCCCTCCGTCTGTAAGGACCTCATTCACGGTTAATAAGGAGATAAGAACGAGCCGATTTGCAATTATACGCACCTAAGTTGGAAGGCGACTCCCTTGACACGCCCACATTTTTATTTGTTCTTAACTGACTTAAGGCCATCGACAGCCTTATCTTTCCGTGCGTATGTTTGTTATGGTCCGGGTTCACAGTGACGTAGTTTTCGTCTTACATGCGTTTTTTTTAAGAATTGAGTAGTAGCTTATTTACGCACCATTTCTGTATGTAGATTGCATAAGCGCGGTTTTTAGACCGCGCTTACGCAATCTACATACAGAAATGGTACGTAGATGGCGTAAAAAGGCTGCTACACAGGCGTAGTAGCTCAATTCTTAAAACAACGTACGTAAGACGAAAACTACATAACTGTGAATCCAGACCTATGTTGCTAAAGTTTGTATGTACTTGGCAATCCGCACCCTGTCTGCTCAATTTAAATGCCTCCCCCCCCCCCACTTTTCTTAATGTGGCCTGGCACACCGCTTCTTACTTATCTTATTACAAGTGGACTTGTAATTAGCTCTTTATGGATTTCCATTCCTAAATCCTACGTAGATTGCATAAATAAGGGCACTATACATGTGAAGTTTATCCATTTTTTAAAATATGCACGCAAATCGCAGCAACTTTAACTGTGGATCAGGTCCTAGGTTATTGGCTTGGGGCAAATTGCACCATAAAAATCAAATCACAATAGAGTGCAGTTGTTTATTCAATAAGTGTGTTTAGCACCCCAATAAGTATCATAAATTGCGACCAACCTCAAAAGTTTTGGAAAACCCTGCTCAGAGATGCCCATATTAAATCCACAAAACAATAGTTGTGTGCAACAAAGTTTTATTGGAAGGAAAAAGATTATACATTTTAGTGGACTAAATAAAATTGTATTTTACACTTTTGGCAACAGCTGAGAGAAATCATTGTGAAATATTGGAAATATTCCATCAAAGGGAAAAAAAAAAGTATTCCATAAAGTAAAAATAAAAAAGTAATGACACAAGATAATATTTAGAGAATATGCATAGAAAATATTGTTCTATACATAGAATTGTAGAGAGAAAAAAGAAAGTTTTGAGATTAGTGTCAAAAATGAAAAACCAATGTAAATTGTGGTACCAGTTAACAAATACATACAAATATAAATTTCCTTTTTTTATGCCAATATACTGCATTTGATAAAAGTTGATTTCAGGTAGAGAATGCAGCCATACTTAGAAGAGTCTTGTCTAAGGTGTTCTGTCTATGCAGAGGTGGGATTAGGACACTCGTGGGAGTGGCAAACACATTCTGTGAAATACTTGATTGTGACAATAGTTTTGGTTGAGTTAGGACAGTGAAGCTCCACCTTCTTCTCCCTGATAGAACTTTGTACTGGCGCACAGCAGCTGCAGCTCCCTGTGATTCCTTGAAAGTCCTCATCATACCTGAAAAACGAAGCGACTTTATCATTCTTACTCCTAGAAAGTTGGTCATAATGGGATTTTTTTAAATCCATTAGCGAAACCTCCGTTTGTCTTTGTCTTGTAGACTGTCATAAGATTGCCAATCCCCCCCCTCCCGTATTTTCCTCACTTACCGTGACTCTGACTCACAGTATCCGTGACACTTGGTTAGGGGCACATCTGCAGTGCAGTTGTCCTTGGTAATGACATGATTGTAGTGTTGAGGGCTGCAGCTGGTTGCTGGAAAAGATCGCAAAGAATAAAAAAAATAAATTAAGTCATATCTTTATGAAGAAATTAGCACCTGTTAATTCCTGATAACCATATCTTTTCTTTAATTTACAGTGCATCTGTACTGTAAATGCACAAGCGATTATTGGCCTAATCAACCAATTAGCAGGTGATCTGGCAAATAATCGTTGTAGTTAGTGGGAAAGATCCATTTTTCAAACGCCAAATAAACGTACCAGAAACGCTCTCGTACGGTTTGGTCTTCTACCATATTTAATTTAGATCGGGCTCTAGCACACAATATTTTAAGCTGAGTCAGTCAGCTAACTGCAAGGCTCCTTCTTCTGTTAGGATTAACAGGAGAGGTGTATGGTGTCAATGACCAAACCTTTCCCTGGTTTCCTGTTCATCGGGCCACCTCCTGCTGGTATTGATCATCGTCCCAGTATAGACCAGCTTTAGGCTAATAATACCACTTTCACATCTCTGTCCTGGCAATATGTCTGGTCTGGGAACCCGGGATATTGCCATGTCAACAAATGATCTCAGGGTCACACCCTGGGATGATCATTTTCACACTGCAGGGTTGACCCAGTAATTTCCGAGACCCAGGTCTGCTTTGACAAGTGTGATGGGCGGCATGTAGTTCCCAGGGAGGGATTTGTTTACTATTGCCAGTATTATTACTAGTATTATGCTCATATAAGTGAATCCCTGGGCAGCTGACCTAGGCATAGGAAATTTATATCAAATATCAATAACACAATCTGATCATTAAAAGAAAAAAATATATATAATATATAACAAATACTGACGTGGTTTGGTTGTTGCTGAAGATGTGGGTAGATCATGGCCTGGAAGAAAATAATATGTTGTTAACACTGATCTAGAAAAGAACCACTTCTACTCAAGTGAAAGGGTCTGACCCAGCCTTGACCATACTCTTGGTGTAGCATAAATGTACATGAATTGCGGTGATCCGGATCGGAACAGAACTCATTGCTTGCGTTTAGAGGGCAGAATAGGAGACGAGCAAGTGAGTCCAGTCCAGACCCAAATTCAGACATACATACGGGTAAATATCAGCACCAGCTACTGGACGGAAGCTATTGGAGACCAGCAATCCACAGCCTGTGTCGGACCAAAGTGTTGGAATTGAATGCAAATTGGAAGATATGGAAATGTTTATGCAACGAGCTGGGGTTTTGGTTTGAAAATATCTGTTGATTGATCTATCTATCTCTTTCTATGGACACACTCTATTTCAGGGTAATACTATTACTATATAATGCTATTACTACACTTGCACCGTCAATTTAGCTCTCTGCATAATGATTGGCTGTAATGTATTGAGCTGTGGTTGTGTTTGTCTGGTACATCCAATCCTATCCTTCTTTGCATAGGGTTTTACACATTGCTGGTTCTGTTCATTTTTGCATTCTAGTCTTCTAGCACCCTTCAATTTCTTCTGTAATGTGTTTCTGCCTTTTATAACAATAAATCAACTTAATACAACACTTTACATTCACTTTGGACCAGCTATTCCTGTAGTGCTTGCTACCCACCTTAAATTCTCTGTTTGAACCACTAACATTAAACAAACTATAAAGAAATAAAACTTCTCATAGCTCATCACACTTTAATAGACTTGTGACAATGAACAGGTTTCTCTTAAACAGCTCTACCTTTCCTGATAACAGGATATATGGGTCAATTAATTGCTTAGTCTACCACTATATTCAGAGTTCACCCATTATGCAGTACACAGCAGACAGTCTGTATTTATTAAAATGGTTATTACTACTGTGGTTCCTACTGTCTATTGCCACAGTATTGTCATTCTCATGCTCTGATTGTAACGTCTGAACCATTAAGTAACTACAGCCACTGCACAGGGAATGAAGGGAACATAGACCAGCGCTGTTAACCTATGATACACTTGAATAATGAGTATGCTAATTGTGGGCAGTATGAGGGTCCGTGGTCATCTCCCAATGGGGGACCTATTGACAAGTGGACTCAACCAGCGGGATGAAAAGAAACTATTTATTACCACATGTAAATTAAAACATCAGTGAAAAAAGCATATAAAAAAAAAAATTGATAACAATAAAACAAGTGACAACATAGGTGGAGGGAACGGGCTCCGTACTGTAGGTGTAGGGCCACACTGAGCAGGAAGCTGCGGGGAGCTCAAAGGCTGCGGAATGGAACAAAGTCCTGGAAAGCGGGGAATGCAGGTGACCGAGTCTGGACCCTTGTTAAATGACCAACAGCGTTGCGTTTCGGGCAGACGTGCCCTTTCTCAACCTCGAGGGCTTGAGAAAGGTGTCCTTGTGATGCCCCCGCCCCTTCGCATGCGCAGTAAATACAAATGGGTGAAATAATGTCATCGGCTAGCGTAAATATGCTAGCATACTTAGATTAAGATCTGGCCTTGGCGGAACCTGGCAAGCGAGGAAGGGAGGCGCCAAGCCAGAGAGACGCTCCCCTCCGCCTGCTATCCCCCGCTGCCATAGGCGTCGGATGCGATGGAGGCTGGCAAGCAGCTCATACAGGAGGTTCCTGCATGATGTCAGCTGCTCTGTGTAACTGCCACAGGCGCTCATACAGGAACTTCCTGTATGAGCTGCCTGCCGGAGGAGGAGAGCGCCACGCAGGAACATGCCAGGTAAGTAGAAAAACAATTTGGAGGCTGGTGTTATATTATGTGAATACTGGGGACATATGATAGGAGTACTGAAGGGGGCTGGAGGCACATTATGGGAGTACTTGGGGAGGGGTCAAACTCCCAAATAAAACTAAACAGTAGCAAAAAAAAACTGGCTGCACTTCTGATTCAACAGATTAAATGTGTGCAAGTGTATATATAAATATAGAGGTGCAGCCAGGGACCAAAGTGACCACTATGTAACTACAAGGAACAAAAAAGGTGCGGTGCTCCAAACAGACATTATATAACACTATGTGTCATTTTGCTACATGATAGGAGTACTGAAGGGGGCTGGAGGCACATTATAGGAGTACTGGAGGGGGCTGGAGGCACATTATAGAAGTACTGGAGGGGGGCTGAAGGCACATTATAGGAGTACTGGAAGTGGCTGGAGGCAGATTATAGGAGTACTGGAGGGGGTTGGAGGCACATTATAGGAGTACTGAAGGGGCCTGGAGGCACATGATGGGAGTACTGGGTGGTAGTTGAAGACACATGATGGTAGTACTTGGGGGGCTGCAGGCACAAGATGGGGATACTGGGGGGGAAGCACAGACACATGATGGGAGAAGGGCGCAAATTTATTTTTTGCAGTTGGGCGCCAGACATGCTAACACCGGCCCTGGGCCCATCTTTTGTAGCATAAATGTACTCAGCTTTTTTTTATACTGAGTTTAGAGTATACAAATTTGATTTCCTGTTGGGGGTTATTTTGATAAAAATGGAACCAAGCAATAAAGTTCCCAAAATTTGAATAATACATTTTTAGATGTAAACATAGTAACTTATGA
The DNA here is from genome assembly GCA_011038615.1 of Limnodynastes dumerilii. Taxonomy (NCBI): domain Eukaryota; kingdom Metazoa; phylum Chordata; class Amphibia; order Anura; family Limnodynastidae; genus Limnodynastes; species Limnodynastes dumerilii. The sequence continues at coordinate 5,741 of WWET01000178.1, read as the reverse complement.
GGTAAAGTTGCCTGTGATGGATGAGTTTCTGTGCATACAAGAGAAACAAAATTTGTTACTTATTTAAAATAGCTAAAAACAGTTTTAATGTAAAAGATATTGCTATAATATTTATGTAATATAAATAAATGTGACCACGTAATTCTAAACCTGTGAATACATAAGTATTATCCTTAACATGACAGGAATTACTACATTTGAGCATACTTCACATATTGTATTATAAGATACACACGGACAAATCTGTGCTTAGTGAGATACGTCCGAAGGGGTGTGCCAGTCCTGTGCACGTAGGAAGTTAAGTGAAAGTGGGTGGGGGGAGGCATTTAAATGGCCTAATATGGGTGCGGTTAGGAAAGTACACACGTACCTTAGCAACCTAAGCACAAATATACACACGTAGAGTTAAGGTTGCCCTATGGTGGCGGAAGTCAGCTTAGGGGGTGTTGCCTTGCCACTTAGGTGCGTATATTTGCGAATCCGTGTGTACGTTTTTCACACGTAAGTCTGGACACAGTCCATAATATACTTGCATTGCTGTGTTGTAAATAGTAACATTTTTGCTATACTTTTTATTTGGTTTAAGCCATTAACTACACACAGTTTTTAAAGGATCCATTGAAATACCTCCTCTCCCTTTTTGTTTGAGCTATACATGTTTGGTGCAGGGTTGCTGACTCTCCCGGATGTTTCGGGAGACTCCTGAAATTTGGGCAGTTCACCCACAAGTCCTGACCCCCTGTTGATGTCTATTGTAATCCCTAGAGTTACTAGGGATGGGTGGGACTTGATAGCATCCTCAAGCCCCACCCACCCCCTGGAACACTAGGGATTAAAGTAGGGATTGACAGGAGTGGGGCTTAACGATGCGATTAGCAAATTGTGTCATTAAGCCCCGTCTCCATACCGGAATCTATTTTCTTCCGCTGACATCTTCCAGAGGGGAGAAATTAAAAACTAGGCAACTCTGGTTTATTTCCTCTAGTAATTCTTGGTATGTTTTGTGACTCACGTACATTTAGTTGCTGTTCTTTGTACAGTTTCTAATACATTTATGTCCTTCTGGAGATATGGCCTCCAGAACTTAACACAGAATTACAGTGAGGCTGGAGCAAAGACCTATAAAGGGGCATCACTACTTCTCTCTACTACTGATTCCTCTCCCTATGCAAACAAAGATCTGACTTTCTCATTGCATTATTACACTGCTTGTCTACCTTTAAGTCACATAAAGTATTCACTCCTTCATCCCTTTCCTCCTCTATAGTTTCTACTGTAGTGCCATTAATCATATATTGAACTTGTGTGGGGGGGTTTTGCCCCAAGTGCATGATTTTGCATCTTTGGCATTAAACTGAAGTTCAAACTCTCTTGATTCCGGACCGGATTCACAGATACAATTTTAGTAGTTTTTGCGTGTGTATTTTTAAAGGCATACTTTTCCCTCAATACCATGTGTAATGTCACCAATACAGATAATAAAAACACAAGACTCGCCTTCCTTTTATATACCTAGACTAACTTTTGTCCCCCTTTGTACTGGGTGGGAGAGTTTTTCTTCAGCTTGGGCTTTTGCAGCTCTGATAACTTTCTCTGCCTCCTTCTGCCTTTTAAGATACCAATCTCTGTCATACAAAGGTCTGTTGCTGTTAATAATGAACTTTTTTCCACTGCCCTTGCTTTCTTTTAAGTTGCCTCCATACTGCTAAATAATCATTTACACATTTTTTTTATTTTTCTACAAAATCACTAATCTTAAAAACTAGAAGCTTTGGTTTTGTAATACGTGTCTCTCCCTGTCTTTATACAGGTGTGTATCACCGCTTCCGAAAAAAAAGGGCTGTTCTCTCCCTGCCAGTTCCGAACTGTATGGGAAATCGATTGCTTTTGCCTTGAAGAGGCAAAGCAATTGATCTCCAGCAGACCGCATATATTGTGCCGAAAGGTGAGTATAAATCTCTTCCCAACTGTTACCCTAATCCTTACCCTAAACACCCCTCTTCCATTGCCCTAACCTTAACCCTTCCTTTCCTGCAGCCTGAACTTAAACCCTCCCTTCCCTGCAGCCTAATCCTAAGACTCCCCTCTCCGCAGGCTATCCCTAAGACTCCACTCCACAATGCCTAACCCTTAGTCTCCCCTTCCCACAGCCTAAAAAAAATCACCCCTTAGTCTCCCCTTCCCACAGCTCTAAAAAAGTCACAAATTGATGCCTTTTCGAAACAGCTGAAAAATTAGCTTTCATCTGTCTCTATATCTAAAATACCCTTTGCTTTATACAAATTCATACTGCCTGATGATCACTGGATCCTAGGTTTTTACCCATGCTATTTTTCATGAGATTCTGTAATGATATGCAAGTACAAAATCTAAATTTATCTCTTTGGAAATGTTCTCTCTCTTACCAATTGCTTGAGATGCTCCCTGTAATGAATTTGAAATGTTCCCACTTTTAATAGAGCTGAGAAGTATGTCCATTCATTTCTACTATATAATTACATTAGTACATTACACAATAATTAAGCTAAGAAAATATTCAAATATCCTTACCTGTGTTTACTTTGGTGCTTGCAGTTGATGGTGTATAGGATGTATTGGTTTGTAAAATAGATGTAGTAAGTGGTGTCCTTGTCGTTATTGGAGTTGTAGTGTTGCTGGTTGTGGGAGGGATTGGTGTAGACACAGTTGGGATTGTAGTAGGAGTGAAAGTTGTTATTGGAAGAGGTGTATTTGTAGGGGTTGTTATTGGAAGAGGTGTATTTGTAGGGGTTGTTATTGGAAGAGGTGTATTTGTAGAGGTTGTTGTTGGAAGAGGTGTGTTTGTAGTTGATTGCGTAAATGTTCCTACAAATGTGCTATAAAAAAATGTGCTAGTTGGGGTTGTAGTAGGAGAAGTTGGTATTGAAGTTGGTGTTGAAGTTGGTCTTGAAGTTATGGTAGGTGGTGGGATTGTGGAGTTGGTAGTAGTAGCAGGGGTTTGTGGTGTTGGCGTCGTAGAAAAACTGTCATAAATTGAAATTGTGGATAATGTTTGGGAGGTTATAGTGGGTGTGCTAGTTGAAAATGTGGGTATTGTAGAACTTTTTTGTACTGTGGAAGCTGCAGAGAAAAAAAAACAATTAGCATGGGTCGTAGTACTATGATTAAAACAAAAAGGCTAAAATATATTGTATAAGCCTAATGTAGTCATTCATTCATGTTCCTCATTGTTGCTACAACATGACAGTCCACAAATGGCAAAATGAACAGCCTGCAAATTACAATACACAGTAACAATATATTTTACATGTTTAAGTTAAACTAATCTGAATAAACAGATGCAAAAAGATAATGTATTTAAACTAACACCCATGAATTTCTAGTTTCATTCTATTATTGCTTGATTTGCCACCCTATATAAATGCAAGCAGAGCATGCCTGCGTTAAACACAAGGGCCCATATCCAGAATTAATATGCAGAGACTAGCGTATGGAATTTGTGATCCACAACACCTCATGCAGGAGATCGTGGATCCGCTAACAGGACAACATCTCAAGTATTCCTCACACATCTCTAAGTGTGCAGAATACTGGATTGTATGTAAGGGCTTAGCCTGTACAATTTAAATACCTATTTCCACCCCCCATGCGTATCTCGTTTGCATGGAGGGTGGAAACGCGCCCCCTGCAGGGGGCTGATTTACGCATGGTATGCAGAATTGTGTGGCCTACAAGAGAAACACAATTTGTTAATAATGGACATGTTAATAAATAGCATTAATAGTTCCAATGTGAAGTATGTTGCTGTAAAATGAATAAAATACAAACCATGTAACCACATCACAGTTTTAAGCATGTGAACACAAAAGTATTATCCTGGATATATGGACCGTATTCACACCTAAGAGTAAGTTAGGTGCAGACAGAACCGTACCTAACTCACTGGTGTAGCCCCTAACCCTCCTCCCGTTTTTAGGGTGCAGCCCGTAATCCTCCTCCCGTTTTTAGGGTGCAGCCCCTAAACCTCTTCCCGTTTTTAGGTACTTTATGGCACTTAAGAGTGCCATAGGGCTACCATACCTTACCATGCGTAGTTTCCTTCTTAAGAAGGAAACTACGCATGGACAATGCCTCTCCCTGCTCTCCCCGGCTAATCTAAATCCCTCCCCTCTCGCACTTCTACCTAAACACTCCCTGAGGCGGCATTAGGCCACTTCTTTATAGCTAAGCTACATACATACATAGATTGCATAAATGACCTATGCATGCGTAGTAGGTCATTTTGGAAATCTACACACCAAAGAAGCCAAAGATTCTTAGGTGTGAATATGGCATTACATAAAGGGTCATATGGTTTTATTATAACTGTACACTAGCTTAAAGGTAATGGTATCCTAAGTTCTAGCAGATTGAAACCAAATCATATTCATGATTTCATATATCATTGAAATCATATCTCCCTCTCTCTCCATCTCTCCCCCCTCTTCTGACCTCTCTCTCTCTCTCTCTCTCTCACGTGGGAGGCCAGGAGATCGGCAATGTGTGGGGCCTATTTTTAGATAAAGGCCCGTAGTCCCATTAGCCCCATTGTTAATCTGGCCCTGCCCTCTCTCACTCTGTATCTCTCTCTCTCTCTCTCTCTCTCTCTCTCTCTCTCTCTCACTCTCTCCCTCTGCCTCTGTCCTCTCGCTCCCTCCCTCCCCCCCCCTCTTCTGACTCCTCCTTGTTTTCATCAATACAATATTTAAGACATAGATGTTTAAAGGCGCACAAAATACGTCAAACTGTTTACAAAACTTAAACTGGAAAATAAGCTAAAGGTGTAGTCTTGGTATTAATAATTTATCATTAATACAATAGATAGCATACAAAGACTTTTGTAAACCATCATACAATAAACCGTATTCACAGTTAGGAAGAAAATAAGAACGAACGGATTGGCAACTAAACGCAACTCCATTGACGCCTTTGTTTTTGTGGTTCTTAACTGACTTAAGATGGCCGAAGGCAGCCTTATCTTTCTGTGCTTATGTTTACCATGCCCCGTCTATCCGATTTAATTGCCTCCCTACAACCACTTTTCTCAATTTCCTTCTTAACTTGGCCTGGCACGCCCCTTGTTACTTATCTCATTATGAACGGCTTTGTAAATCACTCTTAATAGATTTCCTTTCTTAAATCCTACGTAGATTCCTTAAATAAGGGTACTTTGCATGCACAGTTTATCCTTCTTAAAAATATGCACGAAAATAGCAGCAACTTGTTAACTGTGAAATAGGCCAAATGTAACTAAACTTACTTGAATGATTTGTAGTTGGAAATTCATGGCCAGAAGACGAATAATGTGTCGGTGCTGGCGTTATAATAATAGGTGTAACGGTAGAAGAATGGTAGATTGTAGTGCCTGTTACAGTTGAGTTTGGAGTTACACTTGTGTGTGTTGGTGATAATGTATGAGTAGTGACTGTATGAGTTGTGCTTGATGTTACTGTTGTAGGTGTAGGTGTTGATGTATGAGTTGTGGTTTGGGATAAAGTTGATAAATGAGTAGTGGCTTTTGAAGATGGGGTTGGGGTTACTGTTATACTTGTAGGTGTTGATGAACGAGTAGTGACTTTATGAGTTGGGGTGGGGGTTACAGGTACAGGTGTAGGTATTGATGTTGAGTGGGTAGTCACTATTTTAGTTGTAGGGGTAGATGTTGATGGTGAGTGAATAGTGACTGTGTGAATTGTGCTAGGTGTTACTGTTGTAGGTATAGG
>WWET01000177.1:942900-955849 GCA_011038615.1 Limnodynastes dumerilii | reverse complement strand
GAAAAATATAATAACTGTACCTCTCGTTTACCAAACTAGATCACCAAATTTCCACTTTGACCACAGCACAAATAGTTGTGTAATGTTTACATAATATTCTTGGGCTGTTTTCAGACCTAATAACGTCAGGTCACTTCAGGATTGCTGACTTTTTAAGGCTTCCCTCCGGGAGATCCCGGAAGGAAGAAATTGATGCCTGCAAGGGGCTGAGCTTAATTACATCATTTATGCAAATCGTATAATTAAGTCCCGCCCCCTGTCAGTCACTATTGCGACCTCTATTGTTCTAGGGGGTGGGCAATGCTTGATTACATCATCAAGTCCCTTGTGGGAGATTAACCGGCTCTCCCAGGATACCGGGAGAGCTGCCCAAATTTAGGGAGTCTCCCGGATATTCCGGGAGAGTCGGCAACCTTGGGTCACTTACGCACGCAAGGTGCGTAAGTGGCCTGTCTTGACTGGATGCATGCGCCCTCCAGGTGTTACTTTCATAACTCTGTTCTGTAAGAGCACATTTGTGAGCAAATGGGCTGTGCTTCCCCACCACCCGCTAAAGTGGGCGATGGGAAGCATGGTAATTGTACAGTGTGGGAGGGGGCTCCCACACTGGTGCGGATCAACGCTGGACTTAAGTGGACTTAAGGCAGGCTTATGTCAATGAAAGCTGCCATAAAGCCCACTCGAGAGAGGGGAGAGACAGGGGGCGTGCACTCCCCTCTCTATGTTGGACAGACAGACCCCTGCACGTATGGAAAGCGTGTGGGTCTGGGCCATTGTCATTATAATATAGCTGTATTGAAAAGCAGTATCAGCAAATAGTGGCAATAAAATATTTAGTTTCGTTGGGCAAATATGAAATCGGCATATGTCCTCTAGCTCCCCATCAGCCCAATGGGCCTGATCTAGACTTAAGATGGCTTTACGTAAGCATACTTAAGTTACACACTGCTAAGTATAATGCACTCCCTCTTGCACTCTCCTCTCATGTACAAAACTTAGCTGACTTACGTGTTCAGAACCCTACCTTAACCTTTCCTTGCATATCTCTGCTGGTATGTGATGCCATGTAAGTAAGTGCCTAACCTGCCCATACTGTACAATTTAAATGTTTCTCTCAGCCAACAATTCGTCTTCCGTAGGGATATAACACCCACAGAGTTATGTAGAAGTAAAGTACGATCAGAGTTACAATGCATTCCCTCAGCCAGACTTACGCATGTGCTAGGCATAGTTTCCACTTCTATATTGTCTTAGTTCTTTTCATCCACATCAAGTAAAGAGACCTACGATAAGGTGGCGTTCTCAAACTGTGAATAGATAGGGACACCATAAAGAAAATACAGAAACATTGACTTGTAAAAATACACTTACACATCAAAATGGACATAAATACATAAAACAATAAATGGTCAGCCACCTACCATAGCAAATGGAAAAAACCTGATCTTTTGAGCAAGCCACAAAGGCAATACTTAGGAATGTGTATACCCTTTTATAAATTTAGGCCTCACCAATAAATGTGCCAGTGAGATAAAAATCAGTTTTGTGTAATAATACTTATTTGTGGGTGTCTGTGGTCCACAGAAGGGGGGGAGGAGGGTTCCTTGGTCTCCCTCTGGTGTTGCTACAAACAGAACACTACCCATCGAAGACCCTTTGTAAACAAGACCAAGGTGGAGGCACAGCGTAACCTGAAGTATAAGGTATTGAATTCATTTGCAAACCACACACACACAATTTATACCTACACCCTAACTAGACAAAGGGGTGTTATATGCAGAAGATGTTGTCACATCACAGGGATATAATAACACAGGCTGCAATATTCAGATGCTATTGTGACAGCACGGTGATATAATAACACAGGCTGCAATATTCAGATGCTATTGTGACAGCACAGTGATATAATAACATAGGCTAAGAAAGAAAGAAAAAAAAGAAGAGAAAGAAAGAGAAAGAGAGAGAGAAAAGAAAGAAACAAGTTAATTCTCAATTGATACTGGACCGGATCCAGATTTAATATCATCAGGGATTTACGCAGGCAAGGTGCGTACATCACCTGACTGAACTGGAGGGCGCATGCACCCTCCAGATGTTACGCTAGGATTACTATAGTAATCCTAGCATTTAAAGAATCAGACGGAACTTTGTTCCGTCCGAGCCCATTTGCGTTCAAATGGGCTGTGCTTCCCTTCCGCCCGCTAAAGCGGGCGGGGGGAAGCATGTAAAGTGTACAGTGTGGGAGGGGGCTCCCACACTGCAGCGGATCAGCGGTCGTACGGACTGCTGATCCGCACGTCGCATTTAAGGCAGGCTTATGGCAGCATAAGCTGCCATAAAGTCCGCACGTCAGAGGGAAGTGACAGGGGGTGTGCACTCCCCTCTGTCTCGTGTACTTTCAGACCCCCGCACGCACGGAAAGCACGCGGGGGTCTGGATCCGGTCCACATTTATTATTATTATTTGACATGTTTGAGTTTGAGTGTTTTTGTAGCAGTAACAAGGTGGAAGGGGTATGGAAATAAAGAGCATCAGGCATTCTGAGGTTTTTACTTTTACTAGGGAATCCATGTTGGGGTATTTTCTGTTGCTGTTCGTTTAATGCTGTCAGAAGAGCAGCCATTTTTCATAACATTTTATAGTCATTTTAACACCCACACACGCTTACTCAAAACCTGTGTAACTGGAAGTGTCCTTGATTTACAGCAAAGGACAGCAGCATGAATAAAAACAGACAAGCTCTGGAACACAGCGCTAACTGCTCTGAAACAGCCAGAAACAATTCAACAAAGCGAATCTGGCAAAGCAAGTTGCCATGAAATTTTGGTAATATTCAGAGAAAAACTCTATCCTGCAAAACTGTTTCAAACAATGTATCATTGAGCAACAGTGCTTTTGTTGGGTGTAAGGTGTAAGTAAAAAGATTGAAGATAGATAGATAGATAGATAGATAGATAGATAGATAGATAGATATATAGATAGATAGATAGATAGAAAGATAGACAGACAGACAGACAGACAGACAACCAGACAGACATATAGACAGATAATAAAACTTACCTTCACCAGAAGAAGCTGATTAGTCCTCCATTGAGAAGCAGGGAGCCCTCGGCAGTAAGAAACTGAAAGTGAAAGTGATTGGCTCCCTGCTCTCTTGCTCTCTTTCGATTGGCTGTCTTGCTCTGCTCTGATTGGCTGTCTGTATGTAAGACAGTCTGTCAGGAAACCAGTGAAAGAGGATGGATGTCAGTAGACTATCGCAGCTGCTGGCATTAGACAGCGGCTGTGATACTCTGTGCTAAAGAGGAGGATGTCAATCACTGACATCCATCCTCTTTCACAGCAGTTTGTGGTTGCCCTTTGTGTGTGGGGGCCCCAGGACGACCGCCCCTATTGCCCCATGGTTAATCCGGCCCTGGTAGGGATATCACACCCACAGAGTTATGTACAAGTAAAGTACGATCAGAGTTACAATGCATTCCCTCAGCCAGACTTACGCATGTGCTAGGCATAGTTTCCACTTCTATATTGTCTTAGTTCTTTTCATCCACATCAAGTAAAGAGACCTACGATAAGGTGGCGTTCTCAAACTGTGAATAGATAGGGACACCATAAAGAAAATACAGAAACATTGACTTGTAAAAATACACTTACACATCAAAATGGACATAAATACATAAAACAATGAATGGTCAGCCCCCTACCATAGCAAATGAAAAAAAACGGATCTTTTGAGCAAGCCACAAAGGCAATACTTAGGAATGTGGTAGATGGATGTATCTGATCACAGAAGCCGTTGGTGCTGCTGGTAAGTAGACTGTTGGATATATACTGCTGACTGATGTTATTTGGGCTGCCCTTTCTCAAAGTGATCAAGAACCAAGTTAAAGAGAATGTGGATGATTTATTATACGCATGGCAAATGCACAAGCAAAAAAGATACAAGGCAAGATACAGGTGATACAAGACAAGCCAGATACAGGTAAGGGATAGACAGGATAAACTCCCAGGCAAGGTTAGGAAAGTCTAGGAAAACAAAGAACAGGCAGCACGAAACAAGCTATATACAGATACAGGAGTCCACAAAGAAAAAGAATAAGAGTCAGAAACTGTGGTAATAGCACAGGTATATAACACAGCCTGGCTTCAAGAGTCAGTAACTGATGTGACAGGTCAGGTGCATAACATAGGTTGCAATATGCAGATGCTATTGTGACAGCACGGTGATATAATAACACAGGCTGCAATATTCTGATGCTATTGTGACAGCACAGTGATATAATAACACAGGCTGCAATATTCAGCAGCTGTTGTGACAGCACGGTGATATAATAACACAGGCTGCAATATTCAGCAGCTGTTGTGACAGTACAGGGATATAACACACGCTGCAATATTCAGCAGCTGTTGTGACAGTACAGTGATATAACACAGGCTGCAATATTCAGACGCTGTTGTGACAGTACAGGGATATAACACAGGCTGCAATATTCAGCAGCTGTTGTGACAGTACAATGATATAACACACGCTGCAATATTCAGACGCTGTTGTGACAGTACAGTGATATAACACAGGCTGCAATATTCAGCAGCTGTTGTGGAGGCTGGTATTAAGGGCAGTGGCATATCTACCATGGGTGCAGAGTGTGCAGTGCCCCCGCAGACACAGGGGCCACCCGTTACACTCACCCTGCACCCTAGTACCTGTCTTTCCTGTGATTAATGCGGCTCCTGCCCCGCTGTCTATTTCTCCCATCTATTCTATTTAATAGACTCTATTTATTAGATAGAATAGATGGGAGAAATAGACAGCGGGGCAGGAGCCGCATTAATCACAGGAAAGACAGGTACTAGGGTGCAGGGTGAGTGTAACGGGTGGCCCCTGTGTCTGCGGGGGCACTGCACACTCTGCACCCATGGTAGATATGCCACTGCCCTTAATACCAGCCTCCACAACAGCTGCTGAATATTGCAGCCTGTGTTATATCACTGTACTGTCACAACAGCGTCTGAATATTGCAGCCTGTGTTATATCACTGTACTGTCACAACAGCGTCTGAATATTGCAGCCTGTGTTATATCACTGTACTGTCACAACAGCGTCTGAATATTGCAGCCTGTGTTATATCACTGTACTGTCACAACAGCGTCTGAATATTGCAGCCTGTGTTATATCACTGTACTGTCACAACAGCGTCTGAATATTGCAGCCTGTGTTATATCATTGTACTGTCACAACAGCTTCTGAATATTGCAGCCTGTGTTATATCCCTGTACTGTCACAACAGCGTCTGAATATTGCAGCCTGTGTTATATCATTGTACTGTCACAACAGCTTCTGAATATTGCAGCCTGTGTTATATCCCTGTACTGTCACAACAGCGTCTGAATATTGCAGCCTGTGTTATATCATTGTACTGTCACAACAGCTTCTGAATATTGCAGCCTGTGTTATATCCCTGTGCTGTCACAACAGCTGCTGAATATTGCAGCCTGTGTTATATCACTGTACTGTCACAACAGCGTCTGAATATTGCAGCCTGTGTTATATCACTGTACTGTCACAACAGCGTCTGAATATTGCAGCCTGTGTTATATCACTGTACTGTCACAACAGCGTCTGAATATTGCAGCCTGTGTTATATCACTGTACTGTCACAACAGCGTCTGAATATTGCAGCCTGTGTTATATCACTGTACTGTCACAACAGCGTCTGAATATTGCAGCCTGTGTTATATCACTGTACTGTCACAACAGCGTCTGAATATTGCAGCCTGTGTTATATCACTGTACTGTCACAACAGCGTCTGAATATTGCAGCCTGTGTTATATCACTGTACTGTCACAACAGCGTCTGAATATTGCAGCCTGTGTTATATCACTGTACTGTCACAACAGCGTCTGAATATTGCAGCCTGTGTTATATCACTGTACTGTCACAACAGCGTCTGAATATTGCAGCCTGTGTTATATCACTGTACTGTCACAACAGCGTCTGAATATTGCAGCCTGTGTTATATCACTGTACTGTCACAACAGCGTCTGAATATTGCAGCCTGTGTTATATCACTGTACTGTCACAACAGCGTCTGAATATTGCAGCCTGTGTTATATCACTGTACTGTCACAACAGCGTCTGAATATTGCAGCCTGTGTTATATCACTGTACTGTCACAACAGCGTCTGAATATTGCAGCCTGTGTTATATCACTGTACTGTCACAACAGCGTCTGAATATTGCAGCCTGTGTTATATCACTGTACTGTCACAACAGCGTCTGAATATTGCAGCCTGTGTTATATCACTGTACTGTCACAACAGCGTCTGAATATTGCAGCCTGTGTTATATCACTGTACTGTCACAACAGCGTCTGAATATTGCAGCCTGTGTTATATCACTGTACTGTCACAACAGCGTCTGAATATTGCAGCCTGTGTTATATCACTGTACTGTCACAACAGCGTCTGAATATTGCAGCCTGTGTTATATCACTGTACTGTCACAACAGCGTCTGAATATTGCAGCCTGTGTTATATCACTGTACTGTCACAACAGCGTCTGAATATTGCAGCCTGTGTTATATCACTGTACTGTCACAACAGCGTCTGAATATTGCAGCCTGTGTTATATCACTGTACTGTCACAACAGCGTCTGAATATTGCAGCCTGTGTTATATCACTGTACTGTCACAACAGCGTCTGAATATTGCAGCCTGTGTTATATCACTGTACTGTCACAACAGCGTCTGAATATTGCAGCCTGTGTTATATCACTGTACTGTCACAACAGCGTCTGAATATTGCAGCCTGTGTTATATCACTGTACTGTCACAACAGCGTCTGAATATTGCAGCCTGTGTTATATCACTGTACTGTCACAACAGCGTCTGAATATTGCAGCCTGTGTTATATCACTGTACTGTCACAACAGCGTCTGAATATTGCAGCCTGTGTTATATCACTGTACTGTCACAACAGCGTCTGAATATTGCAGCCTGTGTTATATCACTGTACTGTCACAACAGCGTCTGAATATTGCAGCCTGTGTTATATCACTGTACTGTCACAACAGCGTCTGAATATTGCAGCCTGTGTTATATCACTGTACTGTCACAACAGCGTCTGAATATTGCAGCCTGTGTTATATCACTGTACTGTCACAACAGCGTCTGAATATTGCAGCCTGTGTTATATCACTGTACTGTCACAACAGCGTCTGAATATTGCAGCCTGTGTTATATCACTGTACTGTCACAACAGCGTCTGAATATTGCAGCCTGTGTTATATCACTGTACTGTCACAACAGCGTCTGAATATTGCAGCCTGTGTTATATCACTGTACTGTCACAACAGCGTCTGAAGCAGGAGAATAATCAGAGTGTGGTAATCACCCCCAAGATGTGTCTGACTGATCACTGGCATTTTAGACATGCAGATTCATATGTATTGGCAACAACAACGATCCTTCCTTCACTGAAATGCTGGCTCTTGATTATGCCGGCACATTGGTATCTTTAACTGCTTCTCTCCTAACCTGATGAAAGATGATCTTTTTTTCAGTGACATTGGGCTGGATCCAGACTTAAGTGCTTGACATTAGTTACTCCCGGGCTAAACCATGTTGATTGCAGGGGGAGTCAGCTTAATTGTATTCTTTGCATGCAGGGATATATCTTTGAATTGCTTACTGCACACAGATACTGACCAGCTTTACTATCACACTGTTATTTATACTTGGGATAGGAAACATCACCTCTCAACTCTAATACTGTTTGCAACAGATGAAATATTACTCCCCTGCAATCACCATGGTTTAGCCCAAGAGTAACTAAGATCATGCACTTAACTAGGTCTGGATCCAGCCCAATGTATTTATAAGTAGCGCTGAGCGCTCATACATGGAGTGTTGAGCGCTGTTTTAAGCTGCCAAATTGCTTCTTTGAATGCACCTTCCCCCTCCGGGCCCGTAGCAGCTGCAACCCTTGCACCCATGATATTTATGTCCCTGAACACAAACCTACTGGAGTTTACCCCATGCAATAGGTGACCGACCAGCCTGTCCTTTGTCAAAGACTACTGAATGTCACTATGCACCAAATGCCTTATTCACTAAATGTGACCTTGCTCAGGTTTACATTAACCCTCAGTCTTCCTGTATATTACATGCAGGGATTACGTTAGATTTGTACAATAAAGATTTTAAGCTTTAAAGAAGAATGCAATAACATAGTGTTGCTACAACTTGAGAGACCAGATTTAAAAACAGACCTCAAACTGATAATAAGTAGCAGGAAAGTGACTATACAGGAACTAATGAAGAATGAAAAATCAACAGTTTTTTAAATCCTGTAAGCCTCGCACTCTGTAGATGACTTCCAATCTGTCAGCTTCATACCCAGCACAATAATACACGACATGCTAACATTTTCTCCGGAGATGTTTTCACTCTTTGGCAAAATCTATAATAAGTTAATTTTAAATAAGATTGACAAAGATATTTCTGTACAATGATTATTTTTTCTACCCAGAAAACTTTTACAAAAGAAATAAAAGAAATATACATGACATCAATTATTTGCTACACACTACATTACTGTTTCACATACTGATTTTCCAGGATGTTTTGTGGCTTCATTTGATTACACAAATAACTAAGCAAGTAAAATATTTCACTTACAAAAAGAAAATATACATATTGCCCAAAATGATAACATATTTTCAGTAAATGAAACTTAGGCCTAAAATAAGGATGCTGCGATGTCATCTCATAAACAGGGTTGTAATACACACAAAAAGACCAATTATCCTAAGACCAATTTATCCTAATGAATTAAAACTAGGGTTAGGTAGAGGGACATGGGGCCTGATCCTGAATAACGCCCGCCGTCGCTCGGGCTCAAGAAGGGGAAAGTTAGGGTTAGGGCTGAAGGGGAAGCTTAGGGTTAGGGCTGAAGGGAAAGGTTAGGATTAGGGCTGACGGAAAAGGTTAGGATTAGGACTGAAGGGGAAGGTTAGGTTTAGGACTGAAGGGGAAGGTTAGGATTAGGGTTGAAGGGGAAGGTTAGGATTAGGGCTGAAGGGGAAGGTTAGGATTAGGGCTGAATGGGAAGGTTAGAGTTAGGACTGAAGGGGAAGGTTAGGATTAGGGCTGAAGGGGAAGGGTAGGGTTAGGACTGAAGCGGAAGGTTAGGATTAGGGCTGAAGGGGAAGGTTAGGGTAAGGACTGAATGGGAAGGTTAGGATTAGGGTTGAAGGGGAAGGTTAGGATTAGGACTGAAGGGGAAGGTTAGGATTAGGGTTGAAGGGGAAGGTTAGGATTAGGGCTGAAGGGGAAGGTTAGGATTAGGGCTGAATGGGAAGGTTAGAGTTAGGACTGAAGGGGAAGGTTAGGGTTAGGTCTGAAGGGGAAGGTTAGGATTAGGGCTGAAGGAAAAGGTTAGGGTTAGGACTGAAGGGGAAGGTTAGGGTTAGGACTGAAGGGGATGGTTAGGGTTAGGACTGAAGGGGAAGGTTAGGGTTAGGACTGAAGGGGAAGGTTAGGATTAGGATGCAGGAAACGGAGGATTAGGGTTAGGATGCAAAGTTTACCTGTCTTCGCGACTCCAGGAGTGGCAGCAGTGTCACTCTTTAAAATGGAGGCCACTAGCTAGCATCCCATAGTCAAATATTAATTACCACATCCTATAGCTAATCTTTACTTTGATTGTTTTAACAACCTCATTATATTAGAATAGAGTCCTGCTAACTCCAAACCGGTCAAAACATAACCTATGTTATAATACTTATTGATTCTAGGATACTGGAAAGTCTCCTGCATCTACCCATCACTGTCTTTATATCTATGCAAAGGGTAACAGACAGGAAAGATCTGATCTGTATACATACCTCTGCCATGTCCTGATTCTATTCATTGTAGACACTGAAGCTTTTATTAACAGGTTCATAAATAGTGGGATCGTATTACGAAGCACTGTACAATTTTTTAACATTCATTCATATTAGTCACTGCCTCATTACAGCTTACAGTCCCTAAAACAGAACACAGACATACAGACAGAGACTAGGTTAATGTTTAGTCATCAGCCAATCAACCTACTAACACATTTCTCGACTTGGGGCCACATCCAGACCTCCCTGTGTGTTCTGTGCGCACATAGGTCTGGGAGTCCATGCAGAAGACTGGAATAAACTCCTCTGTCAGTCCCCTCTCACGCGCTGGGTGCCATAGTCCTACTTTAATCTACTGTGTTCACATTTGGGCATTTACATGATCCCTGATACAGGATTACATTCTGCTATAAGATCCGCATCGTGACATCTGGTGCATGCACAGACGTTACATATTGGCTTACTTACACGAGTAGCCAAAGTTTCAGAAGTCTGTATCCAGCCCTTTGTGAGAACATACAAACTCCACATGTATAAGGCCTTGTGCAGGAATCAAACTCATGACCATGGAGCTGTGAGACAGAAGTGCCAACCACTCGAGTCAGCATGCTGCCCTAAGAATGCTTCCATTTCAGAACCTCTCTGGTGACTAGTTTTATTACGAACTATTGCTGCCTTAAAAGAATTTATATGATTGAGGTGAACATATTACATTCCCTGTGGTATTTAAACCACAACTGGGAAATTAAATAGATATTACTAAACATTCAATGTTCACTATAGAGATTGGCCAATATGGATGAATAGTAGAACATGTAAAATACACATAAACTATAAAAGTCTCAATGAAATGCTGTGTGTACAAAAAAATTAATAATAAGTAAAAAAAATAAGTTATTTTAATGGCTTAAAATAACCATAGATTGGTTTATTAACCATTCCAGAGGAGCAATAATATCAGGGTTGCCGACTCTACCGGAATATCCAGGAGAATACAGAAATTCTGGCAGGTCTCCTGCAGAGAGCCTGCAAAGCACCCGCAGAGAGTTTGAGGCCTTGGTTTCATACAAACCACAACCTCAAGTCCTGTCCCCCTGCCTGGCAACACTAGTATTCCTAGTGTTACTAAAGGCAAGGAGGGAGTTGATGATGAAATTTCCATCATCAAGCCCCGCCCCATCCCTACTACAACTAAGGAATTATTGGGTATTGATAGTCAGGGGGTGGGGCTTCTAAAACAATTTGCATAAATGACATCATTAAGCCCTGTCTCCTTGCAGGCATCTGTAGCTTCCCTCTGGAAAACCCTGAATATTATCTGTCATCCTATGTGAGTGTACTTGTAAGAAACATGAAGTATATTAAACCACCATACTTGTGCATGAGAACCTATATAATGGTGTGATAAAAAAAAGGGATGGAATTGCTGGTCCAGCCGGCCCTATTTTGAAAATTATTCAGCCGCCAGCAGTATAACTACTGTTATAGCGTGATATTGTTAAGGTTAGGTTGCTGCGGCTGCGGTGGGTATAAGGTTAGGGTTAGGACTTAAGGGGAAGGTTAGGTTTAGGATGTGGTGCATGGAGGGCTAGAGTGTGGTGCATCCGAAAAAGGGACATCCTAAAGTGCCTTTTTGGATGTCTCTTTTTCGAATGCTTGCCCATTCAGACTTTTTTTTTAATGAATGGGTGAGTATGCCGTTCGGCATACTTCACCCATTCACTTTCGCAATTTGTAATATCCCTCCACTGTTAGCGATATCTCTCTGCCGGGGACTTGGAACAGGTGATTAAACTCTCTGTATGGGGTAGGGAGGGTTAATGTCAGGCTGCAGGGGAGGGAGGGTTAGGGTCAGGCTGCAGGAGATGGAGGGTTAGGATCAGGCTGCAGGGGAGGGAGGGTTAGGGTCAGGCTGCAAGTAAGGGAGGGTTAGGGTTAGGGATAGTAATCGAAATCCCAACCAGTTTGCAAATGGCTGGGGAGGAAACGGCTGATTCGAAAATCGGCTGTTCGGACTGGAGCCCCACACCCGAGTTAAAGGTAGGGTCAGTTAAAATACGTACCTTTAAATGGATGTCACTTTACGACTCCAGGGGCCAGATTTATTAGAGATAATTTGGTCAAAAACAAATTTTTTTTATAATTTTTACTAAAAATCGCCCAAAATACTGCCTTTTTAAAGTCATCGTATTTAAGATCGCCATGGAGATAAGGCATAATATATAAATCACCAGATCAAATCACGCCAAATTCATAAAAAAAAAAAAATCACCCTTAAAATGTGCTGGTTGTCGATGTTTGATGTAAGTCGAAACTTACTTTAAAAAAAAAAAAACACATGAAAAGAAAACATGTAAGCTATAATAAAAATGTTTAAAATGCCCCTTTCTCATGTAAAAATTCATGGCTATTAACCCTTAGCATGCAGTCGCATATAGCACTAGAAGGCACATCATGCCCATATGTTACATGTCATGCTGTGACTTTTAGTGCAGTTAATGGCAGCAAGGCAAGTGTTAATGGCATGCTGCGCTATGGTTAAGTTGGCCCCAACTACTATTTTAAAGTTTAATATTCTCCAATACTGGTCCGTCAGAGGGTATAAATAGGGGACCAAATGTGACTCACTGTCATTTTCCAAAAGACACAGATAAAGAAGGACCGGACATCCTTAGTATGTATAATGTCCTGGGAACTAATAGGTTGTTTTTGATTTAAATGAAGAAAAACAGGTTCAAGATGACAGACTAAGGTCTAGAACCACAAAGCTAATTGAAAGCTCATTTGCAAATTAATTAATGTTCAGCTGTGGAGCCAGAATATAACACAACATTGACGTGTGGACGGCATTCTGCTTTGAAACAGTCCTGGGTGTGGGACGATATAAGTGTTTTGCTGACATCTATATCTGCTTTGAAAACACCATCTGCGGTCCTTAAAGAAACCAAGCTCCGCGACACCTCCGTTAAGCAGGTTGTACTACATGCACTATGTACTTTTAAAAGTTCTGCAACAAGCACCTTGCATCAACCCCAAATTTGCTGCTACACATTCCTGC
>WWET01000177.1:854246-870647 GCA_011038615.1 Limnodynastes dumerilii | reverse complement strand
TTGTATTTTTTTTTATTATTATTAATTTTATTATTTTTATTATTATTATTATTATTATTATTATTATTATTATTATTATTATTACTATGATTATTATTTTATTATTATAATAATAATAATTATTATTATTATTATTATTATTATTATTATTATTTATAAATAATTAATCTAATAATAATAATAATAATAATAATAATAATAATAATAATAAATAATAATAATTATAATAATAATAATAATAATAATAATAATAATACTACATTTCCATCATATTAAATGAAAGTACACTTAAAAATTAAATTAATCACTAAATGCACTTCTGGTAGGGTCATAGCCACAGAAAACAGTTACTAGTGCAGGAGTGCAGGGGATGTGCCATACACTCCTGCACAGGGTATTTTGGATGTCAAAATCCATATGTTAATCCCCTCAATGGAGGCTAACATACAGATTTAGGATTTAAATCTGGATCAGGTCCAATATCATTTTATGAATCCAATGGATTCATTTGCTCTTTGCATTTCTTTTGGTTCCTCACTATTGATAAAAATCAACCATGCAAACACTTAAGCGCTAGAAAGTGTTTATTTAAAGATTTCAAATCCTGCCCATACAATTAATAAAACAATTTGCTAAGAAAAGGTTTAATGCTCTCCACAAACACGCAAAGCGATCAAGTAAGAAGACGGCACTAAATATTAATACTAATATTTGTCTAGACTTTCAGTGGTAATATTTAGCACTGTCTACTTACTTGATTAATGAGGTTTTATCTGATTAAGACAATATTTACCAAAGTTTCATTGGAAATGAATACACTGCAAGTCCATTTAAGACAGGGCCCCCGCCTCATATCTCATTATCTCTGGCTGAGTCAGCACCCGGGATAGAGAAAGAGACATGTTGGCTGTAATCTGTAGGCAGACACATTTCCAGCTGTTTTAATGACTATCATAAACTGGTTTCTTTTTAAATTTTATTAATAATAAAAAAAAAAAAAAAGAAACCTGCTATTTGACACATAGATAACTAATAATAGACAGGATTCACTGGCTCCAGATCCTGGACAGCCACTGGATCCAGCCTCTCGTGCCATTGCAGGGGAGGCCACAGACCTGAAGTCCATAGACCACTCTGTTCTATACGTTTGTATTTACGTGCGTATATGTGATTCTTTATAACCGCGCCTCCATACGTTCATTTAAATGCCTCCCCCCACCCACTTTTATGTAAATTTTTCCATGCGTATATCTCCAAGTCCAATTCACATGTACGTCCGTTAGGATATTACGTGCATATAGTCAACGTAAACTACGTACATTAAGTTACTACGCATGCACGGTTGATCCGATACTAAAAATACGCAGGGAACTCCCCTCAAGAACGGATCTTGAATACGACCCCTTATCTTAAGATTTCCGAAATGCCCTTACTTAAAATGTGGCCTGATCTGAACTCTGGATAGGGAGGTGTGCATAGTGTTCACACATGCCCTGCTATTAGAAACACCTATGAAATTGTGGCACATGCACAATCACAAAAGCCAGGTGTTTCCCCGATCCTAGTCATTGCAAACTATCTCTCTTTTTATAAGGCGGGATTCAGTCCAATATTATCAGCAAATTTCATCCAGGAGCAGTAACGTTACATGTGTTCTGTGTTTAGGGGATTGCAGGTGTGGAGAGGCAGCAACAGAATGAATTCCTTCAGCTCCCATGGCATGTATCCCATCAGCCTCACCCTAGTTACACCTCTACTTTACAAAGTATTAATCACTTTCCAGAAAATGTTGCCTTTTTTTCTAGTTTAATGCTGTAATGTAAATTGTGTAAAGCTGGAAAATGAAATAAAGTTTTTCCAGGTTGTAAAGGGACAAAAGGATAAGGTTTTGGAACGATATGATAATTTTCTTGAAAGCAGGTTGTGTGGCACAATGAAGCAAATGCAGACCTATGCCCGCCCGTGATTTTACGCTTGCCGTGAGCGTAAAAGTGCCCATTAGTACTTACTGCGTATGCGCAGCCGATGTTATTCAACGAAACTCAGAGCATATAGGCCTTGAGCGTACCAGCTTCGTAACAATGCACAAGGAGGCGTGCCAGCCATACAAAACCCGTAAGTACACTCCGAGGGCAGGGTGGGGCATTTAAATCGTACAGTATGGGCGCGCTAAGCGTCGTAACTACACATGGACCCCCGCGGTTATGCTCAGAAAAGTTAGGGTAGGGTTTGCTCGGCATAAAACGACATAAATACGGACGACCAAGCGGAGTGCTTCGTAGGTACGCTGGCATATTATTTGCGTATTATTTGCGTAGGTCTGGATGAGGCCCAAAGGGCCAGATCCAGAACGACGCCCACGGGTGTAAATACGCCTGCCATAAGCATAACTTCGTCTAAAAGGCACTGCACATGCGCACATTGACTACTTCCTGTCATAATTCGCCTTAGTTGTAAATCCGTAAGATTTGCGTAAGTATGAACGAAAGGGCGTGCTTATATTACGATTAGTAAGTGCGCTGCAGTTATAATATGTAGGCGGTGGCATGCATTTAAATCATACAGTATGGGCGTGTTAAGACTGTTACGATGACCGCGTAATTACGCCCGGACGTACTTACGATGGGAAAAGTTAAGGTAGGGTTCGGCAAGCGTAAGGGGAGTGTCCAGGGTAAATACGATAAGCGTTAGTGAGTAGTTCTGTGTCTACCCCAATGTCACTAATCATAATTATTAGGCAGTTTATTAGATACTACCAAACAATTACTGCAGTTCATGGTTTAAATTCTCTGTGTGTACAGTCTTCATGGACACTGGTTATTCTAGAAGGGGCCCAAAGTCTCTTTCATGGTCACAATGGGCAGGTTGTGTGCAGATACATTTTAAGCTGTATATAATGTTTTTTCGCAGTGCGCTTGCATTCAAATGTTAGACCAAGAACAGTTTAGCATGTTTACATAATTAATGGTCCATGATCAATTGAAAAATGTGCAATTTTGTCAGGCATTGGTAAGGCGTAATGATTTACACCTGCACGTTTCGGAGCAGCCCTCACATCCGGTTTTTACTGCTTGTCTGCTTTTAACCACAAAATAAATATGTATGTAAGAGATATAGAAAAGTTAAGTATATTACACATTGGATACAGTTACCGGTTAGAAAGGCCCTATTTCAGCACTGATCCATCTGACAGCTGAATTGCTTGTTGAAATTATTTACATTGCGATTTTTACTATTGGGAACAGGTACTTATAGCAAAAGGCCCTATTTTGCCAAAGTTCCTGTTCCCTATAGCGAAATGTTCTCTCTCCGACATCGGGGAAAGAATGAGGGCAGGCTGCAGGGAAGGCAGGGCCGCCGTCATCAAATGCGGGGCCCGGGTCCCAGCCTCAGGGCCCCGTCCACTAGGTAATGTCATTGGTGACGTCAAAAAGGGGCAAGACCCGGCAGATACACTTTAACAGCTGATGGTGGCCCTGAGGGAAGGCATCATAAAAGTCAACTTTTATACAATGATATCTGTGACCTGTGTGTTTTATAGTGATATACAACGAGTCACTTTAATAATGCTGCTAATTGAAGATACAAGGCGTTGTTCAGCGCTATTAATATCAGGCACGAGTCACTTTAATAATGCTGCTAATTGAAGATACAAGGCGTTGTTCAGCGCTATTAATATCAGGCACGAGTCACTTTAATAATGCTGCTAATTGAAGATACAAGGCGTTGTTCAGCGCTATTAATATCAGGCACGAGTCACTTTAATAATGCTGCTAATTGAAGATACAAGGCGTTGTTCAGCGCTATTAATATCAGGCACGAGTCACTTTAATAATGCTGCTAATTGAAGATACAAGGCGTTGTTCAGCGCTATTAATATCAGGCACGAGTCACTTTAATAATGCTGCTAATTGAAGATACAAGGCGTTGTTCAGCGCTATTAATATCAGGCACGAGTCACTTTAATACTTTAAAGTCATGCGAGCAGAAGCTTCTTTATCCACTCCTCATAATTCAACCTTATAATTTCACATTGTTTCAATATGTGATATAAGCGACTTTGTTTCTCATTTGTTACTAATATAGGCCTTGTAGCAACTTATTTCCTCCCCTTCACACCATTCCCAACCAGAACTGTCACACCTGAAATCCTGTAGATCTAAACTGGTCAGATCACCGTCTCCAACCCTCCTGTTATTATCCGGCTCCCATTCCTTCGTTCAGCAGCGTTATCCCTTGTACTCACACCGCTCTTTCTCTCACACTTTTGCTTCTTATGCCAATAGCATTCTTTCCTTTTCCTTTCTTTTCCTTTCACCCTCCGACTGAGCCTGAAAAGAAAAGAATTCCGCTCCTTCTCCTCAGCATCGATTCCCTCCGTCACCGCGACCTATTTCTTTCACTCACCACAGCTGACTGACTCCAACTGCCCTTACCGCCTCGTTTACCCGCTTTCCTCGCGCAACAGAATTCCAGACCAGACCCCCTCACGCTCCGCTCGTGTCCCCTCTCACTCCTGCTCTGCAGCTCGCGTTCTCACCACTCAGCTGGTGGTTGCTAAGCAACCACCCGCACATGTCCACAAACCTCCCTCGCGCTCACAATGCAGCGAGCACGCTAGCCCCTGCACTGGGGTATCACAATGCCGATAGCAGCAGTTGGTGTGCGTGAGGGGAACGGTGAAGGAAGGCTGAGTTGGTGTGAGTTGTCCGGTGAATAACTAGATTGATGGAGAGCAGTGGAGCCGATACTTTGTGAGGTTGAGAGCCAGAGGATGAATAGTGATCAAAGGAGGAGGCAGCGGAGACGACAGTCGAGAGCCGGAGATTGAAGGCAGGAGTGGTGGAGACAGCGGAGATAGTGGGAGTTTGTTGGAGAATCTGACAGGAGGGTGAAACAGAGCCTGCGAGTGCAGCTGAGGAACGGTGATGGAGAGATCGTGATTGATGGAGGTACAGGCTGTGAGGGTGAGACGGAGAGATGGAGACTACGAAAGCAGCTGAGAACTTATAACAGAGATGATAGAGGAGTGAGCTAGAGACAGTAAAACTACTGGGAGAGTTATGGTGACAGGGGAACAACTGAGGGAGAAGTGCTGAAGAAACTGTCAGAAAATGAGTGTTGTGGAAGTGAAGCAGCAGTAATAAAGGTGCTGAGAGTGATAATAGAGGGAGAGAGAAGAGAGACAGAGTGAACATTTGGGAACTGCAAACTTTAAGAGTTAAGAGACTTTGAATGAACTTTCTATTAATCGAGTAACAGTAAGAAGAAGACAGTGCAATTGTATAGAAGTTATAAAAACGGTTTCATATGTAGATTTAATCCAGTTTATGATTGTGAATGAAAGGGGCTGATTAACAGAAACTTAGTTTCACTATTTTCTTACAAGTTATTAACTGTAACATGGAAGCTAAGTGGAAAATATTGCAACATTATAATAATTTAGTGATAGTTTAAAGTAATTCTATTGCTGTCTTGGGGGTGAAGATTATAGAAATAGTTGGATAATTCTAGGAATTGTAGAAGTTTATTTTGCAAATCTACAACATAATTGTAATCTGTATATGTATAAGCATAATAATAATATATGGTAAATTTGCTGGAAACTGTTTAAAAGTAGAACCTATTTAAGTGAAACTGATAAGTTTGAATGGTAATCAAACAGAATATACTAGTAATTTGGTGTACTGAAATTAATTTGATAGTTCTGGTCTGAAAATTGATGATATTTACATTGCTAAAGAGAATCTGTTCTTAGAAAAGAAGGGGAACAGTGCTAAAAATAAGAATATACTAGTTATAAAATGCTGGTTCTGTTGAAGAAAACAAATGAACGGCAACCTAAGATCAAAAAAGTATTATAATTTATTCACCAATAAATTTGAGTGTTAAATTAAAAGAACGTACTGAAGCTGATATCAATGCAATAATATATAAGCTCATATAAAGCATAAGGGAATCACAAGTCCTAATTCCCATTCAATGCAGTCTCACACATATGGAGGTCACCAGTAACGGGGGACGGAGAATTCAATAGCGTGTTGTTGGATAATTCACATGTATAATCAGATCGTATGAAAATGGGCTAAATAAGGGAGGGTATTACCCGGTCCTCGGGAGTTGTTGTCAGAAGCACCCAGTCCTCCTTAGTAAGCCGCTTGTATCATATGCTGTAGCACTGTTGGTAATTGTTAGGTGGCCACCCTCCGCAGTGCAGGAATAAATGCAGTCTCCTTCCAGCAATCCACGCACGGTCCCCGAAGGCTGGGGATCCAATGTCTCCAAACCTCCGGTCCAAGGTGCGATGTGCAATCCAAAGTGCAAGTGCAAATAGCAAGTGGGTATAATCAGCTCCACACGTGTGTCCTCGCTCTCTTACGCGTTTCGTCTGGCCCGCAGACTTTATCAATGCAGTACTGACTTTCACTCCGGAAAGAGAATCTGTGAAATATTGTGACGTTTTCAAACAATAAACAGAAACAAAAATAGTAAATTGATATTTCTACACGCAAAAGTTGTCAGTTGAATTCTTTTCCTTGAAGCATCTACACTCCGAACCCATAATCCGCAATTACTTACCTGCTCCTCTCACTGTTTGGGAGTGGTACAAACATATCTGTGCATTTTTTTTTTATAACATTACACATTTCATTTGTCATTTTAATTGAATGGTTAAATACACTGTGCCTGATCCAGAGGTACACACAAATTAGAACGTAGCATGACTGCGGTTTGTGCAGGCAAACATTCGTGACATGCTGCATGCGATCCCAAGGCACACTCAGCAGTATCTCTGGATAGCAATGCAAGTAGAACAAGTAGTGCACAGGCACAAAATAGCCAAGCTCAATGCAGCTACGTGGAATAATATGTTGCAACAAGGGATGAAACAAAGGAAAGGAAATGCCTCAGCAACACTACCATTAATCAGTATCCTATATGTTAAATAAAATGCAGAAGCATTAGTTACACACATTTGCAAACATAAGACAAGCCACCAGGCACTATCAAGGCTCTCCTGCTCTGGTGGTCCTAACTCTAAACAGTGAGAGTATCACAGATAGGGCCTGAGATCCCAGTGGAGGCACATAGTCAATGTACATTAAGGGCCAGATTTACTAAGCTGCGTGTTTGGAAAAATGGAGATGTTGCCTGTAGCAACCAATCAGATTCTAGCTCTCACTTTCTTTTTTACATAATAGTGAATGTCATCTAGAATCTGATTGGTTGCTATAGGCAACATCTCCACTTTTCTAAACCCGCAACTTAGTAAATCTGGCCCTAAAGGTGAGCCCAAGCTAGTGCACCCGAACACAGACAGAAAAAAGGACTATTTACATTAAAACATTTGCACCAGCCCCATGTCATGTCTAAGTTCAGGGGCCAAATTTACTAAGCTGAGGGTTTGGAAAAGTGGAGATGTTTCCCATAGCAACCAATGAGATTGTAGCTGAAATTGGCTGGATCCAGAACAACGTCCGTCGCCCATAATATTTCTGTCAGATGCTGAAAGTAGCTATTGCGCATGCGTAGTAACTAATTTACGTAATCTACGTATCGTTTCGTTACATAGATTGCGTATATGTGGTCTTTAAGACCGCATATACGCAATCTATGTAACGAAACGATGTTATGGGCGACGGACGTTGTTCTGGATCCAGCCCATTATTTAGCATGTAATAGAAAAGTGAGAGCTAGAATATGACTGGTTGCTATAGGCAACATCTCCACTTTTCCAAACCCACAGCTTAGTAAATGTGGCTCCAGTTGACACACACGCTACAACTTTTTTCCCTTTCATTAGAATTTCAGGCTGTGATTATTGTTAAAAAAAAC
Organism: Limnodynastes dumerilii; assembly: GCA_011038615.1. NCBI lineage: Eukaryota > Metazoa > Chordata > Amphibia > Anura > Limnodynastidae > Limnodynastes > Limnodynastes dumerilii. Next base: position 862,811 of record WWET01000177.1, on the reverse strand, counting down.
ACTTGTTGTTTTCAGTAATAGTAATATAAAAAACATATCATTTTTATAAATAGTTTCTTATTTGTTTTAGTGTATTCAAATTTCTTTTGAAGAGTTTGCACTATTTAGAACCTTTTTAACATTATACATTACAATCTTCTACCCTACTCTTGTGTAAAACATATGGGCACATAGCAGCGTTGAGCTTAGCTATGAGCCATTATTGCTTGCAATCCGGCCACCTTTGTCTGCTTTTTTGGATCACACGCAGCCCACTCCTCTTTTGCAACCGGCACGTTCATATTTCTGCTTAGATCTGGATCAGGGCCACACGGGTGTATTTTATAGTCATACATAATCTAGGTTCAAGCTGACTTGTGGCCACTAGTGTGGGGTATTTCAAACACTGGGCCAGGTTTCACATTTTGCACATAAATTGTTCACAGAATAAATCGGGCCCACAAAGGTTAAGTGTATTTTTCCCATGTGACATTGAATAAAATCGTATCCGGATTGAACATATGTAAATGTGCCTCCACATTACCAGCAAAACTCCATATGACTCCGTGTTTATCTTTAAACATATTAGGAGGAGAGCACAGCAGAGCAGGTACACAGCAGCGACTTCATATTGAGTAGAAAATCATATATATTTACAATAAAACAAAGAGAAACAAACAGTTACTTCAGAAACATAAAAGAATATCAACTGGAGGTCTCTGTTTGACTAAACAATAACTGATCTCTACAGAAGCTCAGAAAAGTGTTCAAAACATCTCCCCGCTGTAAATGGATATGCTGAATGATGATTTGTTGTTTATTCCTTCTGTAGCGAATATTCCGTCAGTTTTTTAAATGTTAAACTTGATAGAAAGCTAAAACTCCACAGAAATAACAGGTTATTCTTTTCCCATATGAACGGTTGTTGCCACTATACAGAGACAAATAAACAGAAGAGAAAAAGCCATAGATATAGTAACTCTTTCTCGAACTCTGACATAAATGAGTGGTCACCACCATTTCCCAAAGTAAATTTAGTGTGTAGCAGTGCCAAGCTAGATATATCCAACTTCAGGATATTGATTTTTAAGGGAAATATATGGATCTGGGATGTCATAGCTCAATCGCCATAAATGCTCTTCTAATGAAATGTAGATTGTTGGCTGGTTTCAATAAATGAGTCTCTGAAAATTGCCATCCAGGAAAAAAAAGAACCTAGTGGTGAATTAAGTTGATTTAAAGTATGTCAGCTAAAACAAAGAATGGAACAGGGGCCAAGAGTGTGGCCTTAACCTCCTGTGTTGCAGAGATTGGAAAGTGAGGTGTCAGGCAGCAGTCATCATCTTCGTTGCTAGTGTTTTTGAAGATGACTTGCATGGCTATTGGTATGGCTTCTCTTAAAGTTCATTGTAAGCCCGACAGTGTCACAGAGCTTTGGTATATTTTAACATACAGAGTAATAAAGGGGAAGTAATCAATTGAAACAAAGAAACATAGAAATTAATGGCAGATAAGAGTCACATGACCCTTATGACAGTCACATTTAAAGGACAGTATTATTCAAATTTATGCTATTGAACAAGATGAATATATGATCATAGCAAGTCGGCAAAACTTTTTTCAGAGAATGGAATTTTTTTTATAATGATGACTCAACATACCTCCCAACATTTGAGAATTTGAAAGAGGGACAACATTGTGCGGCCTGGTAGAGGGTGTATGTCTTGTACCACCCAGTGGGTGTGTCTGGGAAAGTGGGTGTGTCTTGTACCACCCAGACCAGTGGGTCTAGTGCCTGCCCCTTTTATTTATTCAGCCATCCTTATGTCTGCCTCTTCTTATTAGGCCTTTCTTCCATATGTCTGCCCCTTACTTTTTGTCTAGCCTCCATATCTGCCCCTTTATTTGTCCTACCTCCATGTCTGCCACTTATTATTATGATGTCCATCCTCCATGTCTTCCTCTTTATTATTTGTACAGCTTCAGTGTTTGCCCCTTATTATGTCCAGCCTAAATGTCTGCCCCTTTATTATTTGTCCAGCCTCCATGTATGTCCCTTGTAATGCCCAACCTCCAGGTCTGCAACTTACAATGTCCAGCCTCTATGTCTGCCCCTTGTAATGTCCAGTCTCTATGTCTGCCCCTTGTAATGTCCAGCCTCCTTATCTGATCCTTGTAATGTTCAGCCTCCATGTCTGCCCCTTGTAATATTCAGCCTCCATCTCTGCTCCCTGTAATGTCAAGAAAGTAAATAACCTTTTTGTAATGCAAAGTCTGTAATAAGTCTGTAATAATAACGCTTAGCTGGTTATTTATTTTATCATTTAAATATATACACTCCACAGATGACCGTTGAACAATATAGGTGAATTGAAGTGAAACGCGTTCATATTTGGCCGGGAAAGAAGGATTATTGTAAGGTGTCTGGGAAAGTGGGTGTGTCTTGTACCACCCAGACCAGCGGGTCTAGTGCCTGCCCCTTTTATTTATTCAGCCATCCTTATGTCTGCCTCTTCTTATTAGGCCTGCCATCCATATGTCTGCCCCTTACTATTTGTCCATCCTCCATATGTCCAGCCTCCATATCTGCCCCTTTATTTGTCCTACCTCCATGTCTGCCCCTTATTATTATGATGTCCATCCTCCATGTCTTCCTCTTTATTATTTGTACAGCTTCAGTGTCTGCCCCTTATAATGTCTAGCCTCCATTTCTGTCCCTTGTAATGCCCAACCTCCAGGTCTGCCCCTTACAATGTCCAGCCTCTATGTCTGCCCCTTGTAATGTCCAGCCTCCATGTCTGATCCTTGTAATGTTCAGCCTCCATGTCTGTCCCTTGTAATATTCAGCCTCCATCTCTGCTCCCTGTAATGTCAAGAAAGTAAATAACCTTTTTGTAATGCAAAGTCTGTAATAAGTCTGTAATAATAACGCTTAGCTGATTATTTATTTTATCATTTAAATATATACACTCCACAGATGACCGTTGAACAATATAGGTGAATTGAAGTGAAACGCGTTCATATTTGGCCGGGAAAGAAGGATTATTGTAAGTAGCACATACATTTGGATAGACATTTTACCTTTACAAAATTGTGACCCTTCCGATAATGATTTGTGCTGCCTTCTCTACAGTTCTTAGTTCGATGTAGACAGGAATCACAGTGGCTCCACCATTCAGCTTGTAGGTAGCTTGTGAAGGGGTCACAGCAGAGAGACAACACTGTTACATGCTGGTAATGGATGGATTCATACAATGGATGACCAGGGCTGTTTTTCCTGATACAATCATGGCAGGATTTGGTTGGAAAGTTGTAGGTGTATAGAAGTATAATCTCTGTCATTTTATTATACTAAACCAGGACTCAAAGTGAGGGGGAATATGGGGATATGCCATATTTTTCACTTTTCCCACTGATTTAATAGAAAAGCTATAAATTTCCATTCACTTCTATTATTGCTATATTTTCATACCGCCACTTCTAAATGTCCATACTGACACTTCTAAATTTCCACTTTGACCACTGTACTAAAGTAAAGTATAGTATAGTATAGTATAGTATAGTATAGTATATACTCTGTTACTTTATTGCAGGAACAGATGGAAAAGAACAATTCGCCCATCAAAAATAACAACATATTAGTGGCCAAAATTGAGCAGAGCAAAGAAGCCCCCATCAGCACTAAAGGTACAGCTATACAGTCTTGTAAATTATAATGTATAATAGTTATCTGTTATTTGTTATGGGAATGAGAGAGCAGAATTATGAAACAGAAGTAAAAAAAACCACAGCTTAGTATTTCAGATCTATCCTTTCTTTCTGCTATCTTAGCACAATCTAAGCCTAGCTCTTCTACTCTTTTAATCCAATGACATGGACATGATATGGTGACCCAGTTGGTAAGGATAGGACTTATCCTTAGTGAAAGCAGCAGACATCTTCTTCTGCACTATCCGGTTCTTTAAAATTACCTCTGCATAATGTCCTAAAGATCCTGACAGTGTTACAGAAGGAAATCCATCAGGGATCACAGGACTGGAAGATTTGTAAATATTTAAGTCCCAGCCTGTAGGATAGTCACAGTGGGCCGTATTCAGAGATCCTTTGGCGATTGGGCCGCAAATATACGCAACTAAGTGGCAGGTCGGAGCAGGTTACACCCACCAGAAAAAACAGTCACTCCCATCGCAAACCTAAACTTCCACCTGCATTGACTTGCTCTATCTGGCTGCACTCACTTCCGGCCTTATTTGTATTAGTTGCATATATTACCGGCCCTAACTCTGTAAGCGCGCCCACTTTCCCTCATCTCAATGCCTCCCCCCGCCCATTTCTATGCAAATCCTTAGGTCCGTATATTTCCGCAGCAGGGTCGCATTAGTCTCCGCCGGATTCACAAGTCTGTCCCTTAGGCATTTCCAACCTTAACTTCAACATATATGGCGTATCACTATTACTATGCATGCGCAGGTGATGCAAAATCAATCCGATCCTAAAAATACGCACGGAACTTTAGTTAAAAGCGAATGAATACACGGCCCAGTATGTGTGGGGATCCGCTAATGGTGATCCACTCTATCCATGCATCAGAGAGATCAGGCAGCAAACCACTTCTTCACACAGATAGACTTCCAAGACCTATAGCCTACCTTTTTCAACCCATGCTAACGCAAAATAGAGGTGGTTTGGAAGTCTGTACCAGTACACAGTCCATTAGCATGTCTTTACTATACATTGTAGTACAAACTCATGAACACTTGTAAGTGCATCTAGGCCTGATGGGTGTGGGTTTAAATAGGGAGTGCAAGAACAGCATAGGCTAACAGGATAATGTGGTAAAACCAGGAAACTCATGGTTGGTCAAAAGCAGTCAGCTGACTGCATCCAACATGGCTTCACCATGAACAGAGGAACATGCTTTTTATGGAACTCAAACGCAAGCAGGAACTAGGAAACACCAGGGATTTCAGAACAGAGCAGGCCACAATGGAGAATTCAAGGAAACAGTACCACGTTTTGTGACACTAGTATTGCATAATGTTAGTATTGTGTACCCTCTTCCCTTACCAAGTACATCCTTAGCGACGTGTCTAGGCTTTTGTGTGTTGTTCTGCATAATTCCTGGAACATTTGGTATTAATAACATGTACGCATAAAAGCACATACACAATGGAGAACAGCAGCCATCTTAGTCTGCCCTGATAGGTGTGGGTCAGTGGCTAGAATGGCCCTATTCCAAAAGGGCAGTTTTATACCAGACAATTTCGAAATGGCTCTGGTATGCTCTTGTCCTGCCAAGGACAAGCAATTGAAAGTCCCGTGGACGAAACTGCGGCGGCGAGAGGTGAGTGTTTATCCTACCCCAACCCTTATCCTAATTTTTACCTCACCCTAACCCTAACCAGCCCTTCCCCGCAGCCTGATGCTAAGACTCCCTTCTCCACCACCTGACCCCAAGACTTTCATCCCTGCAGCCTGACTCTAAGACTCCCTTCCCCGCAGCCTGACCCTAAGACTCCTTTCCCTGCAGCCTGACCCTAAGACTACCCTACTCGCAGCCTGACCCTAAGACTACCTTCCCTGCAGGCTGACCTTAAGTGTCCCCTCCCCACAGCCTAACCCTAGGACTCCCCTCCCTGCAGCCTAACCCTAACTCCCCATAGACTACTACTCCCCATAGACTTTCCTATAATACTCGCTTGTCTGGTCTGATGTGGCGGGTCTGCAGCTGTGCGATAGGTCTATGGTGACAGTTTCCAAATGAATGAATGGTTAAGAATGCAGATCGGCATACTTACCCATTCATTAATAAAATATTCTAATTAGCTTTCTGCTGTCACTATTTCAGAAACAGCATTTGCATGCCCGAGACTGCATCCACCCTGACACACCATAGGTTAAATATTGTGAATTCATGAAGACGCCACTGTCTCACTCATTTATAATTGGTCCCCATTGTTTGTAAATATGTTGCTTTGGCATAATAAAAATAAAAAAATCTATGCAATTTAACCCATAAGTCATATCACAGCCAGTGCTTTAACAAGTTGCTTTTGGGAACAGCACTTTTACTTTTTTTTTTTTTTTTACCAATAACGTATTCTCTTTAATCTGGTTGTGGAACAGATTAAAAAAGCTCAGAGAGAGAAGAAAAAGAGAAAGGTGAGAGAACTTGAAAGCACAGGATAATGTCACATCCCTTGGAGCTCAGATACAGAGGCACGTCGATCTGATGGCCCCACGCTACACCATACCCTCCTAAGACCAACGGCACCGGTTGCTGTAGCAACACAATGTTTCCTGCAATAAGTGAGGCCCCATACGATAATATCTAATTGACCTCCCTTTACCAACTTACAAACACTTGAAAATCCCTTTGTAATGCTTTTTCTAATGTCTTTGCAAGGTCAAAAGCAGTCTCTCTTATGCTGGAACACTGAAGACATGTGTATAAAATTGTTAGACCTTCTGTGTACCTGGTTATTTTATGTTGGTCCTGTGTGACTTGCTGGAGTTTATTAACCCACAGCAGTTACAGACCCTTATACAAGGTATTAAATAGATATTTCAGACGGGGTGTAAAAGAACAGAAATAGGTGATGTTTAACAAATTCAATTATATATTAGAAATTATATGTATGTCTTCGATGTAAGGCGCTCTCATCAGAGTGATTTCTTCACAGCAGCGTTCATTACGCTGCTGACAGCCAGGGAGCCGGGGGATGAGTGCCTGGAAGCACCGCATCCCCTGACGGACCCGCTCATACCTAAAGCTGCACATTCACACCCTAAGATGCACACACTTTTCCCCCCACTTTTTTGAGGGGGAAAAGTGCGTCTTATGGTCGGAAAAATACGGTATGTCTGCTTAGATCATAGTCCCATCGTATTTTCTAGGTGTCAGCTATGTTTACTTTTGGAGCATCCTGGTACTTGTAGTTTCACAACACCTTTCACAACACAAGTTGCCTAAGCCCCATCGACATGTTATGATAATTTGATGATACACTGGGACATCTGGAAAAAGTGTCTATTTTGTTAATGGGGAAGGGAGTGATTGTGTTAGGTGGTGTCTAATTACTAATAAAAAGTTGAATAATGTGTAATAAATAAAGGTGAGAAGTTGTTTTTATAATAATTAGTTATTAGTAATTAGAGTAATCTCATCGGTAGATGCACGGAGGTTAATCCACAATAATAAGCATGTAAAATATTTAACCAGGGTCTAATTTATTAGAAACACAGGAACAATGGTTTCTGTCCCATGAGGTAAAAGCTATGACAATGAATAAATCCCTCTCTGTGAGATACATATGCACTCTTTCTTCCCTGACTGACTGACTGTCATACTCTCTCACAGAATCTCTGACTGAAAGTGTGCTCTTGACCTGTGGCACTTTATATAGGGAGCTAAAGGGCGGGAACTTACCGCACATGCTCAGTTACTAAGCCTAAGTGCTGAATTAAGATCTATGACTAGAGCATGTAGCTGCTATTTCCAACATAGGCCCAGATCCAGACCTACATTCCCATTATGTTTCATTGCGTAGCGTATTTACGCTAGCGTATTTTCTATGCACTCCCCTCGATTTACGTACTTTGGCCATTTTACGCTTCCCAAACCCTACCTTAACTTTTGAAAGTGTAACTACTGCCATTTATAAAGGTTTCACATACGAAAGTGTCTAAGAACACCCATACTGTATGATTTAAATGCCTCACCCCGCCTCCAAAGCGTAATTACGGGTGTCGTATGGCTGTCACGCCCCTTCGTTCGTAGTTATGCTGTTGATACTACGTTCAGAGTTAAGTGGCGTAATATCTGCCGTGCGCATGTACAGTACATACAAAATAGCGTTTTTACGTCTCCAGCTAGCGTAAATACACTAGTGTACTTAGTTCTGGATCTACTCCATATTTCCCATTTTAAACTTGTATGTATATAATATTGTGTGAGCAAAATCTGAACGTGAGGGCAATAATGACGTTAGAAAAAGAAGCATTAAATAGCTTAGATACATTTGTTTCTTTTCTATCACTATTCATGTGAGATAACTGTATACATGGAAATTTGAAAGTAAGCCCACAGATATAAAAAACAAAACAAAAACAAGGTAAACAATATATTTTAAAGGTCCTCATAATGAAAGAGAGATCTTCTAAGTGTTCATTACCCACCACAACCTATGGTGACACCCTGGAGGGAATTTATATAAGAACACTTAAAGATGATTGAACTTACATGTCAGTACTTCAAAAACACTTCACTATATTAGGTTTTCTGTTTATATGTTCTCTCTTCCATATATGAACACTCACTTAAGATATGAGCGAAGATTGGAAACAGCTAGTAGAAAAACAACGTGACCAATACAATATATTCCCATTGTGTGGAACTAGAAGTAGCATAGATTCATGAAGCTGTTGTTTGTTTCATCTTTTACTGTTGGACATGTACAGCAGACAACACATCATAATTGGCCTGATCAGCCAAAATATTAACTGTACTGATGACTGATTGTCACACACAAAAAAAAACAAAAAAACTTGTTTATGGAGCTTGGAATCGACTGCAATATATAAAAA
>WWET01000177.1:815346-840583 GCA_011038615.1 Limnodynastes dumerilii | reverse complement strand
AAAAAAAAAAAAAAAAAAAATTTGGTTTTAAACTAAAAAAACACATTAAAAACATTAAAATAATATAAAAAAAAATACATAACTCACCTGTCCGGGAGACGCGTCCGTCTTTGAAGACTCCGGCCCCGATATGAAGACCCTGCGCATGTGCAGTGGGTTTTCATATCTGGTCTGAGATTTTCAAAGTCCGGCTGTGAAGTCTCTGCGCATGCGCAGGCACTTCATTCGGTATGCAGTGCCTGCGATGGCGGCAGAGCGCTTCGAGGGACCTCGGCGGAGGGGTGAGTATTAGTAACTTTTTAAAGGGAAGCTGCCAGGCTCGCCACGAACACAGGCGAGTCTGGAGCAGCTTCCCTTCGGGGAAATTAAAAAAATGGTAAATATAGCCCTAAGTACGATTTTGAAATCTGTACCTAATGGACTTCCGTGCCTAAATCCTACGTAACTTGTGTAAAAAAGTTAGTTTGCATGCACAGTTACTCCGATCCTAAAAATACGCACGGAAAAAGTAGAAAAATCATATCTGTGAATCCGGTCCTATTTGCCACCACCCAAAAAGTCCTTTTACGCTTACCGTTTCCTACACTATAGTCTAAAAGATTACAAAGTTTGTTTTATTTTTTTAATTGGCCTTCCTATCATCTTATTTCTACTCATTTTGCTGTTTATCTTATTTTTTTACTTTTATGTATGTGATGTATTTATTCAATATCTTTCTAAATTAATTTTTGTTGTTGCATTTCAATTGATATTACATTAGCTTTACTGCATTTAGTACACTGTTTTATTTATAACGACTTTTCTTTTCTCTTAATGTCTTATTGACTTTCTTGGCCTAAAGTATTTGTATTAACAAGATTGGTCAGAGAGATGACTTCAGACAGATAACAGTAAATAAACCGTTTTGCTCTCTGGCTGTAATCAAGATGACATCTTTACCCTTTTAGCCATATTGTCACACTATGAATGGTTCATTGATAAATCTATGGATCCCAAAAAGCTTCATTGTGTGGTGGATGTTCCACAGAGCTAACTCATCATTTCATTACAAAGGAAAGACCCCCCATTTACAAAGGCCCACATGTTCATTTCAAAGAGAGTGTATTTTTGTTCCTTGACCTAATCCCTTTGGAAAAAGACGGGAAAAAATTACAGCTTCTTTATATTGGTTGACTGTTGCCAAGAGTACATCATTTGACTGTTATTTGAGAGGAACACAATTCTATTTTAAGAGTTTTAATCCACACAGGCTGATTTGTTTCTTAATATTTTCCAGTGCTTTGCAGATTTTTTATGAGAATGTAACGTATGAGATAATAATAGGGTGTTCCCTGGGTCCCATGACCCCAATATTTAGAACATTACACTCTCAAAGTATTTACAATGTACAAAATTAACAGGAAGGGAACATTTTTCTTCAGGGCAAACTTTAGTGGTCGGGCTGTCCTTGAGTACAATATTTATTTCCCCGATTTTGACATTAGGGGGCTGGGCCATAGACGCACCCAAATCATCACTTGAGCCGTAGATGAGCACACAAATCTTGAGCGGACTTCGTACAATCCAAAAGCGCACTCAGCTTATTTCCGTCTGCGTTGGAATATGGATCGGGTGCTTTTACTTGAGCACTTTTTACTGTACATTGACTACATGCCTCCACCTCTTCCCTACCATGACATGCTTTTCAGAATACAGGCGGGCACAGATCAGGTTGTGTTCAGGTCTGAATCATGCGCCACTAATGTTTCTTAACATGCACAGTGCCAAATAACACTGAGAAATGCGCACGCTCACCTTTGGAAAATGGGACCTAATGGCAATTACAGCACTGATTTTCCCCACAATGGCAAAGCTGCTATGGTTTCACATTGAGAAATATTGTGTGATCTAGCTGCATCACTAATAACAACAACAATAATAATAATAATAATGATAATAATAATGATAATTATTATTATTATTATTATTATTATTATTATTATTATGATTAACTAGGATTTAGAACCCAGCGGTGGCAGCGGTGCTCCCGTAGCTGGCAGGTGGCGGGGTCGGAGATTTTCATACACACAGGAGGGTGACCCCCAACACTGGGAAAAATTAATATTAAAAATTGCAGGGTTTTTTTTTTTTTTAGTTAATGTGTCGCAATTCTGCTCCTCCCTAATGGGCATGCGTACTAACGTTACAACATGTGGATGCTTCTACACATATAACAATGAGGAGCAGAATGGCAGATAGATAGATAGATAGATAGATAGATAGATAGATAGATAGATAGATAGATAGATAGATTTTGCTGACAGCCTTTATTCTTAATTGCGGCGGTGCTGCGCCTTCCACAAGATTTATATTTCACAGCCTAGCCTTAACTCTCTACTAACCATAACTCTCCATTTTTCACAGCCTAACCTTAACCATTCCCTTCAACCCTAACGTTCTTCTTTCTCCAGCCCTATCCCCAACCATCCACGTCCTAACCCTAACCCTCCCTTCTTAAGCAATAACCCTAAACTCAGGCTGACCACCACAGTTTTGCTATATGAAAGGGGTGTAAATAGGTACCTGTTCCCAACAGCAATTTTCTGATTGTCAACCATTTCGAACATCATACAGTTGTCATTCATCTGGGCCGTCTATAGGTCCGTCATCTTTACCGGCACAAGCTCCATATAAACTGTGTATAGAACATTGCTTCCACCTCTCATTTGACACAATATTATCAGACCAACATAACTTATAAAAGAATTCTTAACTCTACCACATTAATAATCACATTCAACAGAATATCCTCCTCGCAATTAATAGGTGTGGTGCAGTTCCTTCATGCTTTCCTCACAGTAATCTTAAATCTAAAATTTCCCTCACCTGTTAACTCCCTTTCATTGAGGTCACAGCGTTCAGGTTTGAATCACTGCTATTGCGCTCACTTCTCTTTTGGGCATATACAGTGAGCAGCTATACTGCACTAGTTGGTGTTTGTTAAAAGGTCACTCTAGATTATGTTTCCTAATATAAGTATTATACTGTCATAAAGATTCTGCAAAAAATAAAAATAAATCCGCATAAAAGCTAAGAAACACATTGTTGCTACAATTTTGTAGGCTGTAAAAAAATGACCTTCCGTATCAATATATTTAACCATATGGAAACCAATCAATGCGTTTTTATAGAATAACTTCAGCAATTGCATGGAGTATGAGGAAATTTGTGATGGTCTGGATAGAAAGAGCATAATGAGCTGGATCCAAACTTAACTAAGTGCTTGAAATTAATTACTCCTGGGCTAAACCATGTTAATTGCAGGGGAGTCATATTTCATCTGTTGCAAAAAGTATTAGAGTTGAGAGGTGATGTTTCCTATCCCAAGTCTAAATAACAGTGTGATAGATATATCCCTGCATGCAAAGAATACAATTAACTTAACTCCCTCTGCAATCAACATGGTTTAGCCCAGGAGTAACTAATTTCAAGCACTTACTTAAGTCTGGATCCAGCCCAATGTGAGTAATAGCACTATATGAAACCTTTATTAGCTGAGACATTATGAACTGGATTCAATTGAGACACACTCCACACATGGCCACAAAGAAGGAAAGGGGAAGGTAGCCAGGATGAATGGAAACTTAAGACATTCCTATTTAGACCTAAGCAGAGTTGCCGACTTTTCCGGAATATCCGGGAGACTCACGAAATTTGGGCAGTTATCCCGGGAGAGCCGGCAAGGCTTCCGCAAGCCCCACCAACCATCAATTACTACTGTAATATCTAGCGTTACTAGGGATGTGCGGGGCTTGATGATGTCATCAAGTCCCGCCCATCCCCTGAAACAATAGAGATTACAGGAGTAATTGACAGGGGGCTTAATGGCATTATGGCTTAATGACACAATTTGCATAAATCGCCTTGCAGAAATCTATGGCTTCTCCCGGAGGGAAGCTATGAAAAGTCTGCAACCCTTGACTTAAGTTTGAGGCCAATTTTCCCTTACATTCATAAGAGCCAGATTTACTAAGCTGCAGGTTTGGAAAAGTGGAGATGTTTCCCATATCAACCAATCAGATTCTAGCTGACATTCTCTAGTATGTAATAGTTAATGAGATCTAGAATCTGATTGGTTGCTGTGGGCAACATCTCCACTTTTCCAAACCCGCAGCTTAGTACAGTAAATCTGGCCCTTAGTGTCCACACGCACGCAAATTCCATTTGATGTCTGACTTTATAGAAAGTACACAATATAGAACATACCTAGTGCTTACCAACGTAATCAGTAGATACAAAAAAAAACTATTTTCCCTGTAAACAGAAATGACTCTATTAAAGTTTTTTTTCTTTGAATGCTAGTAAAGCTCATTTTATACTGCAATATGACCTTTAGGGATCACTCATTATTACAATGTGTATTCCTCTGCCTTGTACATTGCAGCTGCACAGTTGTAAGTCATATGATCTAGATTGTTATTTCTCACACAATCCCCAAAGACCTCACATAATGGAGCTTATATTTGTGTGCCTGAGACAGAGCGAAACTTGGATTTACGGAATACGTTGATTTACTAGTTTTTACCCTGCAAATTCTTTGCTTGCCTGAGGCAGGCACTGCATGTTCTCTATGTGTCATATAGCGTTGTCACTGCAGTCTGCGTTGTTCCCTGTCAGAAAACGATCATGTTACAGCACAACGGGTTGGGAAAGGCGAATAGAAAAATGTTGTGTCGTTTTTGTGAGTGTGAGAGATGCGGGATATGCAAGAAAACTCATTCAATCAACTTACAAAAATATTTTCCTTACCCCCAACTTCTTGATTAACGTTTTTTAATTGTTTTCAGTAATGTGGAACAAGCAACATCATTTCCAGTTAGTTTATTTTTTTATTTTTGTCAGATTCAGAGTCTGAAGAGTAAGCAGAGGCAAATGGGTAATCGCGAACAGCGCCAATTAACATATGGTTATCAATCACTTAGAAAGGAATTTGGCAGAACTGACATCTTCAGTCATTATAATATTGCTTTCTTCCAAAGGGGCTTCTGCAGCTGACTTCATTAACAGTTCCAAAAACAAACCTTTCATTAAAATGTTTAATTAAAAGAAATAAATAAATAAAACTCCAGCCCAGGTACAATTTTGCGGTACAACATGTGCTAGCCTCTATTATTTGTTGACACCAACCTAGCTATTTTGTGTAAATAGTACTTAGATTAGCGGTTGTGAACACCTTTGCTGAACTCTATCCAAATTTCGCTCCTGTGTTATTATTTCTGAACATACAAAATAAGAGCGGAGAACAAAAATTTACATAAAACCATTTTATTCTTCTCTTGATTTGTGCTACCCTAAGGACTGGCTCAGAGAGTTAGCACACAAGGCTGCATATGTAGAAATTCCCCATTGATCCTGAGAGGCTGGACTCACGCCTCCATAGGGCACCCTTATCTCTATGTGTGTAGTTACGTGCGTATAATACTTACATACTTGCGTATGTAACTAACCGTGCCCTCAAATGGTCATTTAAATGCCCCCCCCCCACTTTCATGTTAAATTTATCCATACGGATTGCAACCTCCACACGTATGTCCCCAAGTGAGATTCACATGTACGTGCCTAATGGACTTCCGTGCGTAAATTCAATATAAATAGCGTAAAGTTACTATGCATACGCAGTTAATCCAAACCTAAAAATATGTACGGAACTCCGCGCAAAAACAGATCTGTGAATACATCCCTTCTTCATTAGTCTGAAACATAATTTTTTGAATAACATAACCAACATCCGGGACCAGGGAACTATATGGGCTGTAGGGAAGTGAGGTGTTCAAAACATAAATGTGGCCAAGGTCTAGCAACATGCATGCTAAATGCAATGCCATATTTAGGGGTATGCAAGAGGGACGGCCTTTTAGGGTGCAACGCTGACATGTGGGACCATTGAGCTAATATTAATAGTTAAATCAATTACTAGTTCAAGGCTGGAGACATTTTTCCTTTTTGTCCTAGCACTAAATTTTATAAATACAGTTCTTGCCAAACACTATTGTGCACCTGGAAATATTCAGACTACTATCATTAACCAAAAAAAAGCAATTTTTTAAATTACATAAATGAAAAATTATCTAGTGTCATTTTTTTTAATAACTGCAATCCCTTATACAATAATAAATGATGTCTTTCCTTTGAAAATACAACTGATGAGTGATCATATATTATCTGTATAGAAAAGAAAATCAAACTATATATATATATAAAACCGTGACAATGCATTCAATGAATTTCATTTTTCCTTCTTTTTTTCTATTTTTTGATATTGTTTTTTATTTGGTTTGATTTTACAAGAAAATTAGAACTACTATCTCAAAAATCTCTAAATATCTAAAATCTCAAAGTGAAAAAATGTAACAGAAGTTGTACGTGATACATAATAAAAAGTTTATAACAGATTGATATATAGTCCTCTTTCTGGACTATAAGTATTGCTTTTTTTTTTATTCCAAAACTTTATATGTTGATTATTGTCTTGTAATAACAATACATTAATATGATAGGCAACACTAACCACACCCCATGTGCACCAGCCAGAAATTTTAGCACCTTGGGTAAAAAGAAATAATGGTGTCCTCTGACTCTAAACAACCAACTAATTTAACCTTAAATATTAACTTACTGATGCCCCTCTTAGGCTTTGCACCCTGAGTGACCATTCACTTTAAAAATTCAACATTGCTGATTTTACATTTGCTATACTACACAGAGTTTTACATCTCTACAGTAAACTGCAAGAGTAGTTACTAAATGTTTTAATAAAGTTTTACTTCAATAAATAGGTCCCTATATGAGATACTGGTGTAAGGACACTCCGGATTTACCTTAGGAGTACCGGAGTGGTCCCACAAGAATTGAGTGGGTACTCCGGGCTTACCCGTATGGAACCGGAGTGACACCAGAAGGAACCCAAAGGGTGAACGAGCAAGCTTCCTGGGGTCTTTACCAATCAGGGGGTCTTCACCAGAGCCCCTGAAGGTGGGGATGGGCTGGGTAACCCCTGACGGTGTGGTCGTCCCCTGTTGAACTTGAACTCGTGGAAAGGTAAGTAGTAAACACCCGACTGTGGACAATAGTAACAGACGACAAGTAAAGCGGGAGGCGGGACTGGGCAGAAGGGACTGCCCAGGACTGACAACGATTAACAAATAACAATAGACTGAGGACTGAGAAGGTGGACGGGACTGACGGGTCGCACTTGGGCTTTTAACCTTCAGGCACACAGAATGATCCCTTGCGGGATCACAAACACAGGCACGCAGGTAGGTGTGGGCAAACCAGGTGGGTAGGTACAAGCAAGGAGGGAGGACCGAAGAGGTAGGTAACAGGTAGGTAGGTGAGGCAAGGATACTGGGCAGGAAAGGAGGACTCTTAACGGTCAATTCACTAGAGCAGCACAGGGCTAGAACTAGGCACACAGGAGAGCTGATCATAGGGCTGCAGGGCAGAACTATAACCAGCACTGGCAAAGAGGCAGAGCTGCCCTTTAAACCAGTGCTGGCCAATGGCAGGGCAAGGGGTGCGCGCCAAGGCTCAGATAGGCTAGCGTGGAGTTGCTAAGCAACGCTCCGACGCTAGCCGCAGGGAAACCAGAATAAGCGTCCCTAGCAACAGGGACGTGACTATGCGGCAGGACGGCGGGCGCGCGCACAGATCGAACACCTTCCACCCGCCAGAGACGTAAGTGGGCAGATCTGCGCAGATTTGCATTCGGACAGAAGCAAGTTCATGCAGAGAGTGTCCAGAATTTGAATGTGAGAGGAGAGTGATAGGGGAGTTCAATTTTTTTTTATCATGCATGCTTACTGACCTCCGTGCATACGGAAAATGCTCGAAGGTCAGGATCAGGTCCCAAATAGTGACTGGAAAATAAATAAATTTACATTATTTTCCACAATAGGAGGGGGAGGGACATTTTATATTAAAGTGCTTGTCTAAATGAAACAAATATTTGAAAGAGTCACAGTTGATTATACCACAAGTTGTGGGAGAGCTTGAAGACCAGGGTTAAGAGAGCCTCAACGTTCCCAAGGATTTCAGTTTTTGTCTGTAGTCGGTTTAGAAACACATACAAAAAGCCCAATGTTCTCTAAAAAGCATTACAGGAATGTACAAATTCCAGAAGGAACATGAAAAAACAAGGGTTAAGATAGAGCCTCTAAAAATTTGAATCATGACATTTGTACCAAAGCGGCTCAATATATATATTATGGTTCATTAGAGCATTCAACACTAAAACCCTTTCTCTCGGTTGCCTGTAACTTTGACAAAAAAAAAGAATGTCACAGACACAGATGGAGCTTGGCAGTTCTGCAGAAGTTCTTGCTCTGAGTTTCTACAAAAGTTCTTCTTAATGAAGTTTCTCTTTCTAAGCTATCAGATCTTTCTTCAGGGCTGGATCAGGCTATTGGCAATCTTGGCAGCACATGAGAAAATAATCTTGTTCATCCTGCTATTTTTAATATCTGTACAGTTGTTCCTACTAAAAGTCACCTTCGAAGGATTATTAAAATTTATATCAATAGCAAAAGAATTTGCTCTGTTAACAGACTATAAAAGGCAAACTATCACATCTTAAAAGTAGCGCTGAAAGCAATAGCGATCAGCTCATCGATTGGAGTATCCCTCTAGCTTTTTTATGACTTCTAGCATACGTCTCTCAAACACTTTTCACAAGACTTTTTAATTTCATGGCACCTGATCCAGATGGGATGCAGTTGCCACTTAGAACATCTTATAGTCGGCAGCTGTAAGGCGGTTGTATCAGTGTCAAAAAATAGTTAAAATAAAAAATAAAAATCATATTGAGTTATTATTTTTTATGGCCCTATTTCTACAATTAGTGGGTAGGTTAAGGTCAGGCAGCTGGATATGAAGATTTAAGGTTAGGCATCTCCAAAGAGAAGGTTAGGGTTAGGTTGCAGGGGGGGTTGGAGCTTCCGCAAACATATGGTCCTTTTAGAAGTAGAGACAGTCAAAAGCTAATGTTTGGGTGACTCAATTTTGAAAAGTCAGCCATTTTTGTTTTTTTTAGAATGGATAAGTATGTCAATCGGCATACTTACCCATTCATTTTTCGGATGCCATTAGCCGCCAAACCTGTCACACCCACCGCAGACCTGACTGGAGAGGTCACGGGACATTTAAGGCTAGATTCTAAGGAAGGGAGGGTTAAGGTTAGAGTAATAGAAGGGAAGGGTTAGGGTCAGTCTGCGGGTAGGGGAGTCTTAGGTTAAGGCTGTGGGGTGGGGAGTCTTATGGTTAGGCTATGGGCAGAGGAGACTTAGGGTTAGGCTATGGAGAGGGGAGTCTTAGGGACAGGCTGCAGGGAAGGGAGTCTTAGTGTCAGGCTGTGAGGAGAAGAGGGCTAGGGTAGTGGAAGGAGGGGGTTAGGGTCAGGATAATGATAAGGGTTAGGGTAGGGCATTCGGTGGATAGGCTTTCACTCCTGGGAACATCAATTGCTTCTTCTCCTCAATTTCCTAAACAATTATACATTCAGTGGTATGAAACGGCCCTTTTAAAAAACAGTTCGTGTTTTCAAGATCTAGACATCTGTACCAAAATCTAACGTGTTTATGATGACTGGGTATGTGCAAGTGCTAGTTAGTGGGTGGATGGATGCAAAGTGTACTGTGTAGGCGGATGGTAATGTACTTGAGATATCCATGAGGCTGAGGAAAGTGGACATCTCAATTATCAGATAAATGCCAGTTTCTAGGAGTATCTTTTAAAACCACTACAAAGTAGGTATCTTAACTCAGTAACACATCCATGCAAGAGCCAGAGACAAACACAGGATTTTATTTTATTATTCCCATTGTACCAAATTGTTACATTATGCCACAAGTGCTTTAAATTAACTTTATGGCACGATCTCTACCCCTCCATCATATGAGAACATTATGCTCTCCCCCACATCAATATCAGTTTCAGAAATGTATCTTTACTTAAGATTCAGATTAGTGACAAAGTAATAAAATTAAATAACCACTGTTATTATAAAGAAAAAGTACATATTATGTAAAGTTCAAGCCAATCCATACCCAAATAAAATGGAGACAGATTTGAAATCTGACTGAATCTTTACTCTTCCTGTACATTGTAATATAAAACACTCCAATTTGCATTCACAACTCCTTCTGTTATCAGAGCCAGTCTGAAGTAGAACATTGGATGATATGGCTTGCATTCCGGTGCATGTGCACATTTAACTCACAAAAGGAAGTCTGGTTCCAGTTAAATAATCTGACCAGATCATACCTTGGTTTATTTTGACAGGTAACACTGAATGAATGGAGAACATCAACCTTTAGGAGCAGGGTCAGAATGTGACAACTTTGGGACCCATAGCATGGAAGGCAGGCCCTAAGTCTTAAAGTGTGGGACTAGACGGAGGCATATGGGTCTGGGGGAAGAGCTATGCAGGATTGTTGTCTAATAGAAGCTGTCAGAGGCTGACAGCTTAAAACAGTGCTTGGGGCTCCATGTATGAGTGCTGAGCTCTACAGCGGTGTTTTAAGCTGTCAGCCTGTGACACCTTTATTACAGTGCAGGAGGAGCGGCTGCCAGTGGCCCTTCTCTCTTTCAGGACCCATAGCAGCCACATCCCCTGTAGTTACGCCCATTATAGGCCACATACGCTACAAACTAATGACATGTAAAATTGGCTGCAATAATCCACAAAATATAACATCTGATATGAGAAATGTGACACCTCAAGCATTCCCATAATGAATAAGGAAACATTCACAAATAATAAGGAGACTTTGATTTGTGCCATGCGACCATATTAATAGGGAGTGGTGTACTAAAGTACTTATAAACAGCACTGCATAGATCTATGATTGACAGTCCTAAGGACCTATTGGAACGGAAATCTAAATAAGATCATAGCAAGTTATATACTTCCTGCTAGTTTTTACTCTTGAGTTAAATCCTTGAAATAATTATAATAATGAGATCCATTAAGATGTGGAGTAACTCTATTTTATACAAACATAATGGAATTACAATTGTAATTTGTAAAGGAAACTATACCTGCTGGCCTGATTAAAGACTAACCCCTAGGAAAAGATTTCCGTCCAGTGCGCCTTTGGCTGTCTAATGTACTCTTCAAACAACTCATCAAACGCTATTGATTGTTATTGCTCAGGAAAAAATCAATTTGTGAGAAAACTGTGCCTTCATCTCGGAGATCTGATGTCATATTTAGTGAAGCCCACCTGAAAGAGTTTGGTACTTGAAAAAAAATAAACTTACAAATTTTAAAGAAAATCTATTAAGAATTTTAATGTGAAAAGCCTATTTCATATAACAGTGCAAGCATAGTACCCCACAGCAACACTTTACTTTGGTTCTATGACTAAATCACCCATCCGTTTTCTGCATGGTTTACCTGCCTGGAGCTTAAAATCTTTATTTAAATCTTTATTAGTAATACAGAAATGGCAAAAAATTGTCCAATTTGTCTAGTAATATTTTTTATTTTAAGTTTAAATATCACAGATATTACAGGTATAAATATTGAATATATATGCTTTTTCTCACTTTGCATGCATGCCTTTGATAACTGATCAGAATGCACAGGGCTTCCCCTAGGCGTTTAAGGCCTACAGCAAATATATAGTTAGGTCCCCCCCCTCCTCCATCTGGTGCATGTGCTGAAAAGCTGAAAAGTCTTCCCACCTCATCATTTATAAACATCATTACTTTTGCATTTCTATTGGGCAATGACTACTATGGTGGAATGTTCTTGTCTGCAACCTCTGGTGGCTTAAAAGGAACAAAGACCCCATAGGGCTGCAGGGAACATAAACTGCAGACAGGGACCCACTTTGCACCAGTGAGGCAGGGGTTAAGTATTACATTGTTTAGAAGTTAGATTTGCTTAGTTAGGGGGGCAGGTGGTTAGGAGGTGAATACAAGGGGCCTGATCCAGACCTACGACCGCAAGCGAGCGTACGCCCATCGTAAGCGAAAATTCGTGAAAAAAAAACGCACTATGCATGTGCAGTATGACAACTTCCGGTCGACCGAAGGACATGAGCGTATAGCGAGCGAATTTTCAGCGTATTTTTCGCTCAAGGGGTGTGCGTTTTTTACGAACATAGGCTGGACGCTCAAGTTACTACACAGAGGCGGGGATAGCCATTTAAATTGTACAGTATGGGCGTGCTAAGCCCAGTACGAACAGCGTATGGGTACGAAAATTCGCACGTACGTTGGAAAATCTTAGGGTAGGGTTCAGCCGGCGTAAGCAGGTACAATCAATGGGAGTGTTATGGGCGTTTGCGGTCGTAGGTCTGGATCAGGCCCAAGGTCTCTCTGATAGGAGGGGCTTAATTTTGGTTTAGGAAATTTCCCTCCCTTAAAGTTCGTTAAGCATTTACTAACATTCCTCCATTCATGGTTGGCAGTAGTATCGGGAGGTCAACAAAGTATTTGGCACAAAGGGGAACGTTAAGTTGCAAACGGTCGAGATACTGAACCCAGGTTGGATGCTCGGACACCATTCCCTAGCGGTTGGGTCCATAGGTTTTCCACCTTCCAGGTGCTGGGGTGAGCAATGGGATTGGGTTACTGTTGGATGACCGGTTTTGCTGGAGGCGCCAAGGTGGTATATTTCCAGTAAGTTATAGTTAAGTGTTAAGTTAGGCGCTGAACTCCCCATCTGCTAGTTGGTCCACCTATTAACTTCTGGATGGCCAATCATTAGTCATCAATTTCGATTTGGACCAATTAATAAACCATGTTCCCTTTTTAAACCGCATCTTCTGTCTCCGTGTCTTTATTTGGGTAAGGTATTGCTGGCTGACTGCTGCGCGAGTGGGGACTGTGTCATTTGCCATTTATTGTTCCTTTGCTGTAACCCCTAACCACGTGCTGGTTGATGAACACAGGGGTTGATCCGTTGAACGCATCAGGCTCCCATACACAGGACATTTGGCCAGATTCAGACCAGCCTGCGTAAGTCCCCTTGAAAGTAATATCTGCATATGCACAAGGCAGAGGTTACACACCAGCTTACGGTATGGACGTGGGAGAATAAGCAATGTGGGTGGGGGGAGGCATTTAGGTTGTACAGTATGGGCTGGGTTAGGCCCTTCTGCATACAAGAGCGCTCTGAACGCTTTCCGTCCGTGCGGAAAAGTTAAAGTAGGATTATGGTCACGGAAGTCAGCTAAATTCTGTCCGTGAGAGAGGAGTGTCATGTGTACGCACTAGTTACTTACATGCAGAGTTTCACAACTCCAAACATACGGAAGTCACCCTTTAAGTCTGGATACCGTCCATTGTGACACAAAGCAGCCAAACTCAATATAAATTGTGCAAGTAAATAGTTGTACCCTGTAATGTGTACTGAAAATAGAGATTTGAAAAGTATTTTAGCCTTAATGTGAATGAGCTAAATCAAAAAGCAGATAATAAAAAATATAAAAATTATGAAAAGGCTCCACCAGCGATATCTTTTGTGTTTTGTGTTTTGCATTTTAAGTATGAAATTCAAACGCAAGGGTTCAAAACGCGTTAAAGAGTGTCTCTTTAATACACTGTTTCTGGTCTTGCTCTATCGTTCAAGACTTCTGGAGGCTTATACAGGATTACATCAAGGATGTACTACACTTAGATTTTACAATCACAAAAGATTGGGCCTTCTGGAATATATATACGCCAGAGATGCGCCGTCGTCTTTCTGGGGGAGAAAGGAGACTGCTGCTATATGTGGCAGCTACCTCTAAAAAAGCCATTCTATCTCAGTGGGTTGGACCGGATTCCCCAACGCTAATTATGGTAACGTCTAGATTAAACTTTCTCTTCCAGATGGATTGGGTTGAAGTCTGTTATAGTAAAGAACAACGAAGAAATGCATTTTTCAATACATGGTTACCGTTTGTAGCTAGTTTGCCCAATAGCACCAAAGACGTATTACTTAAATGTTTCCAGTTTACCACATGGTACCATCAAGAAATGTTAACAAATAATGAACCCTTCCAGAGACATGCTTGATTGATTATACATTGTGCCTTACATGTGCAATTATGCTGATCATTGATACCCTACAATTTCTGTCCATCTCGATGTATACAATATATCTCCTTGTGACCTCTGTACCTTTATGTGACATATTGTACTGTGTTTAAATATATGTTATATATACACACTTTTATGTACTGAATTTGAACTTCTAATAAAGAAAGATATATAAAAAAAAAAAAAGAGTGTCTCTTAAACAAGATCTGTGTGTTGACATAAACAGCGCCTATTTCCATTTTTGTTCGGGCTCTGGGTCAGGGGCCCTTGTGTGGGCACAGCCTCACGGTACATTTACTGCATACCCCCACCCCTTTCCTCTTAATGACACCCTTCAGAATGTGTGCTAGCACAGCTCGAGTTGTGTTCATTTGTGAGCATGCTCAGTGCGAAATAACACCAAGATATGCTTAAGTGATCAGCCACACGCTCAACTGTGGATCAACCCCAGACAGTGCAACATTGCTTGGCACATAGGTGGAACTTATGCATTTATTCAAATATACAAGTCTAATGAATAATAACTCCTAGTGCTCTCTGACGTTCCTAAAGAATGTATGACTTATCATAAATCATTCTAAAACAACCAAGGTTTAAATGAAAATGTGGTCCTACAGTAATTTTTTTAAAGACCGCATTTACGCAATCTACGTAACCAGACGCTACGTAGATAACGTAAAATAGTTACTAGGCATGCGTAGTAGCTAGAATCGGAAAATTAGGAACGTATGTAAAAAATTACAGTCCGCCGTCTTGAAAATGCTGTTTCCGAAATAGAGACAGCTAAAAGCTCATTTTCTTCTGTCTCTATTTTGAAAATAGCGCTAATTAAAATTTTTTATTATTCAATGGGTAAGTATGCCGATCTGAATACCTACCTATTCATTTATAAGTGCTGCAGACCCGTTGAATCGCTGCAGACCCAACCAACCAGACAGGTGAGTTTTATAGGGGAGTATAGAGAGTAGTAGTCTATGATGAGTCTTCGGGTTCGGCTGTGGGGGCGGGTCTTAGGATTAGGCTGCGTAGAGGGGACACTTAGGGTTAGGCTGCTGGTAGGGGAGTTTTAGGGTCAGGCTGTGAGGAAGTTAGTCTTAGGGTCAGTCTGTGGAGAAGGGAGTCTTATGGCCAGATTTACTGTACTAAGCTGAGGGTTTGGAATAGAGAAGATGTTACCTATATATGCTAGCTGACGTTCTATAGTATGTAATAGGCAAGTGAGAGCTAGAATCTGATTGGTTGCTATAGGCAACATCTCCACTTTTCCAAACCCGCAGCTTAGTAAATCTGGCCCTTAGGGGCAGGCTGCGGGGAAGGGAGAGTTAGGGTTAGAGGAAAATGGAAGGGCTGGGTTAGGGTAAGGATTAGGATAAAAGTTGGGGTTACATAAATACTCACCATTCACCGATGCATCTTCGTTCTTTGGTGGATCGATTGCTTATCCTCGGCGAGGGCCAAATAAGGGCTGTACTCAGTGGCAACCCACACCCTCCTACATTGTAGGTAAAGATTTTGTTTTGCATTCTCCCTCTCTCTCTTTCTGGGGCCATAAGAGCTTTGGCCAAACAGAGCATTTTATTTTAGTTCCAAAGAAAGGAACGTGGCCATGGACCTTGGGCCTGATCCAGACCTACGCCGATGCGCTGTACTTACTAAAGCACAGCGTATCGGCGTTCACTTACCCCGACACTCCCCCTGTGCGGGCGTATGGCCCCTTCCTTACGCCGGCTGAAGGCTACCCTAACTTCAGCTGGCTGGCACAGGAGCATATGGCCGCCTAGCCCGCCCACCCACCGTCATTAAACTACCACCCACCTACACTAACCTGAACATACGGCTTTGCTACGGACGCCCGGTCTGAAAAGCCGATCTAACGCTTACGCCCGCCGTCCTAGCGACGGCAGGCGTAGTTCAGGATCAGGCCCCAAAGGCAAGGAATGCCCAAACTGGGGACGTCCCCTCCAGCGTCCCTACGGCGCTGCTACGGACGCCCGATCCACGATCGGGCGTTGCCGTAGCAACGCCGGGCAACATCTGCCCGGCGCATGCGCAGATCGGCTGAAAAGCTTGTTCTGGATCAGGCTCCTTGTCACGTGCAAAGCCATTCCTCACAAATAAAACACTTCTCCGTGGTAGCTTATTTTCCAGTTTTATGTCACCTTTTCCCTTCTCTTCTATAGTGCTGAAGTGTCTTTAGGTCTTAACCTATCTCTGAGTTGCTCGTGTCTAAAACCAAAGTCCCATTCATACAAAGCACTATGTTTGATTTAACTTCAACCTTCTTGAAAACAGCCCTAATTATGTCAGTAATTAGCTTCTGGCAAAGGCTGAAATGAGTACAAAGGTTCTTCTGTTATCAAGTCTTACATTTATGTCTGGAAATGTTAATAATAATAATTGATGACCCCTGCCAGTTTAAATGGGCTATAAATGCTTCTACATGCACTTGCAAACAGTGATGTACTGTAAAGTAATTGCCCAGGACTCAGGCGAACGGAGACATTCCTGTGACAATATCACCTGGTGCTGACATTAGATGCACCACTATCAGATCTGTGTTGGTAACGCGGGTCACTTTGCCTCAGGCATTAAGCATTACTTTGTAAGAAAGAATAAAATTGTTATGTACGGCTGGATCTCAGCTGTCACCACTATATAGACAAAAAGCTAATTATGACTTTGTGTCAATCCATCAGCTGGCAAATTGCCCAACTAAGTCTTTTATATATAGTCTGTTTGAAGAGAGGGACGGCAATTTTACAATCGCAATAAAAAATTGGTTTCATTATTAAAATTTGATGACGGCTCTCCTTTAAACATCAGATAAGTCACATATCTGCCATTTAAGATCCGCCAACACACGACGAGCACTACCTCTGGAGTTTTACTGTTGTCTGATGGGAGCTGAGGATCTTTAAGGAAACAGATTACCTAACTGTTTCTTGTCTGCTGACGTTGTTTGAAATCTCTGAAGAGGATAGAGAGGATGTGCAGCGTCCGTCTGCATCGCCAGACTTGTCCTCGCGAGACCTCTTGGCCCAAGGGGAGAGGTTTGCAAAAGGCATCCAACATATTCAGTGATTTCAAAGGAAGGAAATATTCTACATTTGTTACTAGAGTGGAAATAACAACAAAATCCGGCATGGAATTTGCCATGGAATCACAAACAGAAAACATCATGAAGTAATATATTGACGTTTATTGAATCTCAGTTGGACAATGAAGTCATTTTCAGTGATGCCTGTTTCTGCATTGTGGAAAAGCTCTGTATGCGTGTGGTAGAGAATAGGGTGTTTTTGGTGTATGTGAGCATTGCACAAGCACATAAGACAGGCGCAGGCAAATGTGTGTGATGACACGTTATATGCAGTTTACATGTGCGTCATGTTACATTTATAGTGTGCTCGGGGCATTCTGATGTATTAATGTTTCTATGGGGGAGATCCAGACCTACGGCCGTCACACTCTGTGAGCCATGGATCTAGCGTCCGTAACTAGGGGCGGGCAGCTCCGTAACTATGCTGTAGTTACGGAAGCTGGACGGGGGGAGGGAGGGTAATTAGGAGGGGAGGGCTGGGTTAGGGAACTTATGCTCCTGCGTGAGCGTAGATACTTACAGTTATGCCAGCTGAAGTTAGGGTAGCCTTCAGCTGGCGTAACTGTGTGTAACTATGCTCATACAGGGGAGTGACAGGGGGAGTGCACCAGAGCTACGCTGGCCGTATGATGGTGGAAAATGACTGCAAATGGCGAGTGCACATGCAAGGATATGACTTTCCAATGGCGGGGCGCATGGTGGGAGTGGGGGGGTATTTAAATCACATAGGGGTCTATTTACTTACCTGGCCGTTTCCCTGTGAATGAAGCTGCATGAGTCTGGGTTATCTTCACTGTGAAAATAGCAGCTTCGTTCACAGTATTTACAAATACTCAGCCCTCCTGTGATGTCTGCCGGGTCATTGCAGGACTTCTCATTCATACGGCGCATGTGCAGTGTGTTCATGCCAGGACTTTGGAATCGTCAGTCAGCTGCATCGCCCGGACAGGTAAGTCATGTCTTCTTTTTACTATTTTGTTTGGTTTTTTTGCTTGTTTTTTTTTTGTTTTGTTTTTTTTATGATGGTTTTACTTTATAAATGTATTAAAATGTATTTTTATAATGAAAAAAATTGCAAAAAAAAAAATAAACTTTTTATTTAAATTTACATGTTTTCATTTTTGTATTCCAGCAATCTCCCCATATATACCCATCTTTTCCTCCTTTCCCTGGGGACATCGCTGGGTACTTACACGTAACACCAGCATTTATGCCGGGAACAGAGTGTAAAACTCCTCTTTGGCATTTTGTAAATATCTTTCACTTCGATAGTGTCTGTTTCGTTTTAAAACTGGCTTTGCATAAAAATCATCTTTGTAAATAGACCCCATTTTAAGGGCTTAGGACCTGATTCAGAGATTGAAAATACGAACTTAAAGTTACACCTGGGCTAAACCATGTTGATTTCAGGGGAGTCAAATTTCATTTGTTGCAACAGTATTATAGTTAAAAGGTGATGTTTCCCAGCTCAAGTCTAATTAGCAGTTTAAAAGTGAAGCTGATCAGGTATCTGTGTGCAATAAGTAAAAGCAAAGCATTCTCCCAGCATGCATAGAATAAAATTAACTTGACTCCCCCTGAAATCAACATGGTTTTGCCCAGGTGCAACTTTAAGTTCTTATTTTCAGCCTCTGAATCAGGCCCTTAGTGTATTAATGCTAAGGTCCCGGTATTTAAGATACACAAACAAGGGTAGGACTGGAGAAAACAACTATATTTCCCTCTTTTACTATACATAGACTTCTCTTTTATCAATTTCTTCTTTTTGTCCTTCTAAATGTACTCTCTGCTTGCTCTTTTACCCCTGTTGATATGGTGCCACAAAGCTCTTTACAAGTTCCTTGTTATGAGTTGACCTTTATTTGCCACATCCATCACAGATCATGCTTTAACCTGCACAGAGCCACCGCCAGCAATGTTAGCACTAGGGACACATCCTGTGATGTCACATAGGGGAAGCAAATATCAGCAGAAGGATATCGTCCATACCTGCTGCTGCTGAGCTTAGGCAAGTATCGGCGGGCCCCCATCTGCTCCAGGCCTGGGACAATAGTCCCGGTTGTCAGCCCTGATGGTGGCCCTAAAGCTTCACCCTCCACCTCCAAAATAATAGAACAATGCCTTTAGTGAACACAAGCAGCTGCCCGAGACACATTTATACGAAAGTGACCCAAAAATGTGTCTATTGCAGTGAAATGCTTTTACTGCTTTCCAGCATGCAGGTGATACAAAAAAAATTATTTGTAATATTATTGTCATAGTTAAAGAGGTATTTACTCTAAAATAACAAGACAGGGCATTATACTTTCAAGCAATATATCCTAGATTGGAAAGGACCCAACAAGTAACTTAGCTCACAGATGTCCAAAAAAGGGGTGTGGGTCACCGTAGCGAATTTCGAAAGGGTAGTTCGCTCCCAGCCAGTTTTGAACTGGCTGGGATATCGACTGCTTATGCCTCGATGAGGCATAGCAATCGATCCCCAGAGCACCGAACACGGTGCTCCGATAGCTGTTTCTTCCAACCCGCTCCCTAACCCAAACCCTAAGCCCCCCCACGTAGCCTAACCCTAAGTCCCCCTCAACAACCAAACCCTAAGCCCCCCCCTACAGCCTAACCCTAAGTCCTAACCCAAACCATAACCCCGGCAGTGGCGCTTCCGAAAATTAATGAGTGAGTATGTGAATCGCATACTCGCTCATACATAAAAAAAACATTCTGATTTGAAATAGGGACAGGAGAAAACCAACTTTCGGCTGTCCCTAATTCACAATGCGAATCCTCGCAGCGGGGACTCGCAACACCAAAAAAGACCCTTTCAGAGACACAAGTCACTTAAAACTAATATGGGTAGAGATGTAATAAGCGGTGGAGAAGGTTTGCTGTATTCCTGAGTAGGACCTTGGCAGCAAACTAATCAGGGTTTACCACCAGACACTTGAAATTTTGTTTTTATGCCTGCTCACAGCAACTTACAAAGACGTGCAGACAAAGGTCAGTATATTGGTTACCTCAGAAGGGTATTCAGGAGCAATGGAGACATTGCACATTACAAGACAGTGTTGGACATGGAGAAAGTCATCATAGAACATGGGTGAGCAAATATTGAAAGGAGCATAGAGGCCACCATGGAGAACAGGAGCTGACAAAAAGGTATCATCTGGGTCCTGACCTTGACCCTGACTGTGGGCCTAGATTGGCAATGAGCATGGCATACCCAATAGTAAGACTGTGGAGCACAGGCAAATGGGAGTGAGGGTCCTGAACCGTGAACCCATCTCCTCTAGACAACAATGGTCTCAGGCCAAGTTCTAAGCCCTTTGAGAGTGGACAAAGAAGAAGTCCTGATCCCTGCACCCCCTTGACAAACAAAAACAAAAAAAAACATCTAAGCCTTGTATTTGTGCACATAATAACCCCCAAAAGACCATATAGTAATGGAATCAGAAAATATGCACAATAGTCATCTAACCACCTTGGATCAATGCATTAGGTAACAACCTGCATCTCTTCCAGTACTGTCAATTTATTCTCCTTTGCCCTTTACTGACAGTTATGAGTGGGTGCAGTTTAATCATCCTCTCAATGTAGGAAGTTCCAAATGATGGGCCTGATTCAGACTTAAGAAGGAGCTTTAAAATAAGAGGGGAAAGTTACACATGGGCAAATCCATGTTGATTTCAGGAGGAGTCAAGTTAATTGTATTCTTTGCATGCAGAGATATATCTTTGAATTGCTTACTGCACACAGATACTGAACAGCTTTACTATCACACTGTTATTTAGACTTGGGCCGGGAAACATCACCTCTCAAATCTAATACTGTTTGCAAAAGATGATATATGACTCAACATGGTTTATCCCAGGAGTAACTTTCCTCTCTTATTTTAAAGCTCCTTCTTAAGACTGAATCAGACTCGTTGTCTGCCAGGGACTTTGGTTAACTTCCTGCTAGAGCTTCAAGATGCTTGTTAGTCTTTCTCTTTTGTGGTCTGATGCTTCTGTGAAAATACAGAAACTCTGTTAAGGAACCGAGAAAAAAAAAATATCACGTTGACCGGTATTGTTCTTAGATAATCACCAAAATATTATACCAAACTGTGAAGAAATCATAACAAGCATGTAAATCATTTTCTCTGAATAAACTGTATGCTTGACAGCCTTCCTTAATGACCAAATATTTGCACATGTAATCACGCACATAATTGAGGTGTATTTTGCTTTGAATATATTTAAGTGCCTTTCTTCCTTACATTTTACATAAAGCCATAAGTAGGACACGAGGCGGCAGGATGTTCTACAAAGAGTGCAGCGGGGAATTCTGAGCAGCACAGAAGCACAGCACTCCACACAATTGTGACTGCAATAATGGCTTGCTGACTTGTTCGAGAATCAGGCAAAAAAGCTGCGGGACGAAGTGTCACATAACAGGCTTCTGTCAAAATGTCCTGTTGTTGTTTCTATCTGGTGTTATCCAACAAACAGCCAAATGCAGATAATCTGAACCAGGTCAGTTTTGTTTGAGTGGCTAATGCGGAGTTTGCCTTGTGAAACACGGGCTGACGTCTACTATTTTTCTGGCTACTACCCAACTTCCGATGGGGTCCCCCATTGTTTTCTTTTGATCTGGCTCATTTTTTGTTCTCACCACATAAATACCCCTTTTAAAGAGGCTCGCTGTCATTCAGGATCCTTTTGGAAACACTGTAATGTGTAGAATAAAAGCAAATTACCCATCTCCCTGATTATTTTCACTTTGCTTCTCTTGTAGTGTTAGTGCTTTTCCTTTTCTTCTGTCACCATAGAAGTCGCGTTCTTACATGTTAACCCTTTGTTGCCTTTGCTTCTGACACTTCCGTGTTTATTTTAGTCTTGTTGCAGGCAATACTACCAGCAACATCTGTGGCCCTCGCTTACTGCTGTCCTGTCCTATATATCTCCACAGAAATCTGACAGCGTGGTTGTAATACAGTTGTTCATGCAGTTGGGCCAGATTCATAATTATATATGACACATGACTTCCACAATCCACTGGCACGTGCCAGATGTTATAATATGGATCTTCAGGCGTGTGAACCTACTGACTGGTGATCCTTTCAACAGGAAGGCCCATCCCCTTCGCCACCTAAGTTCATGGGGGTGGGGTGCCATGGACCCGCATTACTAGCGGCCCGAAGTGCAGTTCTAAGCAGCAAATATTGGTGGTAAGATCCCGCCTTAAACTGCTGCTGCAGAGCAAAGGACCTATCAGCTCCAGGCCTGGGACAATAGTCACGGCTGTTGCACCCAATGGCAGCCCTGGCAGGGAGGAACATGTTAATTGTACTGTGGGGGCATGTTTTAAGAGTTCGGGTTCCATGGATTGCTGATCTAAACTGGACACTTAACGCCTAATTCAATTAGCTTTGCACTGGCATTATTTGTGGTTCAAAGCTAATTCCGTGAATTTTTGGGGAGAATTTAATGGGCCATACCCCATAGAAGTGCACATAAAAATGTGCTTATTTTTCCTACTGTATATGACAGAAAAGAGCTTTTTCCCGTCATCGCAGCTAATTGAATCAGGCCCTTAAAGTAGCGTTATGGCTTTGTGAGCGCATAAAAATCCACACAAGAGAGGGGACAGTCGTAGAGTTCACTCCCCTCTTCCGTGTGTACAACCAGACCTCCGTGCATACGGAAACGGAAAGTTTGGATCCGGACCGTTGTGACTGAAGATTATGAGAATTATTTTACTGCTCAGTATACATTTGGGCAATTCCAGATTATTTTGTCTTTTGGTTGTATTAGTGTTTTATACACATACATCATTGTCCAAGAGAAAAGAGTTTGGTTTTTGGGGGTGGTAGGCTCGTGTTTTAGGAAATGAACATGCTCTGTCTCAGTTGCATTGTTACTGAGCTAAAGATGTGCTGAGCACCGCCTAGGTGCAAAGCAACATAAGCGACCAGATGTGCCTGACAGACATCAGGCTGGATGTTTATGAGATATTTCTAGAATATGTAAATATGTTTGTTTGTGATTGGTGAATGGGGGGGTTGGGTGGGGTTGGAGTCAGGTGACATAGTTTATATAAGGATTTGTTGAGGGGATTTTCCCCCTCTTTGAAGATTTTGCTGGTCGAGGTTTAGAGAGTTGGCGGCGAATGCATTGCCGGATGGACTTTCATGCCCGAATTATCTTTGGCAGATTGTGCATCCGGCTTAGAGGCTTTGGCGCTGAGTTCTCTTGCTCCGGCCACATTGAGGGCTTATCGCCGGGCCTGGGATCAGTGGTCCAACTATAAAGCTGCAAAAGCTGAAGCAGGTAAGACCGATCGAAAAGAAAAGAGTTTGTAAATATCTGTTTTCAGAGGCGCACCCTTCGAGTTATTGCCAGGTCACCTGTCGCAGGACGGGACCTGATTTCTGCCTCCTCCTGAGATGAGGTGTGCACATGAAGAGGTGTTGCCGGGGGTGTTGGGGGGAGGTGGGGGCGCCTTTAACGATGAAGTTATGCATCGGTTTAAGTTCCTGTGGTGACACCACCTACTACGGCCACCTTGCTCAACCCTAAATTTTATAGTCTACACAAAATTTCCACCTAGTTTAAAAGAATTAATAAACCTATGTCCCCTTTAACGCCATTAAAGTTGTCCGTGTGTTTATTTCATTCGCGTATTGGGGTGTGGGGGTGTCTGATGTGTGGGAGGTATCAGCTGTTGTTTGCTTATAAGAATTATAGACCAGATTCAGACCTACGTTTTATATGCACATGGATCGATGGTTTTCATATGCATAGGGATCTGAAATGCATGTCTGGACAAACTTGTTTTACTTACTTACTTAGAAGTATTTTTTATGGCATGTATATATGTTACAACAGCGTCAGCACTTTCTGCTTCTCACATTAGCATAATATGTATGCTTCTATATTTCTTCTGCAAGAGATGCAAGAGAAGAAGGCTCGAGTCTTTAGAAGTATTATAAATAAAGTACAGGGTCCTGGTACTCCCTATTGCTGAGTACATAAATGGAATGAGAAGGGGAAGAGACCTTTACACCCATGCTTACCATCCTCAGGCCGGCTGAGACAGAATTTTCATAGATAGATAGATAGATAGATAGATAGATAGATAGATAGATAGATAGATAGATAGATAGCAAAGCAATCGATCCCCGGAGATGGTGCTCCGAATGGTAAGTATAAATCTAACCCCAACCCTATATCTAATCCTTACCCTAACCCTATACTTCCATGACCCTAACCCTTCCTTCCCTGCAGCCAGACCCTAACCCACCCTTCCCTGCAGCCTAAGCCTAAGACTCCCCTTCTCACAGCCTGACCTTAAATCTCCCATCCCCACAGCCTTAGTCTAGAGTCTCCTACCTGCAGGTTAGCCTTAACCCTCCCCATCCATGACCCTAACTCTCCCTTCCCCACAGTCTAACTCTAACCCTAAGTCCCTGGAGAGGTTAGATAGATAGATAGATAGATAGATAGATAGATAGATAGATAGATAGATAGATAGATATTGGTAATGGCTCCAGTCTTCAGTAAATAATAACATAATAGTTGTACTGGTACTGGCTAAAAGCCTAGGACAATGGACACATTTATTAAAGTGAGTGCGAGCAGCTATGTATACCTATTAGTTATGCTAAATGCAATACACTATATAAGGAATAATTTATTACACAACACGTTTAGGTGCAAAAATTTCACTGAAAGACAGTAACCAATCAATAAGAAGCTTTTATCCATGTAATGGATGCAGTCTGATAGAGAATGATATAGTCTAATGAGTTGTTAGCATTTCAGGGTTTCTAGAGAACTTATCATGAAAAAAAGATTTAAGGCCAATTTTTATTTACCAAAAAATATATATATTTTTAAGACACAAATGTAACATTGTTTCAATAAAAAAGAGCTCTCCAAAAATATCATTATATCCTATACACATTGTTTTCTGTATTGATATGATATACTTTTCTTTCCCCCTTCATTTTAATTGTTTGTATTTTACAAAATTCTAATACACCAATTAGGACACCCATACCATAAAGTTTCCCTTTTTTGCATATTGATACGACTA
>WWET01000177.1:744879-770833 GCA_011038615.1 Limnodynastes dumerilii | reverse complement strand
ATTCATTTTTCAATCACGTAGCCTGCCGATGCATATACTACTATAAGGAAAAGCACGGCCATGTGTTTGTGGCCATGCTAATCTTTATAGTAGTGTAAGCTGCAGCCTGATAAGTGATAGAATTCTACAATCAAATGTGTAATGTGTTCATCAAAAATGTTAAAAAGTCCCCAAATAAACATTTCATCATTACCTGACCTAGCAATACATTTTTTACATGAATAAAATGTTTTAAAAATGTCCCTTACTGCGTATATATAATTGCATGGTGGGCATCATTTATAAATGTACACTAAAGTGTATTTTGCATTAAAAATGTGTAATAAAATAATATATTAAAGTAGCGACCGTTTAGCAGTCATCTGTCTTGGGATGAATTGCTTGGATTTTCATCTTTCTGTGAAAAACTTCTTAAAATCTTGCTTGAAGATGCTTGTCACCTTGCTTGAAGAGGTTGGTCCGGTGCTTGCAGCTGGTCTTCGGCCTCTTCTGGCACTTGCCACGATGTCCACCTTCTTCCTCTTCTGTGTCCCCGCTACTAATGACCGTTCTGTCGCTAGAGGGCACCCTTTTATAGAATGATGTCATCAACATTATGGGGCTCTAGTGAGCGCTCTAGTGTTTATGACATCATATTTTCTATGAAAGCACCACACACAGGAGGCGCTTTTTTTCCAGCCCTCAAACATCGCACTAGAGTGAATCAACCGTGTTATATCTTTAACATTAGAAAAATCGGGACTGGGAGGGTATATCGACGTTGGTCGCGTTGGTTGTGAAAAAGCCCAAAGTCCCGGGACTTTGGCTTAAGTGAATACGACGATGGTGAAAAAACAGCTAAAGTCCCGGGACTTTGGGCGATTTGACCAACATCGACCTTTGCAAATGAGGCCCTAAGAATTTGCAGACAATGAGCCTTTTGCAGTCAGCTATATTGCCCTCAGGTTAAGTATAACGTTTTTAGAATAACTAAAAGCTAAAAGTTAAGGAAATGTAACACACATGCCTAGAATCTCCAGGCTTTGGCTGGATCCAGAGTTAAGGGTTAAATCCTTATGATAACCTCCATTGCAGAGTTGTTGCTGCGATGGGCTGCTTTTAGAAATAGAGACAGAAATAGAGACAGCATTAACTCTTTACACTCTCCACACTTTTTAGGCAGCAAACAGTGAACTCAATTCTTAGAACTGTCCTTTATTAATCATGTGGGTGTCAGACACCATCTTTATCCTGTATTTCAACTTATGAGATGAAGTAAAACTTTCTCAATTAGATTTTAAGTCAATAATCAATGACTCTCATTGCACCACACATTTATAATGCAGTCATTTTATAATTGGAGCAGCTAGTCATAATATAATATAATAATATATGTTATGTTTACTTTTATTAAATTCCTTAAAAAATGTTACTTTTCTGTGACTGTAAAGAAGAAACACCATTTAATTTTTCCATAGTAGCCATTTTAATGTTAATAAGTTTATTTGCTTAATACTGGATGCCTCTCAAGATACAGCAAGCTAAAATCACTGCAGAATTTCTCCATCAGACTAACATCAGGCTTAAAAATAAGTATATTCATCCCAAACTATAGCACAGAGATGCAGCTTGACAGTGTTATAAATACACAGCCGTTACTTACGGCTTTATAAATTCAGTGGTAAATCCTCTGCTGCAGTAGCTCAAAAAGGCAAATAAGAAGTCCTAATAGATGATTATCCCCGTTATCTACACTTAGCATATATAATTGCATTATAAGGTATAACAGAGCAAAACTATGTAACTGTAGGGCCAGATCCAGACTTCCGTAAGACACCTGACATATATAAGTTGCGTGTGTAAGCCAGGCGTCGAAAGCGCACTGCTGCGCATGAGCCAGCCAGATGTTACTCAGAGGATCTCCTTGGGGAGGAAACGCATTTCCATCCGCAAGGTGATCCAAGCGACGCAGTGTGCCTTTACATCCACATGCCTAAACCCAGCAAGGGGGGCAGGTATAGGCATGCTGATGAAGCAGACTGGGCAACGTTAGGCACTTTCGTATGGATCTGCGTGCGAACAGACACGGATCCGCAGAAAAAAGATAAGGTCGATTTATGGCAGCGGGTTTGGACCAAAGTCCAAATGTGGGATGGGATTGACATTTGATCGATATGGGAGTTCATGTTTCTCTACGTGCGGACCTTCACGGAATCCGTGCAGACATCTGGATATGTAGAAAAAGTGTTATGTAAAAGAATGACAAAAAAATCCCGAGTTCCGTGCGTATTTTTAGGATCGGAGTAACTGCGCATGCGTAATAACTTTATTTACATGGAATTTACGCACGGGAGTACATACGTGCGGAGGGGCGTGGTTGAAATCCGTACGGACAAAGTTATGTGGCAGTGGGTGGAGGGAGGCGTTTAAATGACCGTTTGAGGGCGCGGTTAGTTACATACGCACGTACATAAGTGTTATACGCACGTAAATGCACACGTAGAGATAAGTGTGCTCTATGGAGGCGGAAGTCAACGAAAACACGTCCGTGTGAGGGGAGTGTCATGGGTGATGGCTTCCAACGTACTTGAGTATAATTGCGTACTTTTAACTAACAGATCTGTGTATACGGCCTGCAAAAACTACTGACTTGTATTTCACAATATTCTATTGATCCAGTACAGGGAGCATGGTAGTGACCACCACCCAAACCAGAAAGCATTCTAGTGATCTTCCTCTCTCTCTCACTCCATTGCTCTTCCTTTCTCTCTCACCACCTCTGTCTCTTTCTCGGGTGTGGGTCCCTGTTGTGAACAGCCCTATTTCGATAGGCCGTTCTCTCCCAGTCAGTTCCGAACTTGCTTGGAAATCAATTGCTTCTGCCTTGAAGAGGCATAGCAATCGATCCCCGGAGCACCAAACACGATGCTCCAAATGGTAAGTATCCCCAAATCATTCCCTAATCCTTACCCTAACCATCCCCTTCTGTTACCCTAACCCAAACCCGCTGCCTTACCCTAACACTCCCCTCTCCGCAGCCTGATCCTAAACCTAACCCTCACTTTCCACGGCCATAGCACTAATCCTCCCTTCCTCGGAGCCTATCCCTTACCCCCCACCCCAACACTAAAAGTCCCCGGAGGGATTACTTACCTGTCCTGCAGCAGTATGTGGAGGGTGTGCGGAGGGCCAGTGCCGCTTCCAAAAATGAATGGGTGAGTATGTTAATCGTCATACTCACCCATTCATAAATAAAAATCTAAAATGATAGCTATTCAAAATAGGGACAGCCGAAAATGAACCTAAGAAATGCTTACGCATCCATTTGTCTGTCCTTCTTAGTTGAGGATCTGATCACTGGATCTTATGTTTGCCATTTATTCACTACCTCTAAGGCTCTTGCCTTAGTAGTTGTCTTTCTCTTTAACTATTCATCTGACAATCATCTCTGTGATTCTCTTTTATGATTATAAGTTACTAGCTTTATTATACTGTACTTTAATATTTTCAATTCACATTTCTGCTACTGCAATCCACGTGCCGAATATTTGTTTCAATGTTGTGTTTGGCCCCAAAAAATATTTCTTTTACACGTAAACATCGTTCTAACAAAAAACTTTTCATTGTCAGGTCAACAAGTACTTCACAAAAATGAAGTTATTAAGTTATTAGACCTTCTTGTGCAAAGTCAATATCAGGACTTTCATGTGCATAAATACAATACGTTTGAGATAAATAAATGCGAGTATGACTCAGATTTATATCTGTGGGTCACAATAAGACAAAGAGAGAAGAATGGATAAAGAGGAAAGGGAAGGGAATAATTATGGAAAAATTAGAAGGATACATTTTTATTGAATATATGAAATGTTTTTATAGAAACTAAAGCACAATATTATATTTTAATAAATGATATAATTTAAATTGCTTCTTTATCCATTAATACTTTGAAGGAATGACAAATGCTGTAATTTATAAAAAGAAAAAAAACGAAGAGAAAAATAATAAATAAACAAATGATGATGATGATGATGATGATGATGATGGTAATAATACTACTACTAATAATAATAATAATAATAATAATAATAATAATCTTATATAGAACCATGGCACATATACAGACGGGACCCCCAGCGGAAGTCCTTGTGACGACATGCGTTTGGGTGGAGCTTTCTTACCTGTGTGGTCTTCCACGTGTCGTCTGTATATTTGCCAGACGATGTACCGTGGACTCTTATTGATGTGTTTCATGTGCGATTTTTACAAGATTGCACCCGGCATGCAGAATACATATAGTGCTGGTGATTTTAATTTGTACTAATAAAAGATTCCTACACTACGAAACGCCCCCTTTCTATTTTTCTTTGAAAACTTTATCCTGGTTGACCAGATCAAGAAGCGGCCAGTAACTAAGGGGAAGACGAGGTCCGTCAGCACTACTGACAAGCTGATGCATGGATGTAAAGAGGATCTAGTGTTTGGAATCACAATGGACTTTAATTAACTTTGAATGTGCAAGTCTATTGGTAATCATTAGCGCTCCAAGCACCTGTATGTATATGTATATATATATATATATATGCATGGCTAAGTAGGTGTAAGGGAACTGACTCACAACAACCTAGAGGTCGACTCACTCCAGAGATGATTACTCATGAAGCGTCCTGCTCCTGAAAACACACAAGGATGAGAAGAAGCTAGACTTGGGGTTGAAGGAGGGCGGTTATTCATAGGGGTTGGTGATGTCAAGCTTCCTTAGGGCTTATGGGGTTATGGTCATCACAGGTCATGGTCTCAGACACTCTGGCATCGTCTCTGTAGCAGGGCAGGGCATAGCAGGAAGCACTTTTGCTATATGGAAGGGGGAGCTTTGTAAATAGCACAATAAGTACAGTCTGCCATTACATACTATCCTGACGTCTGCACCATCCACATAAAGTGGCAAAAATCCTAAGGGAGGGTCCAGTGATCAAGGGTATTGGCCTTGGTTAGGCAGCTGCTAGGATGCTGAAGGATCTTCCCACTGTGTTTGGAGAGGTCTGGATCGGGTCCAATAATCCTTCTGATAGATAAATTCCAATTAAAACATACAAGTGTTTGCTCATTCCTAGTTAAAACAAATGAACAGATCCTTCTAAAGAACATGTGCCTTGCTATGCCCTATGTAGTACAAGTAATACATTCTACAGGAAGTAAAGCCTTGCTCTGCATGGCTAGCAATATATCCCTTGGTGTTTGAAGCAATGGGAACCACATAAGTTACAGGTAATTGAAGGAGACGTTCCCATTAGTTATTAAAGGAAATGTGTACTGCTCCCCCACCCCTTCTGAGAAGCCATTAATGTATGCGTACCCCACATTGAGTGTTGTCTTGTTAACACAAACAATAGAATTAATTAGCAAAACTGCTAATGTGATCTGGATCACATAGCAGGCTGAAGACACTTGTTAGAGGAAAACAATAGTTTAATTAGATGATTAACAAGAATGGAAGAATATCAGTCAATCCTTACAGATATCCGATAAGTGGAAATGTTGTTAAATCTTTACAATGGTTTTTAAACAAAGGGCTTTTCTAAATGGTGATTTGTGTTTTTTATTAAGAGCATTTATTAGTATCCCTAGTAGTAAGTAACATTTAGGTCCCTCTTTATGTAATGGTAGAGAGGGGTAATCTATTAAATGCATTGTGCCTGTATACATCCTCTACACAGAGAATTTATCACTATTGTTTAAAAGAAAATTGCTCATATCAACATTGGAACTATGTATTGTGTTTGTGTCAATTCATGGACCACAGCTATGGGTTTAACGACTGTCACTGTCAACATCCGTTCTATAAAATGTGTATAAAGTACCGTATTTCCCCACGTATAAGACGCTCCCTTGTATAAGACGCACCCCATTTTTAGAGCCTAAATTTGAAAAAACTATTTTAAATGTATTTTTTAATGTATTATTTTTAGCATTAATTAACTAAAAAAAACGGGGGCATCTTATACAAGGGATCAGGGAATTTAAGACTGAACTTACCTTTTCTGTCCATCCAGCGGTCCCTCCGGCAGTTTCAGGCTCTCTCCACCGCTGCTCTGACTCCGGCTGGCTCCCTGGCGGTGCGCGCTTTACACCGACGTTACGTGACTTTAGGTCACACAGCGTTAGTGTACAGCGCGCAGCACCAGGGAGCCAGCCGGAGTCAGAGCAGCGGTGGAGAGAGCCTGAAACTGCCTGAGGGACCGCTGGATGGACAGAAAAGGTAAGTTCAGTCTTACATCCCCTGTATAAGACGCACCTGGTTTTTAGACCTATTTTTGGTCTAAAAAAAAGGTGTGTCTTATACATGGGGAAATACGGTACATTCAGCAAAAGTAGGCATTGTGACATTTTTTAATTAAAGTATTGTACATGGTGAGTTATCGTTGCTTTATATGTACATTTTTAATCTTCCTGATTTATCTTTTCCTGGCAGGAATTGGCCTCTCTTGGATTAGACAGATTGAAGTCTGCCTTGCTTGCCTTGGGGCTTAAATGTGGAGGGTATGTTACAAGTTTCACGTGTTTGCCAGTTATCCCTGGGCTAAACCATGTTGATTGCAGGGGAGTCATATTTCATCTGTTGCAAACAGTATTAGAGTTGAGAGGTGATGTTTCCTATCCCAAGTCTAAATAAGGGTGTGATTGTAAAGCTGGTCAGTATCTGTGTGCAGTAAGCAATTCAAAGATATATCGCTGCATGCAAAGAATACAATTAACTTGACTCCCCCTGCAATCAACATGGTTTAGCCCAGGAGTAACTAATTTCAAGCACTTATTTACTGGTAAGTCTGGATCCAGCCCAATGTGTGTAGCAGTCTTTAGCTTTAATTGCAAATCAGGACTCTTACACCCCTTTCAGACCAAGCTATCAACCCGGGAATAACCCAGGTTGGGTGTCAGTGTGAAAAGGTCAACCACGACCTTGGTCAACACCAGGGTTATTCCTGGGTCAGCCTAACCCGTGCTGCGGAGTGAACGGGGGAACCCGGGTTTAATAAAAAATATGTCAAATGGGGGATGGGGAGCACTGTGTGCCTCTGCAGACACAGCTCCAGTGTAAAAGGCTGCAACCCAGGTTATTTCCGGGTTGTAGCTGCGGTCTGACAGATCAAGCCGTGTTGATTGACCCAGGTTTAACTTTGGTTTTTGGTCTGAAAGGGGTATTACTCTTCTCTATGCTAGCAATAGATAAAAATGAATGTCAGTGTCCTCTAAGAAGAGAAAGCATTTTTACTACACCAATCTACATGTTAGTCCAGGTTTCATGGAAAATCTGTGTCATACGAGCACTGGTTCTACCATCCCTAGCCTCTAGCTGCCACTTCCAATTGCACAAGACAGTGAATTAGTATAGATTGTTTTCTTCTCCAGTCCCAATAATAATTCAGCATCTCACACAACAGTCATTCAATACAGTATTTTTCCAAGAAATATAGCTAGTAGCAGCACATTTGTCAACATGTTTATCATTACGACTTTCACAAAAGGAAATCTGAAGTTAATTCACATTAATTTCAGATTCTATAAATACAAAATGGTTTTGGTTCAGTTCTAGTAAGCAGGTAGCAAAAATCTGATTGGTTGCTAGGTAAAATACTGTGGAAGTGATCCAGAGTTTTAGAATAGCAGCATAAGTAGGAGCTCAGTCGCAGTCCAGATTCCCTGAACGTACATCTAAAATCGTACAGTGTAAGATGAGGGAGATTTCATTAAATTCCCCTTTTCTCGGTTATAACACAGTCCTATTATTAATATTGTTCATTTATAAGGCACCACAAGGTGTCCGCAGCGTCGTACAACAAACAAAATACAGTACAGACATACATTGTAGGGATGGACATAATAAAATACCATATAAATATTAAAATATCACAAAAATAAAACACAAAAAACAGCCCTACACACCTTACATAATTATTTTTCCTGTGCTTGTAGTCTTTTCATTGACGGAGCAGGATGACCCACTATGCATTGAGCATGTACCTTATTCTAAGATGTAAATTTATTTGACAGCACAGCAACAGAGTGGCTCAGTGAGTTGTACTGGTGTCTCACAGCGCTGAGGTCATGAGTTTGATTCCCAGACTAGGCCTTATCTGTGTGGAGTTTGTATGTTCTCCCTGTGTCTGCTTGGGTTTCCTCCCAGACTCCAATTAATTGGCTGTTGAATAAATTAGCCCTAGTGTGCGTGTGTATGTGTTTGGGAATCTAGAATGTAGCTCCAATGGAGGAGGGACTGATGTAAATGTGAGAAATATTCTCTGTATAGTGCTTTGTCATCTGATAGTACTATATAAATACCTATTAAATCAAATAAAATAACAGAGAACAGCGATGCTCCTCTCTATTTACTGAACCATCCCCTTCATTTGTCAGAACAGAAGTGTGATTTGGGATGAATGATTGCTTTTTGGGGGCTTTTTAAATGTAAAAATGAAGAAATAGAGGGAAGCTACAAAGCAAACAGCTGCTTCATATTTTCCCTCTTCTCTTTAATAAATGGATTCTGTTAAGTTCAGTATTTTACTTATTGCCATATCTGTCCCACCTTTATCCCAACATCTTGCTTTTTTCATAACAGTTTTGGTGGCCTTTATTTGTTTCCGGGATGTCATGCAAGGATTACTGAACGCTGGTGCTGTTAGTATTTAACATGTCATGTGTATACATTATAATGTGTTAATTACATTGGTTTATTATACTCATTATGGATTGGGAACAATGGCCAATTTTTTTGACACTGCGATTAAACCTCATGAGTTTAATTATTTAAGAAAACACAATACAACTTTACATGATTTTATGCCATTAGTCTTATAAGATTAATTGTCCAAAGCAAAGTAAAACCTTCTTGATTCCAGGCCAGGAATAGTTATAATCTCCTGAATGAGTGATTAGTCATTGAACCTATTAAATTCTACGAAGAGATTTAAAGTTCATGCATGGCATTTGCATTGCAGCAATGGGCGACTGAAGAAAATTTTTGCACTACAAGCAATTAAAAATCACTTGTGTAGCAGAGCACATAGGAAACAATGAGTTTTAAAATGAGCAGACTCCCAGATTACTCTCTTGAGATCTCTTGACTAAAAATTGTCCAGTACATAATTGCACTAAAAAGCATCCAAATGAAAATAATGGTCGATATCTGATTACTGGTTACCACAGAAGACGTGTAAAATTCATGATATTTTGATTATCTAGAAAGTCTCAGCAGGTATACTAAAATGTGTGCTCTTGATCGTATGATGGGTGACCCCATAACCTACCTAGGAAATAATGACCCCAAACTCTTTAAAACTGCCCCTTAATAACTTTAACCTATTTTAACAACAAAGGGTCGGATACAGAAGTCTGCTTAAAGCTCCATCCACAGCGGCAGCAAAGTTCTTTTAGTGGATAGCTGTGCAATCCTAACTTCCGTACATATGAGGGGTGTTACATATGCCCTAAAGGCTGCTGTTAAACATCTCTGGGACTAATTTGTGTAACTGCCTGTTATCCTACACCTGTGCTCTGGTTATAATTATCTCATCATTCAAGAGTAAGGTGTGAGTCATTGTTTCCTGTTAACCTACTTCCTGGGCTGCTTGTTTGTTAGCTGTTTCCATATGGACTTTGTTTGGACTTCTTGCACATTTGTACTGTGGACTTTTTCGCATTAACACCCACTTTGGACACTCCGTGCTTCTGCTTCTGCATCCACAGTCACCTGCATTCTGGTATCTTGATGTTTTCTGCTCATTTTTGCCTTATCTACATTGTCCTGTGTTACATATCCTGTATCATCTGTTTCATCCTGCCATAAACCTCACCATTTCCTGAGCAACCGTGTTATGTTGTCATACCAATCGTAACAAAGGGTGACAACTCCACTGCAACTACAGTATTGCATGAACCTTTCAACATATTACACACCAACACCAAGGAAAATGGCGCCGGTGTATAAATAAGGATCACATATAAAGGTTTAACAAAGCTTTTACTGTAGGATTTGAGTAAGTCCCCTGTCTACACTGGAATCCACACACAGGCGCTGTATTGAAATGTGTATTCAGAGTGTGGAAAACACCCACATTTCTTAATTCTGGATCTGGACCAAAGAGAGACCTGTTTTGGCAATTTTTGTTATAAGTAAATAGTGATCAATTGCAAGAGTGAGACAGTGGTAAACTTAAACATTTAGAAGAAACCAACCAACCTCCTATTTCTAAAGCTGGAAATCACTGGAGTTGATTTTCTTGCAGATCACATGATAAACAACAGTTTTGAAAGACATCTTTGCAGTGTGTGCTGTCCAGCATCCAAACGTTTGCTTGAATTTTTGGAACCAGGTCATTTTCCCGAAGTCAGCAGTTCTTCAATTGAAGCAGGGGATTTTGGTAGTTTTGGTAGGGAACAACATAGATTTGCCAGTAAAGTTAGTGTAGTGTGCACGACAGCATCATGAGGCTAATCAGGAGCTCAAATATGGAGTATAATCGTTTAAATCATCTGATCTTTTAAGAAACAGCCGGCGTTTACCCACCTTTACTTAAAAAACCCTCTGTAATGATGGAATCCAGATCTACTTTGTTTACATGTCCTTGTAAACTACTTTAAATTGGAGGAAGGATGTCCTTAGAACTAATAACCCTTCCCCTTTGCCAAGTATAACTACTGAAAGTGCTACTACCACCCACTTTTACAATAAAGAGACGCTCCTCTCCACTCTTGCTGGTTATTATTTTATGCTCTTACTAATAGCAATAAGGAGATTTTTGTACTTTTTATGACTAAAGCCTCTGCAATTATATTATATTGCCTCATAATGAGGAGCACTCATGGCCGTGCTATCGTACACTTACACCTCCATAGACCACTGCTAACTTTGAGTGTGTACTTACATGCGTGTATGTATTCCGTACGTGCGATTCAATGTTACCGCGTCCTCAAATACTTATTTAAATGCATCAGCCCACCCTCTCTCATGTAAATTTTCAGGTACGTGTTTCAACCCCGCCCCTCCAT
Organism: Limnodynastes dumerilii; assembly: GCA_011038615.1. Taxonomy (NCBI): domain Eukaryota; kingdom Metazoa; phylum Chordata; class Amphibia; order Anura; family Limnodynastidae; genus Limnodynastes; species Limnodynastes dumerilii. The sequence continues at coordinate 759,805 of WWET01000177.1, read as the reverse complement.
AGGTACATCCTCAAGTGCTATTCTATTCACATGTACGTGCGTATTTTTAACGTATTTTACGTAGTTACTACGCATGCGCAGTTCATCCGATCGTAAAAATATGCACGCAAAACAACCTGAAAATGGATCTGTGAATCCGGTCCACCATCTTGGCAGTGGCAGAACAAGAAATCGTTGGGCCCATTGGCATTGTACCACCCCACTCCCTCACTGGTGTCACACAGAGGCATCATCATCATCTGTCACCACTTGTCCCAAGGCAGGTTGCACCATCAGTATTTTTTACCCTGCGTTTTGGCAAATTTGTGAAGAAAAATAAGTAATCTGTGCATAATCCTACAGTCCTACTGTACAAGACACAACTCTACATAGGTTTTATTGCAAAAAAAAAAAAGATTTAGAAATATTGATTTGTTTTCCTTTCCTAATGGCATTGATTAGTCAAAGAACTCAGTAACAGTGGCTAGATCCAGACCTAAGAGCAGTTTAAGTACGATCGCGTAGCGTATTTACGCGATCGGAAGTGCTATGCGCTCCCCTGGGCATTCCTCTTGGTCGCACGTAATTTACTTGATTTACGAGTATCAAACCCTACCTTAACTTTTTCAAGCTCGTACGTAATGGATTGCTCGCACGTAACAGCCTAACCCGGCCCATACTGTACAATTTAAATGCATCCCTCCACCTACAAAGCATATTTCCGGCCTCTGTAAGGATGACCCGCCCCTGAGTTTCCAGTTACAAGGAAGGTACTTACTATCAGAGTTACGACGATTAACATTTGCCGCGTGCATGTGCAGTGCATACAAAAAGTCGAAGTTACGCAAGCGGCTAACGTAAAAATGCACTCGTACGTAGCTCTGGATCTGGCCCAGTGTCAATAGGGTGCAAATTTCCAACAAATTGTTCTTCCAGGTACCATATTTTGTAATTGTTGTGAGACTGCAACTATCTATCAGATTCTAGCCGACAATCTCTAGTATGTAATAAGAAAATGAGCGCTAGAATCTCGTTGCTTGCTATGGGCAATATCTCCATTTTTCCTTTTCTGCACTTTAGTAAATCAAGCTCCTGGAGTGCCAGAGGTTGCTAATGTCTCAATTACATTAAACATTTCTATGAAAATGTTAATGTAGCTGAAATCCAAAATATGTCCCTTAGCTTCATTTCAGTTTCATTTTGACAGCAACATTCCCAATTACATTTTAAAATGACAATCAACATTGCGGAACAGATACCATTTCGAATGGCGCATGTTCAAAAAAAGGTACCTGTTCTGGATAGTGTGAGGCTACGGGGTAGGAATGGGTTAAAGTTAGGTTCCGGAGAGGTTAGGGTTAATATACAGAACAACAATAGTTAGGGTTAGGCTGTGGAGATTGGAGGGTTAAAGTTAAGGTTAAGAGAAGGTTAGGGTTAGGATACAGAATAATGATGGTCAGGGTTAGGGAAGAGTTAGGGTTAGGATACAGAATGATGATGGTCAGGGTTAGGGAAGAGTTAGGGTTAGGATATAAAATGATGATGGTCAGGGTTAGGGAAGAGTTAGGGTTAGGATACAGAATGGTGATGGTCAGGGTTAGGGAAGAGTTAAGGATAGGCTGTTTAGAGCGGAGGGTCAAGGTTATGGTTGGGGGATGGCTAGGCTGAGGGAAGGGGGTGATTAGGGTCAGGTTTAATAAAATTTACCTTTTTTCGGCAAAAAGTGATGGCAGTCTCCACTGGCAAAGCACATTCTAGACACCAAGACAAGGCATTTTATACATAGTTGACAATGATCAGGACTTACAAGAATTTCCTTTATGGATTGTAAGAGCTTCTTTTTGGTAAAACCTGCCTATTATGTCACATTGAAGAGTAGGTTACATTCCAATGCGACACAGCTGCCTTGATTTGTCAGCAGATCTATGAATCACTGACTTTCATTGCGATATTGTTCCAATGCTATATAATAGTTTCCCGCTATCTTTCTGTCAAGGTTAATCCTCAGCAAGGTCCTCCATTGCCTTTGTTTCAGCATGTATACATTTGACTTATTGTGTCACACACATTCTTCATGCATTTTGTTTCAATTGTGTAGATCTGTAGAATACATCTGATATATAGAAATAAAGGAAAGCCTGGACAGGCACTTGATGACTTATAGCAGTAGAGGCTTCTATTGTCTTCCTTTTCACCACTTATTTGTGCAAAAAATGTTTCATTAAAAACTGTAAGACAACAAATTCTGGCCATCAACCTCGGATCCATTATGTTTCTTCATGAATTTGTCACCTATTATGAGTGCTTTTATGAAAGCTATAACATAATAGGAACACATTGTATTTGTGAATGGTGAGAATATATGTGTGTAATACACCTACAAGGACTGACTCAGAGTAATGAGGAAAAAAACAAAAGAGGGGCATATTTGCTAAACCATGTTGCACTACAGAAGAAGAAGGGTTACATAGCGTTAAGGATTTCAAATGAGTATGATTACTCTGTGGGAGTGATTGGTCCTTGAATTTCCAATGATTGGCTAAGCAAGAAGTGCTGGGAGGAGTCTCTTCCTAGGAATCTAATTAAGGTGTCTGCTACAGGAAATGACCCGCTATCTTCCTTGGATTTACCCACCCTCCCTTCCCTCTATATTTTCGGTCATGTCTGATTTTACTGGCCTGTGGAAAGCAGGTTCTGCTTACGGTGGTAAAGTTGGTGCAGGTGGTGGCAAACTGAGGGTGAGACAATCGTTAATATACTCAGCCGTAGATGTAGTCCAGCCTGAATTGAGTCTCGTCTGTGAGGACGGTCTCGTGGACCACCTAGTTGGGATGAAGTGCCGAAGGCGTAAGCAGAGCGCCTGGTTTGTTGACGTTGTTTAGCTTGTTTATCTGTACAAATGTTTGTTCGAATGTAAACTGGATTTATTCTTACCTGCTTTCTTTGGTCCCCATCAGTATTAGACTAATTGTTGGCATGATCCATCATGAATCCTAAATGTAATAATAAACAATGGTTAATATTTAATTGAATCAAATTTTTGACCCACAGTCAAGTGTCAATGAACTGTATTCGCACTTAAGAAAGCTTTAAGAAGGATCAGATATGAATTTATCCGCACCTATCTTAAAGATTCCTCCCCCGCCACCTCATGCTTTTAAGAACCTAGGGCCTTCCTAACTTCCCGCTCATATTTTCCTTCTTTAGGAGGAGCATACGAATGTTCTTTCCACTAGCCCGCCCTCCCCGGCTACTTTCCACACCTCCCCACCACCCACTCTTCTCTTCTGACACGCCTCTTTCTACTTCCTAAAGTAGGTGCGATCTTTAAAACTCACACGTCCTAAATCTACATACTAAACTGGTACGTAGACTGCGTAAATGACCTAGTTGCTTTTATATTTTACTGCAATTATGCTACTGTTGTAATTGGTAAATAGACTTATTCATTATACATATCTGTCAGGCTTTCCTCCAATTACCTCTTCCTATTATCACACTATTCTTACTGATACAAAACAACTGGACTCCTGTGATTGGTTAATAAATAGTATGTGCATGAATCAGAAAGCACGATGACCACGGCCAGATCCAGATCCCCGCACACTTTACATGCGTGCGGGGGTCCATAGTTACACACCCATAGCGAGGAGTGCACGCCCCCTGCTCTCCCCGCTGTCGGTAGTAGTCCAAATTGCTACCTTAAGTTTTACGACGAGCTTCCTCGCCCCCTCATTTACATGTCTATCCCCGCTTGTATGGTGGGGATACAGCCATCGCAAATGAAGGGTAAGCCCCTTCTGCGTAAGTACTCATGTACGTAACTTAGCTACATACATCAGTACTTACGCAGTCAGAACATCTGGGGTACGCATGTGCAGATGTTCCGACACAGGAGACTTATGCAAATGACTTGCATAAGTCCCCTGTCGGCCGTAGGTCTGGATCTGGGCCACAGATTATAAATTGCTTTCATAGTATTTAAATAAGGGATTTAGCACAAGCAGAGATGATCAAAATGATCACAAATAGTAGACAAAAAATACATTATCCAACAAAAAATAGCATATCTCATTAGCATAATACAACCCTAAGTCACCAAGCAAAATGACAATATGAAATTCTTTGCACTGGATACAAATGTTTAAATCAGTACTGTATAGCACCGAGTGATCCAGAAATCCAATTTTTCCTCAGTTTACCTGATATGATCATTGCCCCATCCAATAACATTTTTGACATTATGTACAGTATAGGAGTTCCTCTTCATTCATACTGATCTAGGACCGGATCCACACCCCCACACATTTTCCATAAGGCAGCCTTAAGTCACATGTCCATCCGACCACTGATTCGCTCATAAGTGGTTAATCGCAACCATACTGTAAACTATTAATACTTTCCCCCGCCCACTTTGGCATGGCAGAGGGGAAGTCCATATCCTTTCTTTGTGTATACCACCATCTAGCTTCTGTACGATGGAACTTACTAAAAGTAAAACTAACGTAACATCTGCATGCGCCCTCCAGTACATACAGTCCACTTATACACGGCAAGTATCTGTGGACCCGGTCCCTACACTTTAATAGCACTGTGAATTTCCATGCACTCGAGTTGAAATGTTAAGGTAGTTAGTGACTTTTGGAAGTCTTTATGTTTATGTGGAGTGTGATTATGTTTATTATCCCAATGCACATATGTCTGAATATTGTGATCTGATCACTGGAAAAATCACATTTCTGAATCTGGCCTGATATCACTAGAATTTTTTTATGCTTCATTAATAGTTGTTTATTTTTTTACTTATATATTTCATTTGTCATATATTTCACTTATGACTTCTAACTTTTTATTCTTACTCCTTTTTTTTTGTTATTTACCCTTTTACCCCGTCCCCACCTGGTGACTCCCTCCCTCCTTGACGCCTCGCATTTTTCCTGTCTGTGCTTTTTTCACTTTATTGTATTTTTGTGACATTTTTGTATTTATATTGTATTTTATTATGTACTATACTGTCCATCCCTGCCCTGTATGTCTGTACTGTATTTTGTAGTGCCTAAATAAACGATAATAATAATAATACAGGACAGTACTTTTGTTGGATTGTTTGTTCCATTTTCTTCTAGGAGAGGAACTCAAGGTTTAAACCTAATACCATGGGTCTAAATTCATCTGTGAATATGTACATAGTGAAAGAACTCATTCTCAATCACAATGTGCAGCGTGGATGTAGCTATTGGCGAGACTTGCAGGGATAAATCAACTTCTGATGCTGCTTCTGTGATTTGAAGCTTTCCACTGACAGTATCAGAATAAGTTGTACCTTTGATGTGGAATTTTTAGGTCTATGTTTTCTGTTTTCCTTTTTTTTCCCCCACTCTTGTTTGTTCTCATCACACTTGCCAGACCACCCGAACAATTTCCCCTCGGTACAATGCGAGTCCCTTTCATGTGTTCGCCGTTTTTTAGATATATATTTCAACTGACGTCTTTTTTTTTCCTTGCTAATAAAGACACATTCTCTTCAAAGATGATTGTTTTCTAGGGAGGGAGACTAAAGCGCTCTGAAATTTGCTACATCCAGCTCATTACTCCTTTTTAATTGCTATTAGACACAAGACATTTTTATATTAATTAACAGATGCTTACTCTATTTAATTTATTCACCAAAAAAATGGCCGCTGAAAGATCCACAAAATAGTATATCAATGACTTAACTGTTTGTTATATGCAAAAAAAAAAGGACTTTTTGTAGGTCAGTCATTTGAAAGTATTTGGACAGAATTCACAACTACATGTTTTGGTGAGTTACGTGTCTTTTAAGACTGCGTGTACGCAATCCACGTAACAAAACGCTACGTAGATAGAGTAAAATATTTACTATGCATGCGCATTAGCGCAGCACTTAGAAATCGCCACGTAACTTACCAAAACACATAGTTGTGAATCCAGTCCTTTCTCTTTGGGATCTGGTACTATGAAGATAATTATTATATAATATATATAATATTTACTGGTTATGAAAATCCCACACAGTTTCATGTGTGACAGATAATGTAATTCATTTATTAGAAACACACTGATAACAAAGGGTTTAGCATAAATTAGCTAGTTGCTAAAATTCCAGGTGGGGGATTTGAAATTGTAATCCAAAACGTTCCATACCCTCCAATATTTTATCATGGAATAAAGGGTACACCGCGGGGAGAAAGTGTCCGTGAAAGGGGCAAGACTTGTCTCATAAAGGGTGTGGCTTTAAACTGCTTTCATTTGCATGCATGATAAGGCAGGGTTGCTGACTCTCCCGCAATGTCCGGGAGACTCAAAAAATTTGGCCAGTTCTCCCGGTATCCCGGGAGAGCCAGCAAAGCTCCTGCAAGTCCCGACAAGCTATCAATATCTATTGTAATCCCTAGAGTTACTAGTGATGGGCGGGACTTGATGATGCCAACCCCTGGAACACTAGAGATTACAGGTGTGATTAACAGGGGTGGGGCTTAATGACACAATTTGCATAAATCACATGATTAAGCTCTGCCCTCTTGCAGAAAACTATGGCTCCAATAAGCTTACCTGTTTGCTGTCTTCCCCTCTCTTTTTCCTCACCCTCTGTCCTTGCGGCGTCTCTGCTTCAGAATGACGCTGATGTGACCACATTAGCAAAACATACACAGTGGCTGGATGCAGAGTTTCGGGCACTGTATATGTGACAAATTTTGGGAGTCTGCCAGACATTCCGGGAGAGTCGGCAACCCTGCAATAGTTTCAGATTTGAATAGTGTATAAATAAAAAAATAAAAAAATAAATACTTTTTATTATTCCACTATCACAACACCTATTTGTGGTAACTTATATTTGTTGCAGGAAAAGTAGATATTTTGGAGTTTATGATTTATAAGTCAATGGAGCCCACCCACCCTTAAATGTGTACATGTGGGTGACTGACACATATATATGTTTTTGTTTTTATTTAATAATAAGGAAAACAAAAGTGAAGCATTGTTCTTTGCAGCCAATCAGATACTAGCTATATAGAATGTATAAGACAAGTGATAGCTAGAATGTGATAAGTTGCTATGGGGAACATCTTCACCTGTTTGAGGGGCTAATTCAGAGTTGCACTTCCACCTTTTTTTAGGTGCAAGTGTAGACCTGAGCAATACCATGTTGAAATGCAAGGGGAGGCAGATTTAAATTGAAAAATCAGAATTAAAATTAGGAGGTGAAGTTTCTTAGCTCAACTCTATTTTATAGAGTAAACATGAAGCTATGCAGTATTTTAGTTCTATGTGTAAGAGTAATGTATTTTCCCGGCATGCAATTTTTTTTTAATTCATTAACACCCCTTACTTTGAAAAATGGTTTAGCCGAGCTGTACACTTGCACCTAAAAAAAGGTGGAAGTGCAACTCTGAATCAGCCCCTAAATCTTCATTAAATATACCTCTGTACCTCCAATACTGTTATGGAGTTATTAGCATCAGCAAAATGGAAGCTAAGCCTCTCTCAATCACTGTGTTCCACAAAATATAAACAGTTTAAAAACAAAAAAGCAAACAAAATTAGCAAAAAAAAAAAAAACCCACACAGGTAGAAACGTATTTACATTACATCAAATATAACTTACTACAGTATATTACTCATTCACTATATCAGTGGGAAATCTTTTATCTCATTTCAGTCTAAATGAGCTCAATTGGAATTATCATTTTAAAAGATGAAATGAACCACAAGGATTTATTCCACAATCTGAACGAATTAGCTTCATTTACCTTAAATAATCAATATGCAACCAATCGTTTTCTGCAATTCAGCTCCCTATTTGTATACCAACGCCTTCGTTCTCATTCCAGCTCCATTAGATGGAAGCCCAGAGTTTTTCTTTATTTGTTTTTAATATTTTACAATTTTAGCTACTTCAGGACTGTGAAAGATAACACAGGTTAAGGCACACCTTTACTGACTGTCCATTTCTCAATATAAATAATTCATTTTATATAAAACAACACACAAAATAGTCTTTCTTTACATTACAGAGTGCCTGCTTCCAGATTGTATAACCCAGAACATAAGGAAAAATAATTTAATCTTCAGAAGGGTTATCTCAGTGGGGGTGAAGCTAAGATGAACTTTGATTAAAGACGGCTAAATTAGGACAAGCTTGGATTTCAGTACAGAAGATCATAAGTACCAACTCAGGAATCTGCTTTCTCTAAGAAATCTGCTTTATTATAGGTTTTTTTTCTGTTGTTGTTTTTTTACCCTTTAAAATATTAGAAACAAATAATATTATTTGAACAATCCTATTCAGAACACCTCCAAGAATGTACTTTGGTTTTTTTTTTCTGTTTTTTTTTAAACAATTCACCAATTTAATTAAGTCCCTTGAACAAATGTAATCATCTTCAAAGCAAACATATCCCTTTTTTGGCTCTTTGAAAACAGAGTATATTTTTCTTTCCACTGGGGACCCTGAAATACTGTCTTGATTTCAATCAACACTTCCCTTATCCCCTGGGCCATGATAATGTCATCATAATTATGCAGAAGTTTTCTGTGCCATGTGACTCCAACACAAACCGGTAATGAGAAAATCAAGAAGTTTATCAACCTGCTCTCTGAAAAAGGGCACCAACACCATCCTGAAGGGTTACTGGTCTACCCGAGTGTCAAGATTTCCTTAATTAACATGGAATTAATTGATTAACTGCTCTGCATGTGAACTTCACTCCCGGTTTCTTTTAATAAACTAATTTACAGAAGTGTTTTGTCAGAAATATTTCCAATAAACAGATTTTATTTTCACAATGTTTTCTGTTCTGGAACATCCAGTAGGGAGAAAAATTCATGAAAATAATATATAGAGATTTATAATGTAGCATAAGTATTAAACTGCCTAGGCCGACACATTTTCTACCCTCCATAAACCCATGAAATAAAGACACGGACAACTTTATGGATTTTAAAATAGGGGACACAAATTTATTGAATTGGAATTGATTTGACTATGAATTTAGGAAGAGAGTGGCGAACTAGCAGGTGGGGGACAGCGAATGATGTAATAAAGATACAAGAACAGGCATCCAATGTTCGAGCGCCCCCCAGGTAAATGGGTCAAGACCGGGTACTAGCCCCCTTCAAAGTGCAAGCCCATAGGCAGCAGCCTGGAACCTAACCACCTGGCCTGGTTTCCAGCAAAATTTTTTAGGAGTGTACCTACCCACTACCAAAACCCCTTCCCCATGCGCTATAAAATAACTGCTGTTCCCCCACCGCTACAGCTATTGATGCCCCATCTGTAAAGGAAGAACATATTAATAAACTTATGACTACTACACAAAAATAGGGAAGGGAGCTGCCAGCCATTATTAGATCCTAAATGCCAACCCCTTATCCCCCCCCCTAACAGTCTATTGGCTATCCAAAGTAACCCCACAGATGAGCCCATGCCAGGCAAAAAATGTGCAGGCCAGGAGTTTATATTCCCTCCTGCTTAATTTCAGCACTCATTTTCATTTTTAGATAATTTCTAGTTTTGGTATAATTTTGATTAGGAAGTTGTTACCATTCCACTGGATGGGAATACCGCATCTGTTTGCCATTAAATTTAAGATATGGGGGAATCCAAATCAAACTGAGACATTGGGCCTGATCCAGCGTTACGAAAATTCGCACGACGGGCGAATGCGAACGTACGCTCGGGCGTATCAACCTACACGCCCCTAGCACTCCCATAGTAAAGTCCCTGCTTACGGCGGCTATACCCTACACTGGGTACGACCGTTGGCCGTACGAAAATTCGCAGAAAATACGCTGAGAAAATACGCTTAGCACGCCCATACTGTACAATTTAAATGGCTATCCCCGCCTCCCTGTAGTAAAACGGGCGCCCAGCCGACCATCGTAAAAAAAATACGCCCCGCGAGCGAAAAATACGCTAACGATACGCCCGCTATTCGCTCATGACGCTCGGGCGACCGGAAGCTGTCATACTGGGCATGCGCATTGCGAATTTTTTGCCGAAAATTCGCATACGCTCGTCGTACGCTCGCTTGCGAGCGTTGCTCTGGATCAGGCCCATTCTTCATTTCCTCCTGCCTAATTTGGAGGTCCAAGCTATGGTAGTGCACCAATACAAGATAATGTCTTTTTTGCATTGTTAAAAAATGTAAATTATAAAAAAAAAACTGTAAATGAATGTTTGTATGTTACTAATACTGTAGGAGAAAAAGATACGCACAAATTGCATGATTTAAGCTGAATTCACCAATAAAAATATACAGGTCCAAACTCAATATATTTCAAACATCTTTGACAAAATCAAAATCAAGACACACTGAAAATGTAATAACTAAACCAAAACACGAGGGTCGTCGCTCATCTCTACTTTATACACATACACACACACACACACGACCTGATTCAGAGACTGAAAATAAGAGAGGAAAGTTACTCCTGGGCAAAACCATGTTGTTGTTTCAGGGGGAGTCAAGTTAATTGTATTGTTTGCATGCAGGGATATATCTTTGCTCTTGTTTACTGCACACAGATAGTGACCAGCTTTAGTTTATCACTGCTATTTACACCTATGCTGGGAAACGCCACCTCTTAACTCTAATACTATTTGCAGCAGTTGAATTTTGACTCCCCTGAAATAACCATGGTTTTGCCCAGGAGTAATTTTCCTCTCTTTTTTTTTTCTCTCTGAATCAGGTCCATAAACACTAATTCGATTTCACTCTGATGCATTAGACATGGTAACAAGGATCATAAAATTGAAGATGAATCCAACTGTCCTTTATTTCTTATGTACATATGAAAGCATAATGTTAGCGGTATCATTTTAGACAGCAAAATAAACAAATAAATATTTCAGCACATGTACACTGCCCAATGTTCTAATATCAACAACTGTACCTGTGTGCTGCAGTCTATGTTTCATGGCTAGTGGTAACAGTTAAGCTGGCCATACACTACAACGATTATCGGTCCCAGCAGGGGGTGGGCCGATAAACGGGACGATTTCCCGCAAGGGAAATGTTCTGTTATCGGCACCATACACCTCCTCTGCTGGAACCGATAATCCTAGCAGAAGAGGGGAGGGGGGAGGCAGCGCTCTCTATGGCGCTGCTGCAGAGCTATGTGCAAAGCTGCTCTGACATGCTTAAAAGTATACCTTCAAGGCTGTCAGAGCAGCATAGTGCATAGATCTGCAGCAGCGTCTATTGCAGGGAGTAGTACAAATAGGGATCTGCCGAATCCGCGCTTCACACAGCGCGTGTTCGGCTGGTCCCTCTCTGTACTATTCCCTGCTGCAGATCTATGCACTATGCTGCTCTGACAGCTTTTAAAGTATACTTTTAAGCTTGCAGAGCAGCTGTATACATAGATCAGCAGCAGCGTCTATTAAAAGGATAGGGAGCCATTCAGCTTGCTGATTGGCTCCCTTAAAATATCGTTTAAAATCAAACCTACTGAACGATCAAATAATCGTACAGAGCGTTTCTGGTGTGTTTATTTGACGTTTCAAAAATTTATCTGTACCATACACTAGAGCGATTATTTGCCCGATCACCCGATAATTGTGAAATCGGGCCGATAATCGTCTCGTGTATAGCCAGCTTTAGGCTTAGGAATTAGGGTTGTTAGGGTTAGGAATTAGGATTAGAGTTAGAGTTAGGACTGAGGTTAGGGTTAGGAATTAGGGTTAAGGTAAGGATTAGGTTTAGGAATTAGGGTTAGAGTTAAGACTGAGGTTTGGGATAAGGGGCCTGATCCTGAAGAACGGCCGACGGGAATTACGCAAGGCTTTCCCTCCCCTTTACGCATGTCGTATCTCCACTCTGATGCCTGCCGTACTGACCTCGGGCACCTGTAGGTCAGGATCTGGCCCAAGGTTAGGAATTAAGGTTAGGGTCAGGATTATTATAACTTTAAATAAATAAACATTACAATATTAGACAGGTGTCGCAGTAACTAATCTATCTGACAGAAAATTGCCAACATTTTAATGTAATTCAGAAGAATTCAGAAGATCAAAATGGGAAGTCACATCCATTTTATTTGGGAAAAACAATGATTATGAGTGTGTCAATCATTTTCAGTTATTACTTCTAGAAAGAACATCAGCTTCCTGGATCATGAGTGACTTAATTGAATAGTGTTGCACATTAGGCAAGTATAGTTCTCTATATTCAAGCTTAAAGTGGTCTTGGTAGATCTTGCAGGGAAACAACTTGTGGGCTGTGGATCTGATCCAGAGTTTCAGTATAGTGAATGATCTGATCTGCTGTTTAAAATTCTTTCAATCTATCCAGAGTCTTAATAGCCCGTAGTGAAAATGAGCATGCTCATAAATGCATATAGGTAGACCACGGTTGTCGACTTTTAAAGGCTTCCCTCCGGGAGATCCCGAAGGGAAGCCATAGATGCATGCAGGGGAGGGGACTTAACGGCAGGATTTATGCAAATTGCGGGTTTCATAGGGATGGGGGTGGGGCTTGTTGACACAATTTGCGTCATCAAGTCCCTCCCTGTCCTTAGCAACACTAGTTTACTAGGGACTTGCCAGACGGTTACACTCTCTGCAACAAAACTCTGAATTTCGAAAAAGGGACATCCGAAAGTTCCTTTTCGGTTGTTCCTTTTTCCTATACTTACCGCCTTATACTTTTTTTTTTTTTTTTTGTATATTCTTTATTTAGATTTTCAAAAGACACGTCATACACATATCATAAAACAGTAGCTGTAGAATTGCCATCGATAATGCTGCTATCAGCAGCCAGTAACATGACTTAGTTAAGCTAAATCCTACAATTAGACAACATGCAGCATATATATATACATGACGGTTTACTTATCGTCCAAGAAAAAACAAGAGAGAGAAAGACAGAATACAGATAAAGAGTAAGGTAGCGAGAGAAGGAAACACCCAAGGTAGGGTAGGTGGGGGGAAGAACAGGAGGGGGGACATTCTCCGTGTGGGCACAATCCACTTATACTTTTTTTTATGAATGGGTGAGTATGCCGTTCGGCATACTTCACCCATTCATGTTCACAATGTGCGATATCCCTGCGCCGCTGCTATTGCCGGACCTGGAACAGGTGAGTAAATTATCTCTGCGGGGTTAGGGTTAGGGTCAGGTTGCCAGGAAGGGAGGGTTAGGGTAGTGAGAGGGGAGGGTTAGGGTTAGGGAAAGGAGTGGGGGACTATTTTTTTGCAACTTTTAGTACCACGGAGCTTTCGGTGCTCTGTGGATCGATTGCAATGCCTCTTCGAGTTGCGAACTGGCTGGGAGGAATCAGGTTTTTTGACATTGTGAGTTTCTATCCACACCCATTGCCAGACAGTGGGGCAGGACTTGAGGCCGTGGGTTAATGGAAACCAGGGGCCTCAAGTCACTTGCGCTAGATTTGCCGGCTCTCCCGGGATACCGGGAGAACTGCAAGAATTGCGGGAGTCTCCCTGACATTCCAGGAGAGTCGGCAACTATAAGGTAGATAGCTTAAGAGTAATGCAGCAGCCTATACAAGTTTGCATACACCAAAGTATATATTTCTTAATATATTTAGAATTTATTTAATTTGCTGTCAATTATGTATTCTTTTAAAGCATTTAAACGTCATTTTTTATTTTTGTTTTTTAAAGCAATAAATCAAAACCTCTTAAAAATTTAGAAATGTATAAAAAAGAAATGCCTGAGTTATATGTTTCACGATATTCTGCTATTCAGTCTAAAAAAAATAGTCAGTATAGTGTATTGCAGGAATGGCCAACTTGTGGCTCTCTAGGGGTTGTTGAACTACGATTCCCAGCATGCTTTGTCATGTATCAACTATGTATATGCAGTTAAAGCATGCTGGGAGTTATAGTTCCAACAACACCTGGAGAGCCACAGGTTGGCCAGGCCTGGTGTATTGTATGCAGAGTGTGTGTTATAAAATATGTTTTATTCTTAAATACCAGAATAATGGACTGGATCCAGACCTACATTCCCTTTACGTTTCAACGCGTGGCGTATTTATGCTATCGTAATTACTATGCACCTCCCTACGTACTTTGCCATTTTACACTTTCCCTTCGTCTGTAGTTACGCTGTTGATGCGATGCTGGTACGTACGTTCAGAGTTACGGGTCGTAACATCTGCCGCGCACATGCGCAGTACATACAGAACAGCGTTTTTACGTCTCTGACTAGCGTAAATATTCTAGCGGACGTAGCTCTGGATCCGGCCCAATATTTGTAATGTGCGCAGTGCTGTGTTATACGATAGAATAGGGACATTTCAGTAAAGAAGATCTCCCCTATCTTACACTTACACCAGGCTTCAGCAGGCACAAGGTTTTACAAGGATGCTCTGGGAATCTGGCAGGGCCGGTGATAGGGTGTTCGGCGCCCTCCTGCGAACTTTAATTTTGCGCCCTTCTGTTTAACAATTTGAAGTTGACACCAGTGGCCATCCTGGATTATAGTAGGCGTCACCATACAACACAATTGTAACCACAATAAAACAAAGCAAATCATAGTCACCACTATACAATAGTGTCCTAGGGCCTGATCCTGAAGTACGCCCACCGTCGCTCGGACGGCGGGCGTAAGCGTAAGATCGGCTTTTCAGCCGATCTGCGCATGCGCCGGGAGCATGTTGCCCTGCGTTGCTACGGCAACGCCCGATCCTGGATCGGGCGTCCATAGCAGCGCCGTAGGGACACTGGAGGGGACGTCACCCAGCGTCCCTATGTACAGGTTAGTGTAGGTGGGCGGGGGGAACTAGTTAAATGAGGGTGGGAGCGCGGGCTAGGCGGCCATACGCTCCTGTGCGAGTGTATGATCCCTTCCTTACGCCGGCTGAAGTTAGGGTAGCCTTCAGCCGGCGTAAGGAAGGGGCCATACGCCCGCACAGGGGGAGTGTCAAGGTAAGTGAACGATGCTACGACGTGCTT
>WWET01000177.1:721452-732944 GCA_011038615.1 Limnodynastes dumerilii | reverse complement strand
TCCATCTATCTATCTATCTATCTATCTATCTATCTATCTATCTATCTATCTATCTATCTCCTATCTATCTATCTATCTATCTATCTATCTATCTATCTATCTATCTATCTATCTATCTATCATCCTAGTGTAACATCGTAGGTCTGGAGCAGGCCCTAAGTAAGTAAATAAGTAAGTAGTAAGTAAGTATGTAATTAAGTATGTAAGTAAGTAAGTAAGTAAGTAAGGAAATAAATAAGAAAGTAGTAAATATGTAGTAAGTAAGTAAATAAGTAAGTAGTAAGTATGTAAGTAGGTAAGTATGTAGCATACTACGCATGCGCAGTAGCTATCTTTCTGCAAATTACGGCCGCATGTGTATGAAGGCTGTAGTTTAGGATCTGGCCCTAAGTAAGTAAGTAAGTATGTAGCAAGTAAGTAAGTAAGTAGTAAGTAATTAAGTAAGTATGATCCAGACCTACTCAGCCCGGTGGTAATACACAGGGCGTAAGCGTAAGATCGGCTGAAAAGCCAATCTACGCATGCGCCGGCCAGATGTTGGCCGGCGTTACTACGAAAATGCCCGATCTAAGATCGGGTGTCCGTAGTATCACCGTACTAACGGCTGAGGGGGCTTCCCTCGCCGTTAGCATGCACATGTTAGTGTAGGTGGGCGGGGGGAGGTAGTTTAATGAGATAAAATGAGCCAGCATAAGCGAGGGAAAATACGCTCGCACAGGGGGAGTGTTGCGGGGAGTGCACGCCGATACGCTGTGCATTAGTAAGCACAGTGCATCGGCGTAGGTCTGGATCAGGCCCTAAGTAAGTAAGTCGTAAGTAAGTAAAGTAAGTTAGGGTAGCCTTTAGCCATCGTAAGCAAGTGTTAATAGGGTAAGACAAAGGGGAGTGTCGGGGGTGTGCAGCGATGTTACGCTGAGTGTAACATCGTAGATCTGGATCAGGCCCTAAGTAAGTAAAGAAGTAAGTATTAAGTAAGTAAGTATGGGCCTGATCCAGACCTACGCTGGTGTGCGTAGCGTATTATCACCGAACGTACCACCGATGTACGGCAATAGACACTCCCCTTGCCCGTACCTAGTTTAGCTTCCATATGCTCGGCAAACCCTACCCTAACTTTTGTGTTCGTTCCCGCGGCCGTCCGTACGTTCATTGCGTATAAACAACGCTGAGCACGCCCATACTGTACAATTTAAATGGCTCCCCTCGCCTATATTTCTTAACTCCAGCGTCCATACGAACTTCATGATATAAACACGCCCCTTCGTCGGTAAAAACGCAAAATATACGGACGCCCGAATCGCCGCTACGAAAATCAGTTGTAATGGATCAGGCCCTATGTTAGTAAGTATGTAAGTAAGTAAATAAGTAAGTAGTAAGTATGTAGTATGTAGTATGTAAGAAGGTACAATAGTTACTACGCATGCGCAGCAGCTATCTTTCTGCAAATTATACCCGCGTGTGTAAGATGACTATAGTTCAGGATCCAGCCCTAAGTAAGTAAGTATGTAGTAAGTAAGTAAATAAGTAAGTAGTAAGTATGGGCCTGATCCAGACCTACGGCGATGCGCTGTGCTTACTAAAGCACAGCGTATCGGCGTCCACTCTCCCTGACACTGCCCCTGTGTGGGCGTATTTCCCATTGCTTACGTCGGCTGAAGGCTACCCTAACTTCAGCCGGCGTAAGCAATGGGTAATACGCTCGGCTGAAGGCTACCCTTACTTCAGCCAGCGTAAGGAAGGGGCCATACGCTCGCACAGGAGCGTATGGCCGCTTAGCCCGCCCTCCCATCCTAATTTAACTAGCTCCCCTCACCCACCTACACTAACCTGAACGTTGGGACTACGGCACTGCTACGGACGCCTGATCCATGATCGGGCGTTGCAGTAGCTACGCCGGGCAACATCTGCCCGGCGCATGCGCAGATCGGCTTTTCAGCCGAACTTACGCTTATGCCCGCCGTCCTAGCGACGGCGGGCGTAGGTCTGGATCAGGCCCTAAGTAAGTAAATAAGTAAGTAGTAAGTAAGTAAGTAAGCAAGTAGTAAGTAAGTGGTAAGTAAGCAAGTAGTAAGTAAGCAAGTAGTAAGTAAGCAAGTAGTAAGTAAGCAAGTTGAGGCAAGTAGTAAGTAAGCAACTTGCTTACTTACTATTTGCTTACTTACTATTTGCTTACTTACTACTTGCTTACTTACTACTTGCCTCAACTTGCTTACTTACTACATTAGTAAGTAAGCAAGTAGTAAGTAAGCAAGTTGTTTACTTGCTTATTTACTACTTGCTTACTTACTACTTGCTTACTTAAAACGGGCCTCATCCAGACCTACACCGATGCGCTGTGCTTAGTAAACTACGGTGGGCGTAGCTCTGGATCAGCCCCTACATGCTTACTTACTACATTAGTAAGTAAGCAAGTAGTAAGTAAGCAAGTAGGGCCTGATCCAGACCCTAAGAGGCATTTCCTCTCCGGCCACATACAGGCTGGAGGAAGAGAAGTCCTCTGGCAGGAAATGAAGTAGACTTGTGCAGCTCAGTGACGATATTGATCACTTCGATGTTAATCCCTGGCAAGTCTAATGCCCCGACAAAGCCTGTGGGTGAAGAATTCTCCCTCCTGCATATAATTAGCTGTGAGCAGGACACGCTTTCTGCTTAACTCTGTGCGGTTCATTCATCATATGAACAGATGTCACTGATTCTTTATCCCTGTCTGGTGCCGCTCCGATATGGGCCAAGCAAATGGCGGTCATGAGTCTTGGCGCTGCTACGTAGCGCAGTTGTCAATGGCAACTTGCATAAGGGGTGGGGCTTAATTATGTAATACGAGTCCGGGGTTGGACAGGGTGAGGGGGAGTTTCACCATCCACACGTCTTCATCCAAAAAATCTAATGAGACAAATCTACACATTAGAGAAGCTTTCTGGGGAACAGAATGCATTGTGTAGTAGCAGGTTGTTATAGCGCCTTCATATAACGTAGCACTGTACAATTTTATACAATCATTTACATCGGCCCCTGCTCCACTGAAGATTATCTTTCCTGTGGTTGCCGGTGGCAACATGTTTGGGGTCATTTTTAGTCCGCAGCCAATTAACCTGCCAACATGTTTTTGGAGTGTGGGAGGAAAATGTTACACCTGGTAGAAACCCACACAGACATGGGGAGAACATACAAACTCCACACAGATAAGGCCTAGTCCAGGAATCAAACTCATGACCTTTGCTTGGTGAGTCAGAAGTGCTAACTACTTAAACCACCGTGCTGCCCAAATTTCGAACCAACTACCCCAATTTCATAGGCAGGCTGGCAAATTCTCCTAGGCAGGGTGCCTGACTATTTCTGGGAGTTCACTGGTTACCGCTTATTTTATTTACAGGAAAAACTGTGTTTCTGCAAAGGTTACACTGCAACATTCAGATGCAGCCATGAAAATTTTACACAAATCAGGTTTTAGCCCGTCCCAGCTTATTGTGGTGTATGAACTGGCACCAACAAGAGGCTAAGACACATACCCATATATTCCATATATGTGATCCACAACCCCGCATATAGGAGAGGAAGACACTCCCAATTGGGCTCTCCTTCCTGGACACTCCCCCCCCTGGGAACTCCCTCCCAGGCACTCCTCCCTGGACACTCCCTCCCAGGCACTCCTCCCTGGACACTCCCTCCCAGACACTCCTCCTGATAATGGTGTGCATGGATCTGGAGACACTGGAGGACAGACAGACCCGTCCTGTAATGATCAGCACTCAGTGTGTCCTGTATTTTCCATGTAGCGTCCTCTGGTATGTCAGAAATACCCCTGAATGTGGTAGTGGATGGGGTGATAATGGTGTGCATGGATCTGGACACACTGGAGGACAGGCAGACCCATCCTATAATGAGCTGTTATCTGCTCTCGCTGTTTAAATATTTGAATGTTGAATGTTGGCAAAACTGACGATTTAGAGAATGTCCTTGAAAAGACAAATTTGCGTTTGAGTTTAGGACGGGATTAAGCACACAGATCCTGCTCCGGGAGATGACATCAGCACAGTCATCGCTTGGAGCTTTAATTAGATAAATAGTTGGAAATTTGAAGTCACCCAAAGCTAATTATTCCTGTCAACAGTTCTCCGATCCACCCCTTAGTCTGTATGAATAAAGGAAAAGATGTGTTCTGTTCTATAAACGCGTTCCCAGATCCGGGCTGATTGTGATGTTTATTGCACTGTCCATGCCTGCAAACAAATCCATGCCGAGTGACCCACCCACAATCCCACCAATGAGGAGTAATGACGCATATGACAGAGGACGGGCTTGGTATAACTGAGAGCTTATTGGCTTGCAGTGCCGTGATCCAGGGCACTGCAAATATAATTATTATATTTAATTTTTTGGGATGGGGGGCCCCCAAAGATATGAGTGTACTGGGCCCCGAGATCTCTGTTGCCAGCCCTGCCCACCTCTCTTATTATCGTAAGTGCCGTATTGTAAATCTCATCCCATCTTGCTGTCCGTATGAAAATCTGGATCTATAATTTAAGTACGCCACGTGCACATGCGCAGTCATAAAATGCGGGCGTTTACTGCTCGCGAACAGCAGAAAACAAACCATTTCCTTAAGCATGGATATTTTCTAAATATTTTATTAATTAAACATATTCTATTAATAATTTTAAAGAATTATTTATTCATTTATAATTTCCCCCCAAAAAATGTGACTACTTTTGGTTCTGCATCCTTTAAGCCAGGCCTATGTAGACTTTTCACAAGTCTCAGTCTAAGTGACGGATCTTGCTGAGCATAGTAATAGAACTTAGATGATGACCACATCCATAAGATGTCATTGTCCAATCAGATATAACAGCCATATCTACAAGGTAAGTGAATGTCAAAAATACTACAGCTTTATCTTACCAGCAAATTCTGACCTATTTAATTTACATTTTTTAACAATACCTTTTAGCCAATTTACCATACTAATTGTTTCTTATTACCTTTCAAATATATTGTGTGCTGAATGAGCGAACTGATGTCTACATACACTCCTGGGAACAGCCACCTGATGTGCAGATATCTTGGTGACAAATGTTTAGGACTGTGAGTGATTGTTCCAATAAGCCAGGAGCTGGTCATACACTATGGCAATTATTGATCTGATCAAACAATTAATGAGAGTTTGGGTCAATTATCATTGTAATGAGTAGCAAGAAGTAGCATTTTCCAACCAGCCAATAACTGTACCAGAAACACCCTTAAGACAACCCCAATGAAAACACTGGCAATAAATACACTGGCACAAAGAATTGATTAAAATATTAGGTCATTATACATGCTTTAGGCGCTTGCCTTATGCCTTTAGCTCGAAAAGTCAACTAGGTGCTCAGCTAGACCGCCTTCATAGACGAGCCTTCATTTATGTCAGATTATATTAATGGATTTCTGCAACGATAGTAAAAAACAATGCTAATTAAAGAAGAAAAATCAGTGGAGGGGGGGGTAAATTCAAGGGTAATTTCCTGCAGTAGGAGCCTTAAATTTTTTGATTCTTATGAAGAGACCCCTCCTCACATTTCTGGCAAAGCAAACGTTGATGTTTCAGGTAAGTGGCATGACTAAGGAAAACCCACATGCAGGGAGATTAGTCATACACCTGCAACACATATTAAACTTGACAATTAACTTCTCTATGCTGCAATGTTACCCACCATATTACTCCCCCCCCCCTCCCCCCCGTTACTTTTTCCAAATGAAATATTATTCCATTTATAAGGCAACTCTGTACAAAGATGGAATCAGATCAGACATACGTATTTTTAAGACCATGTGCAAACACTTTTGCAAAACAAAAAAACCTACCAAACTCTAAAAAAAGACATGCGTGCCTAAAATTAAGTATGGTAGAGCAGTGTAGGTTTAAATGTAAGCCTTCGATAAACTGGATTGTTGCCACTACACTATGTTTGGAGCTATTGATTGGCTGATGATTTATTGACAGACCAGGGGCCAGATTTTCTAAGCTGTTGGTTTTGTAAAAGTGGAGATGTTGCCCAAAGCAACCAATCAGATTCTAGCTGACATTCTCTAGTATGTCATAGTTAAATGAGATCTAGAATCTGATTGGTTGCTATGGGCAACATCTCCACATTTCCAAAACCGCAGCTTAGTAAATTTGGCCCCAGATCTACTGTTATGCCTAAGGTCCAGGGTAATCTAAATTCTGCAACTGTGCAAAGTTTTTCAAGTTTATTGAGATTATTATTGTAGCAGACACCGAAATGCTGCTTTCTGCAGCTGGTCTCATGGTGGGGAACAAAGATAACTCTATTAGAAAGTTATTTGTAAAACATAGTTAACTGCAAGCAAAGTCATTTGAACGCCTTTTGTTCTGTCAATGTTTATACCAACAATAGCAGGAAAACCAATATTGCGAGAAATTCGAGTGAAGTTTAGCCAACCCTGTGAGCCTCAGCTGAGATGATTTTTTTTGAGGATACTGCAACTGAAAAGCCCAAATTCAACTCACCAAGGAACAGTGTTTGGCAGAAGAGAAAAGAAGAGACATTGGCTGGATCTTTTGTTCAATATCTTATTATTGAAGGAGAGAACGACTGTTCCACTGCCAAAATGAAAGGCGTAAAAATACCAGTAAGTTCAAATTCGCACTGAATCTTATTTTTTTTTTTTGTTCTCCAAATTAAATCTTAAAAAATGTTTAAACTAGAAGTAAATAAATGATTTGATTGTTTCAGTGAGTTAAAAATCCTTCGCTAAATATCTCCGGTATATATATTGTTTATGAATTCTGTTTTGATTTGACTTTTGTTACACCTTGCAGTCGGCAGTAAATACATGTTGAGCTGAGAAAGAAATAATTCTGACATACATTTGGGGAATCAGAGAATTGGTGTATTGTGTATTCCTAAGAGTACACAGAACATTGAAAAAAAAAAAAGCACAACATTTCTGTCTGTGTTCTTGGTGGGAGTAAACAAACTAGTTAATATGCAGAAAACATAATTAGCGTCTTGGTTTTTTTTTCCTCTTGCTGTAGCGCCTGTGCAGCTGGACTCACGGGAAATGTAACAGCAACATCGACATATTGCTATTAATTACAGACAATCGGATGGACAAGTTGCTGCTAAGTGGCTGGCTCTGGAATTTGCCAGCATCCTCTCTCCTTTCACCACTCTTGTCTACTTCACTTTCCCACCCACTACTAAAAGGGTCACGGAAATAACTTGCTGCTCTTATTGCCTAACAAATTTTCTTTAACATTAATCCCACAATATGCATTCAATTAAAATATAAATGAATGCTTAATTACTGGAAGTGTTATTATTGTAACTAAAATTAGTTTTTATTATAAGTTTGTTTTTTTTTTGTTTCTTTACACTGTTTGGAGTTTATAAATATTGGATTATGGATTACTGCATGCAGCAATATATGATTCACGGTGTTTTAAAAATTGTACATTTATATTGCAGTGTCAGTCAAAATGTATGTAAAATGTACTATTGTGCTATCATTATTATTATTATTATTATTATTATTATTATTATTATTATAATTACATACCATTATTTAGAAGGAGTGGGTGTGGATTTATAAGGAGGTCCAGCTTATCTGTTCCCTTTAGCATGTAGTAGTGGTGAGACAGGAGCTATGGTTTCTCTTACAAGTACCTAAAGGAGCCGAAGTTGCCTGGAGGTTGTTACATCTTCCTGGAAGCCTAATATTCTGAGCCACCTCTATGGGCCACTGTGTTTGACTTATTGTCTGAAGTCATTATAGGGCTCCTGTGTCTGATTTCCAGCAACTGCTCTGTGGATATTGTTGGTAGTGTTGGTCATTTTAGCTTCTATTCTCCAATGAAGCTGTAGTCTTGCCTTTATTTTTGTTGCCCAGCTGAAACCTTGTCTGTGTCCTTCAGATTTACTGAGTCTATAATTATACTTTACTTCCTTGCTTAGTGTGCTGTATTTATCACCTTAGGCCAAAGCATTGGAAAGTGCTAATTTCGGACAGTATTGACACTTAAGTGTGGAATCTACGTGCGTATTTTTACGATCAGAACCCAAATATAAGCACGGAAACCATGGACGACTGATTCACATACACGGACGTCTGACTTAGGTCTGATGCACCCATCGACGCGTAACGTGTTACGTATATGTGGCAAGAGGGGCAAGACTCTTGATGCAAATCAGCACAACACAGGCTACTAATGTAGAGTATGGGCGTGCCAACAGAGTTAGAACTGATTCACAGGTAGGAGTACCTTGCGGAAACTAACACACAGGAAAAGTTAGGTTAGAGCCCTCGACCACTCGCAAGTTGAGGAACCGTATTGTTTGCTGTGAGGCCATGCGTCTTCTCTTACTTAGTTCAGCCCTTACCTGCTGCACGTTTTTAATCAAAAGACGTGTGTTTATAAAATATACAAATAAAGGCTCGTTTTTATATTCTAATGCTGATTTCACATTTTGTGCTAGACATTAACCATGTAATGTTGCTATTTTTTGTGTATAGTTTGATAATGTTTTTAAATAAAAACTAATGACCTTTAATCTATATAACTATAGTGGTTATTTATTTAGGTTTTTTTATTATTATTCTTTTGTAAATGTTTCATGAAACTTTCAATAAGTATTCGATCATTATTTTTATAACTTCATACAGTATCTGTTTATGTTTTTTGTAAAGTATGTCATGTTTATTTTTGTTTCTTGTTTTTTTTATGGTCATTTTTTAATACAAATGTTAACGATAGTACTTGATGTTTTTAGAAATTAAAATTATTTCACTTTTACAGAGCCTAACCAGTGCGTTTAGTGACGTATCTTTGAATCATCAGCAATTTTTAAGCAACATTACACACAACCGATTTACAGCTAATAAAGTCAGCACCTAATTATATGCAGGAAAGACTTATGTCCTTACTTTGCACTCCCGACCCAGGGGGAGTGGTTAATCTGTTTCTCTGAATCAATGTTGCGGATTATTCCTGTGCGTATATTTAGGTAAGTTTGCAATTTTACTCTTAAGTGTGAATATGGTCCTTCATTATTATGTGTTGTTTACTGCTTAATTTGCTACATTTTTCTGTGGTCCCCATTATTTAGCAAAAAAAAAAGAAAGAAAGATGATTTCATAACTCTTCAATGAGACCACAAAACAATAAGATATGGCTACTTATTTATTAGCTGAATTATTGTTGTATTGCAAAAATAACTTCCTATACTTTGTTCTTCAGTTTGTTCTTTAGCAACGCTATTTACCCATAGTCCTACCATTACCATTTACAAGTTCTACATCAAAAATCTAAATCAAAAGTTGTATCTACTGTCTTCTAACTTTGTAAGAAGTTTAGAAGAAAAAACAATCAAGCTAAGTTGTGTTTGCCTGTGTTTTTGGCTCATAATATCTAATTAAACCCTAATTATCTAATTATCATTTTGGAACACTTTTAGCATTTTCAGCCTTTATTAATATTTAACTTTTTAAAATGAGTTTTACTTATCTTTAGTATTTTGGGCCATATTCAGAGAACCGTCTGCGAAAAGTTCGCAAGTATTCGCACGGACTTAGCAAGGTAACACCCATAACACTCCCCTCACACGGACGGGGCACGGTGACTTACGAGTGCCTCCACCCACATTTAAGTGTGCAGTTCCGTGCGTATTTTGCTGCCGTACGTTACTCAGTTAAATGCCTCCCCCCACCCACTTACACGCGTCTTTCTCCGGACGGATTATAAACACGCCCCTCTGTACGGATCTTCCCACGTGCGATTCACAAGTCCGTGCCTAATGGACTTCCGTGCGTAAATTCAATGTAGATTGCTTAAATTTAGGTTACTACGCATGTGCAGTTGAAGCGTCCCTAAAATACGCACAGAACTTGACGCAAATACGGTTCTCTGAATACGGCCCTTTGTGTGGCATTTTTTTGTATATGAGAGAACACATTGCTAAACTATAATATAAATGTTTACATATGTTCAACAGTTCAATATCTGACTGTATATTCTTTAATTTTGGACCATAAAGAGGGGTTGATTGAATTGTTGGAAGGGAGGGTTTGGTAAAAGGGGACATTAGGGGGATTGAGGAATTACGTGCATGGTGTTGGTGGTTCAGGCTTACTTTGCTACATACCCATGTATACTCATGTATTGCTTTGCTCATAATTCATTTATCCATCTGTATTATTCTCAGTGGTTTGGGTGCAATATTTTATGTACTTGTGTAAAGTAAATGCAAAAATTACATTATAACCAATTTCAGTGAACGGTATGTGAAGAGTGTTGTAATCCATCAAGTAGCTGCTCAAAACATTCTATCTGTGATGTGCTGTAATCATCAGGCTCATCAGCAGAGTGTCCCTGGAAATATACACTTTTACTGACAATACTGGCGACAATCACATGTATATACTGGGAAACATTAGCATAAATCATACAATAACGTTACCATTCACTTACAGTGTTCCTGTATTCACTACTTCATATATCAGGTCACAGACACAGAGAAATTGAGCACAAATAGAAATGTCCTAGGAAACAGATGTAGAACTATTAGTAAGATTTCTCTGTCTTTTCTAATAGATGCTATATTTCTAACATTTATATCTACCCACATGTTGGGCCGTGTCCTAATTTAAGAAAGACAGGGTAATTACCCATTCCCAGTGAAGCGCCCTGTCCACTCTTACTGCAGATACAAACGAAGGCCGACTGCTGCCACCAGAAACTGCGGGGCCCAGTACACATCTGCGGGGCTCCGCCTACTATGTTCCGTCATTGGTGACATCACATAGGGGGCGGGGTGCCGTTGACCTACTTTAACAGCAGGTCGGTGCACTGGAAAGTTCTTCTCCGCGCGTCGACCCGCTAATGAATAGCTCTGAGAAGTAAGTATAAGCGATACCTGCTGCGGCAGAGCTAGGTAAGCATTGGTGGGCCCCGTCAACTCAGGACGGACACCCCATCCCTCCCTGAGATGGCCTGTTAAGCATTGGAAAGCAGCATGATCAATACTGCATTCCATGCAGTAAAGGGCTCCAACGGCGAGATGTGAGGGCCCACTGTACGTAGCTGGTGGGCCCCTAGGGGGCAGGACAATGCAAATTGTACAATAAGGGCTTGGCTTACATAGGAATCAGCATTATGCAACTGCCCCATTTTCTGAGGGGCAAGTGTGTAAAATTTAAGGTAGGAGTCATTACTTGCAAGGTGCAAGAATCAATCAAATATAAGTCTTTGCCGTACAAATGGCCTTACATGGGTGCAATCGTGCTTTAATCAGGATTTGGTCCGTTATAATGAATGTCTATGTGACAATGGGCCTGATCCAGAGCTACGACCGCCGTTGCTAGTACGGCGGCCGTAGCTGTAATGCGCATGCGCCGGGCAGATATAGCGTCACTATGGAAACGTCCGATCATAGATCATAGTCCATAGTAGCGCCGTAGGGACGCTGGAGGGGACGTCCTCCAGCGTCCCTACG
>WWET01000177.1:702443-717800 GCA_011038615.1 Limnodynastes dumerilii | reverse complement strand
GCTGGGATGTCTCCTCCGAGGGTTGCTTTCTCACCACTGCAGGTGGACAGTAGTTGGACAGTCCCGATAGATGGCAACCAGGTGTATCTGACTCAGATAGGTGAGCAATATAGGGGGTGGTATATTAGGGCCTCTAAGTATAAGGCACACCACACTCTTACGCGTTTAGCACCTGTGTAGCAGCAACATTTAGACATGGAACACATTTTTAGGATTTGGCCAGTAGGTATTAAAATACATAAGTTGTTATACTTATATCAAATGGGAAATACATTTTTCTATCACAAATAAAAAATTAAAAATATGTACAATCGTACAACTAATAGGTGTGTTGGCATACACCTTCTAATATGAGTAGTAGCTACTAAATTAACCCCGTAATTTTAATTAATAGTTCAGTGGGATCATAACATGATTCCATTGTTCCTCATCATAACAGACCTATGAAGATGTCTCCGGTATATTTCCCTAAGACTATCTTAATACATTGTACACCTATTAGGAATAGGGAAATATTAATAACAAACAGATATGGTATGATGGAGTATTCAAAAAAAAAAAATAATAATAGTATTTTTAGCTTCAGTTATTATTTTTATTTTTATATTTATTTATTTTTTAGTATTAATTAAAATAATTAATTAAAATTACAGAGTTAATTTAGTAACTACTACTCATATTAGAAGGTGTATGCCAACACACCTATTGAATGGTGGGGATCCAAAATCGAATCTTGGCTGACACTGTGTTTGGAACTTATATCTATCCCTCAGGGAGATCTCGGAGGCAAGAAATAGATTCTGGTATGAGGGTGGGGTTTAATGACACAATTTATGCAAATAATGTCAATAAGCCCCACCCTTGTCAATTACTACTGTAATCTCATGTGTTCTAGGGGATGGGCGGGGCTTGATGACTCCATGAAGTCCCACCCATCCCTAGTAACTCTAGGGATTACAATAGAGATTGTCAGGGGGCAGAGACTTTCGGGAGATTTGCCGACTCTTCCGGGATACCGGGAGAACTGCATGAATTTTGGGAGTCTTACGGATATTCTGGGAGAGTCGGCAACCCTGCATTACATTTTTGACTCAAGTTTTGTAAGTCATTTTTTTTTTCATATTGCAGGGTCGTATTCAGAGATCCGTTTTCGAAGGGTGTTCCATGCATATCCGTGTGTATGTTTTAGGATCGGATCAACTGTGCATGCGTAGTAACTTTATGTATGTAGTTTACGTTGACTATACGCACGTAAGTGCCTAACGGACATACATGTAAATCGCACTTGGGAAATCAGACGTATGGAAAAATTTACATAAAAGTGGGTGGAGGGGGCATTTAAATTAACGTGAGGAGGCGTGGTTATAAAGAATCACATGGGCGGAGCACAAATACGCACATAAGTACACACAGAAAGAACAGAGTGGTCTAGGGACTTGTAAGTCACCGACTGCACATCCTGGAGAGAGGGTGGGTGTTTCTTTGCTCTGGCCGTGCGTATAAATGCGCGCATTAAAAAAAATGGATCTCTGAATACGGCCCGCAATCATAATGAACCAGTGCTGTGTATAGTGACCACAATACTCTATCATTGTGCAAGCAATACTATCTAGCCTAAATAGAATCTTTAAGAAGGCCCAGAGAGTGGCAGATTTGTTTATTTTAATCTTACAGTCCACTTCCCCCCACATTTTCTGGAATAGAAAGGAAGAAAACACACTTCTGCCGCACTGTGTTTACAGACAACTACAATGTAGAGACATCTGCCAGTCGCAGCTTCCAGATTGGGAGTGTGAGCAGACATATCTGTATTCATCTGCTCCTCTACTCTGGCCCAAGGGAAACGTGCTAATTTGGAGAATTTATGGGGAAGACAATGACCTCTCAGTGGACGATTATTGGACATAAACAGTCAGTTTACAAACATGTATGACAGATATGTCACTCTAGTAGGCTATGGCAGCTAGTGACACGCTGAAACACATGTAATAAGGGACATTTCTTAATGTATTCTGATTTATGATAGTGGGAACCTATTTTGGTGCTACTGTGGCAGCTATTGCAGGTAAATGGAACCTTTTGCACATAAGCCAACACATTTGACAGTTGCTGAGTTGCATTTAATTCAGGAAAAGCTTTTTCTTCTAAGACACCAATGTAATGGGAGCATTAATGTAGAATGTGTGAGTTATTTACAACGTTGATTAAGCATCATATTTTAATGTGAGTTCTAAAATGACATTTTTTATTTTTTTCATTCTGAATTCTGAAGAGGCAGAGCCTCAGAAAGTAAACACATGCGTTACATGGGGCCTGATCCAGACCTACGACCGCAAGCGATCGTACGCCGGTCGGGAGCGTAAAAATGGGAGAAAAAACGCACTGCGCATGTGCAGTATGACAACTTCCAGTCGTCGGAAGGACATGAGCGTACAGCGAGCGTATTTTCAGCGTATTTTTCGCCCAAGGGGCGTGCGTTTTCTGCGACGATAGTCTGGACGCTTGAGTTACTACACAGAGGCGGGGATAGCCATTTAAATTGTACAGTATGGGCGTGCTAAGCCCAGTACGAGCAGCGTATCGGTACGAAAATTGGCACGTACGCTGGAAAAACTTAGGGTAGGGTTCAGCCGCCGTAAGTAGGTACAATCAATGGGAGTGTCATGGGCGTGAAAGTTTATACGCCCGGGCGATCATATGCTACGCTCACGGGCGCTCGCGGTCGTAGGTCTGGATCAGGCCCATGGTCCTTTATGTGTGTTATTCAGCTTTGTACATGAGGGGTTTCGATTGCTGGTACAAATGGCCCTTTTTCAAAAGGGACGCTTCATACCACCGAATTTAGAATGGTTTCGGAAATCGATTGTTTCTGCCTCGAGGAGGAGAAGCAATCGATGTTTCCGGGATCGAAAGCCTACATTCCATATGGTAAGTATTTTTCTACCCAAACCATTATCGTTATCCTTAGCCTAACCTTCCCCTTCTACTACCCTAACCTTAACCCTCTCCTCCACACAGCCTTGCCCTAAGACTCACTTCCCCACAGCCTAATCCTAAAACTTCCCTCCCTGTGGACTAACACTGACTCCTCTGTCCGTAGCCTAATCCTAAGACTCCCTTCTCCGCAGACTGACCATAACCCTCCCTTCCCTAGAGCCTGACCCTAAAAGTCCCTGGAGAGTGTTACTCGCCTCTCCGGCGGTTTCCAATGCAAAACATTAATGGGTAAGTATTCCGATTGGCGTACTTACCCATTATAGAATTTATTTTTACAAGGGCTGCCTTTTTGAAATAGAGACAGCTGTAAATCATTTTTCTTCTGTCTCTACTTCTAAAAGCAGCATTTTGAGGCAGTGACAACCACCAGTATATGAGGAAGACTGTGTAGAGGTAGAATAGTCCGCTGCCACTGTGGTTGAAACTTCGCCGGCTGTGGTAGCGGATCACAGTGTGATCCCAAGTTCTGTATGTATGTGGGGAGAGGAGGACTACTCCACCCAGGATCGTGCCTTTATATTTACACACCAGCCTAGAAAATGGGACTGGGGAGTAACTGCTCAAGTTTGAAGTGCACGCTTACACTGTAAGAAATGTCAACATTTCTTAAATCTGGATCCAGTCCTTGGTGTCCAGTCCACCGGTCCGCTGTCCCTACTCTTCACATACATCGTAGGGACAGCTGCCTAGTTTAAAGGACATTTTCAGCTGGTGTCTCAAGTTCAGCTTTCCCCTATTGAGCACTTAAAGATTTAAGTCACCTCTTTGCACAAGAGGGCAGGGGTACCTTGCTTGCACAATGGCACGTCTGTTATTTAACCGGTACGGAGGTTAACAGCCTTGATATTGTTGGCTCATGATGGTTCCCCATTTCCATGTTACCTCTTTGGTTATTAGAGTTAGCTGAAGGTTGTTTTTAAAACACTGTTTTAGGTCTTCAGGTGTTACTGGTGTTCAGTATATTTCTTCTTTATTTGTCACATTTTTTTATACAGTTATGTGTTAATATATAGTGATTGACAACTTTAAAGAAACAATGTAATACAGGACTTGGTAATAATAGACAGGCTGGGAGCTGAGAGAGCCCTGTCTGCAGGTATTGGTCTGGGCACAGAAAAGATCAGTCATTTAGACTTTAAGCACTGGGGGCTGAATTTACTAAACTGCGGAAAAGGAAAAATGGAGCAACCAATCAGATTCTAGCTGTCACGTTCCTTTTACATACTACAGAATGTCAGCTAGAATCTGATTGGTTGCTAGTGGCAACATCTCCATTTTTCCTTTTGTGCAGTTTAGTAAATCTAGCCATGAGTATTATCTTCGTGATACATATAATAATGGGTAATAACTTAGGGCCTGATTCACACTTAAGAAGCTTCTGCTTCTTAAGTGCGTATCTGGCCGAAATGACCTACTGCGCATGCATAGTAGGTAATTTGCGCTATCTACGTACCAGATCGGTACGTAGATAGCGCAGAAGTGGTTTTTAAAGACAGCACGCAGTGATTTACGTCCATAGAGGCGGCGTTATGCCGCCTTGGGGTGTTTTTAGGCAGAAGTGGGAGGGGGGAGATATTTAGATTAGCTGTGGAGGGCGGGGGGAGGCGGGGACATTGCACAGAGATATTAGGTAGCCCTATGACACTCGTAAGTGCCATAAGATACCTAAAAACGGGGGGGGGGGCAGGTTGGGCGCTGGAAGAGTGAGTTAGCTGTGGATCTGCCCTCACTTAATTCACTCTTATCTGTGAATCATGTCCTTAATGACTTACAATGTTGCTGAGCTCTGAGTCTTCCATATGGGTGAGGGGAGGTCACTCAGCTCATAGGGAAATCCATCCATGAACCCTACTCTAAAACTTCTGGCCAGTCTTCCATTAAAATGGAACTGGATGGTCCCTTTAGCGTGGACAGAATGCAGAGCACTTAGCACACCCTCACTGTACTATATGCACATCCCCCTCCCACATACCGGAAGTGCTGCCCACTTCTCATCCCCTTCTAATGCGCCCCACATCATAAATGGTCCCAGGGCAGAAATCTGGACTCCAAAGGATCTAGGTCTTCCCTGGTGATGGGGCACCTAGCGATCAGAAAATGCCCCTTTGTTCGTATGTCTGGATCCGTTCCCAAGTGACCATCTGCACTGCTGACACAGACGGTGATAGTTTCTTCATCCCAGATCATCACTAACATTAGGAACTTTACTCAGTGTCTTGTGTTATACTTAACCATTGATAAATCTGTTGGCATCACAGATAAAAGCAGCAGAGCTGCCATGGGCTGTCCCCCGCAATGAGAATCTGGTGGTCATTACAGAGTTTGCATTAAGCATATCATTTCTTGCTCCCTTCTTATCTCTCAGCATTGCCAGTTTCGGATATATCCTAGGATTCATTCCTTCTCTTTCCTTTGAAGCCTGTACTAATGCATCTCTAATTCCTGCTTATCTCTGAGTCCTGTCGCACACTTGTCTGCCAGACATCATTTCAGATTTTTTTTTCCCCTCACTATCTCTCTCTCTCTCTCTCTCTCTCTCTCTCTCTCTCTCCCCCTCTCCTCCCTTCCCCTCGATCCCCCTCCCCTTCATAGTTCTTTCTGTGAGTTGATTCCCTGCATCCTGAGAGAATCCGCTCTCATCCCAATGCCCAGATGCTTCTGCTGACAGCAGGAAAACCCCCAGAGTCCTCTCCAGCACAAATGGTTCTCTGGTTGTAGCTAACGTTCATCTCGGCTCATTTTGGCATTTCTCTGAATGCGGAAGAGCAAGTTTGAATGGCAAAGGACTGTTTCTATCTTTCTTGTTTGGACAGTTGTACAAAGGAGTGAATTAGGTAGCTAACATTGGTGTCTGATCATCTAACCCAAGTCTCAAGAGCAAGCATTTGGAAATATATTTAGCATAAGACTACGAAGCTATAAAGCAGTGCTCCTCAACCTTCTCTAACCCTCGGCACATCTACACCCTTCCCAGAATTCCACAGCACACCAAAAGCAAAAATATACCAAAAAACAGTATCCCTCATCATGGGCCGTATTCAGAGATCCGTTTTCATGGCCAGTTCCGTGCGTATTTTCAGGTACGTTTAAACTGTGCATGCGTAGTAACTATTTTTACGTAGTTCACGTAGACTATACGCGCGGAAGTGCCTCACGGACGGACTTGTGAATCGCACGTTGGTACATACGTCCGGAGCAACGACGAAAAAATATGCATGGGAGAATTTAAATAAAAATGGGCGGGGGGGCATTTAAATGTAGGAAAGTGGGTGCGATTATCAAGATACGCATGGACGGAGGACGTATACGCACAGGACTGCACGCGGAAATTTACAGGTGGTCTATGGAGGCGGAAGTCTCCGAGAGCACGGCTGAGAGAGGGGGGTGTCATGGGTGTTAGGGGGTTTGGCCTGTACCATAGTGTGTATATTTGTGACCGATCTGGACACACATCTCTGAATACGGTCCCATGTGTCTGCAGCCTCCCCAGTATCCCCATCATATGTCTGCAGCCTCCCCAGTAGTCCCCATCATATGTCTGTAGCCTCCCCAGTATTCCCCATCATATGTCTGCAGCCTCCCCAGTAGCCCCATCATATGTCTGCAGCCTTCCCAGTATCCCCCATCATATGTCTGCAGCCTTCCCAGTAGTCCTCATCATATGTCTGTAGCCTCCCCAGTATCCCCAATCATATGTCTGCAGTCTCCCCAGTATCCCCCAGCAGGTGTCTCCGGACTCCCAAACTTTACTTACCTTTTCAATGTTTCTTCTTCCTCCTGGTGCTGTCCTAAAGGCGCTGACGTGACCTGAGGCCGCACCAGTGTCACACTGCAGGAAGTCCTGGCTGACAATGACATTCTGTGTGTGTCGGTGGAAGCTTGGCCTATCAGGGGGTGGGATGGGGGTAGGGTGTGGGCGAAGTGTGGGCCTGCATAACAGGAAGACATAGTGCAACAGGTTAGTGTGAAGGGAGAGACTGAAGGAAGGGAGGGAGTTGGAGGCACATCTTGTGGCATACCGTTTGCGGAGCACTACTATAAAGTAACAAGAGTGTTGGAAAATAAAATAAATCTCCCCCTGAAGTCAGTAAACAGTTTAAGGTCTTATTACACGGCTGTGTTCAAAGAAAGTATGAGTCAGCAATGGACAACAGGTGACCATAAGGCTTTATGGTGCTGGTGTTTGTGGAACCCACCTCCTTTATGTGTTGATGTCCTACTTGTGTGTGTACATATTGTGATAATACAGGGAGTAAGATGTCGTCATTCACAAAATGCTTCACCTCCTAACTAATACATATAGATGTCTCTGCCTCACTGTACCACACCTATTGTGTAACAGAAACAAATCAGCACAAATCAGCAAACACAAAGTATCATGTTTCTCAGTTAGGCCTCAGTTAACCAGGATGCGTGATCCCGCCTGGCATCAATTTAACACCCTTACACAGTTGCAAGTAATAAATACCAAAAATGGGCCTGAAGGATGGAGCACACCTCTCTCTCCATCCATAATCCCAGGAACCCTTTACCAGCTTTGACGTGGTTGGGAGGTTTTATAACGTATATCTTAGAAAACTGGGACCTATGTACATATGTAGCGTCCCTGCACCATTAGCACAGTGCGCTGTGAAGTACCATTAATAACTGCTTGCAGACATGCAACCCAAGTAAATTACACTAAGGGGCTGATCCAAAATTAGGAATAACTGCACCAAAAGGTGCAAACTGGCACTTATACAAACCATGTTGCAATGTATGGGGTACAAATTAATTTTAATGAAGTGCGATATAGCTGAGAACCTGTATCTCCCTGTCGTGCTAGGGGATTAGTCAGGCCCCAGTCTGGCATTTATACGCACTCAGACCTATGCAGTCCGCCTTTGCTTAAAATTACATGCAGGGAAAATACTGTGATTTTGTTTATTGCTCATAACGAACAGCTTTTTTTTTTTTTACTCTAATGCCGCTTTTACATCCTGCAATAACCTGAGATTTTCAAACCAGGTTATTTCAGGTTGATTTGCAGTTAAAAAAAACAACTTAAACCTTGGGGTAGACCTGGAACCAGGAATTTCCTGGGTCTAACCTGCAGCGTGTTGAGAAGTTTAAAGGGTTTTTCATACCCTCCAACATGACTCATTCCATTAGGTACCAAATACTCTGCTCCTCAGTTTCCAATTGTCAGTTACTATGGTAACCACCTTTGTTGAAGACGCAACTCGTTTTTTAAATATCAGTTAATTAATTTAAACCGGGTGAGTGACAGTTGGAAGCTCAGGAGCAGATCAATTGTACCTAAAGGAATGGGTCATGTTGGGGTGTCTGATTTTTTTTAACCGCAAATCACCCTGCAATAACACAGCTGGAAAATCCCAGGTTATTGCAGGGTGTGATTAGAGTAAAAAATTTGAGTAAAAAAGTAAAGGCATTAGAGTAAAAAATAAAAAAGCTGTTCACTATGAGCAATAAGCAAAATCACAGTATTTTCCCTGCCCTGACAGTGTGAAGGGCTGCCCGTGTCTCCATGAGAAGGCTTTGTTTACTGTTGCCATAACAAATCCCTCCAATCAAGTGTGTTAGGTGAGACCCGGGTTGAAAAACCAAGGTTGGCTCCTTTCACACAACCTCCTTACTGGGGTTGGACACAGGAAAAACCCTTCTCTTTTCCCATGTCTGAGTCCCGGGTCATTAGACCACGATACCTTTTACATCACGAACAAACCTGGGTTGTTGGACCCTTGACCTGGGTCTAAGGCCAACAACCCAGGTTTTTAGTGGTGATTTGAAAAGGGTATAATTTAGAGTTCTCAGCCCGATTTCACAACCCCGTACATCTTCCACATACGTCCTTAATTTCCTAACAGTAGCTACTACACATGAGTAGTAACTATTTTACGTATTATACGTATCGTTTCGTTACATAGATTACGTATATGAGGTCTTTAAAGACAGCATATACGCAATCTACTTAACTAAACGATGCGTAGATTATGTAAAATAGTTACTACTCATGAGTAGTAGCTACTATCGGGAAATTAAGGACGTATGTGGAAGACGTACGGGGTTGTGAATTCGGGCCCTCATTCTGTTAGCACATTTTAAATTTAATTTCACTTGAAGTTTAGCTTGATTTGGCCTTGTGCAGATTTTCTGTTACTTCCATCTTGGGATCAGCCCCTAAGGCTTTTCATTGTATTGCACACTCTATATCTCGCCCATCATTCAGAGTGTTAGGGGGATTGGACATACATATTTTACTTTGTCATGCTCAAGCACTATTGTCTATTTATCCTTCATTAAACAGCAGATTGCTGTTTTCCTAACAAAGCAAAATGTTCTGGTTTAGACATAATACACACAGATTTCCCAATGCTTTGTATTGCCTTCCTTCCTCTGTGTCTAGCACAGAGCTAGGCAGAACGATCGCCCAACTTCCACAGGGAAGGGAGACATCTTAGTTTCGTTAGGCCCAGAGATACCTGTTGCTTGGCAACAGCATTCAGCAAGATGGATAAAGGAAATGTGAACAGGAGGATTAAACCACAGAGAAAAAGGAGCGTCATGTAAAAGCAAAATCATCTGTCATCTAAGTATAAGACAGCCTGTAGCATAATTATTTAACATTTTCTCTGTATTAAACATACATCACTAATGAAAGACCTTCACACAAGTTTTACAATAACATTATATTGCTGAAAGGTTTGTTTTTAATAAGAAGTGGATTTTAGGATTTTTTTTTCACATGACATCAAACTATCTCCTTCTTTTGATTTGAAAATGCTGCTAATAGCATAAAATAAACCTATAAATGACATGCTTTATACCCATCTAGCCCCTTTCATCTCTGATTAGCTTAACCATATTTGCCAACTCTCCCAGAATGGCCAGAAGATTCCAGAAATTGGGCAATTCTCCCAGAATCCCTTGCTTCATGATGCAATTTGTGCACTGTGGACCGCATTCACACTGAAGTGTGGGATCCATAGGTCCGAATACGCACGTATCCGCACCTACATCTCCAGTCCACTTCCCTGACCCAACCCCCGTTTTTAGGTGTCATCGGCTACCTTAAATACCTGTGTGTATTTTCCCTCTTAAGTAGGGAAAATGCGCACAAAGAATGACCAGCTCTCCCTCCCTAATATACATCCTTCTCTCCACCCACTTTACCTATCTTCCCATGGAGGCTGCATGGACACGCCTACTCTTTCTTAAAAAACTATGTGCAGTCTTTAAAATCCGCACTTAGTTAACCTACGAACCTAAAGACTATGCAGCTTGCTTAGTCAGTATGTCTATGCATGCTCAGTAGTAATACGCACCTAAGAAGCAGCAGCCTCTTAGGTGTAATTCAGGCCCTGTGACCCTAACCTATGCTTCACATTGTTGTTATCCACAGTAAAGCATGGACACCGCTGCGAACTACCATTTTCGACACACATACAGCCGACGGCTAATTCCGCAGTCCTGTCACCGCAGACCCACCACTAGACCCGTCAGATTCAAACACTCCGACCACTGAACGGGTTATTGCGGAGGTTATGTAGTTTAGTAGGGTAGTTTTAGGGTTAGGCTACAGGGAGGGAATAGAGCCTAGAAAGGTAGTCTTAGAATAAGGCTTAAGGGATGAAATGTTGCCTAGATGAGGAGACTTAGGGTTAGTCTGGGATGGATTGTGGAAGGGGAGACTTATGGTTAGGCTGTGGGGAGGGGATAGTTAGAAGAAGGATAGACATAGGGTTAGGCTGTAGGGAAGGGAAGGTTAGGGTAATGGAAGAGGAGGGTCAAGGTAAGAATTAGTAGTTGGGGTTGGGGAAATAGATAGTGGCGCTTACTTGTCTGCGGTGGGGTAGAAAGTTTCTCAGGAGCTCTGTCTTTGCAAAAGGGGTATCTAAAAAGGGCCATTGTCAGCAGCGAACCACACCTGGCCTGGGTCAGACACATGAAGTAATCGACGAACGGTTATATACAGTGAGTATATCACCGCTTCCTACTAGTATTTGCAGGGCTCAAAGTGAGGGGGTATACGGGGGTATGTCATACCATCACTTCTCAGACTGATTTAATTGAAAAACAATAAATCCCCATTAACTTTCATTATTTCTAAATTTTCATACCGTCACTTTTAAATGTCCATACCGCCACTTCCAAATTTCCATTTCGACCGCTGAGTATTTGTATATCTATCCGCAAGTGTCATGGATGGACAGAGAGAGAAGCCCAACATTCTCCCAGATTCCTGGGCCCTGGTACAGCAACTTCTTGGGATTCCCCTCTCCCATAGTTGATAACTATAGACAAATGTGTGTTCACCCCCTTTGAAACTGCAAGTACCGACTGATAGTAATATATATATACAGTGCTTTTTAAAAAACATATATGTATGACACAACATTGCGACTCTCATTGTTAGAGTTAGGACCACCATGAGTAGAAAGGTCTTGACGGTGGCTGGTGGCTAATCATATATTTGCAAATATGTGTAACAAATGTTTCTGCATTTTATGTTACAGATAGAACGGTATAGTCTGTTAATGGGTAATGGCAGTGTTGCTGAGGCATTTTCTTTCCTGTGTTTCTATAGGTAGCAGATTACCCCCTGGCCTTTCATGCACCTGTTTGCATTAACCTATAAATTGATCTGAGCAACATCTTTGTGTAACAGACAGTTGTGACTAATATGCATAAAAATTGTTTTGATCACTTTTGTTTTGTTGTACCCGGCATTTCTTTGGGTTTTTAGACCCGGGTTTTTCAGAGTTGGTGATGTGAAAGCGGCATTAAGCAGTGCTCGCTTCCTTTTAAAATGGCTGCAAATATTAACTTTTGCAAATCAAAATATATATTTATAACTTTAACGTTTGACTCTGAAGTAGGGCATTTTATAAAAAAAAAATTATAAAAAATGAAAAAAAGTAATTTTAAACAAAAAGGGCCTGATCCAGAGCTACGCCGGCTGCCGTTTTTACGGCGGGTGCAAGTTTAAGATCGGCTGTTTAGCCGATCTGCGCATGCACCTGGCAGATGATTGCCGGCGTAACTACGGATTTCCTTTTGTGAGGATAGGGCGTCAACATCTGTAGCGCAGTTACGGTTGAAGGGGTGTTCCAAAGTTTCGAGTGCCGTAACTACGCTACAGTTAGGGAAGGTAGGCTGGGGGAGGCAGGGAAATGAGGCAGGACGGGCAGGGTTTTTAGGTTACGCTCCAGTCCTGCCGTAGTTACGCCGGCTAAAGTTAGGGTAGCCTTTAGCCGGTGTAACTGCGGCAGGTCAGAGGGATTGCATTGATGTTATGCTGTGCGTTAGTACGCACAGCGCTACATCGTAGGTTTGGATCAGGCCCAAAATGTATATTTTAAAAAAAAACTATGATAAATGATATATTCGTTTTTTAATCCAAAATTGATGAAACCTCTTGTAAACCTACTTATTGACTTATTTGTTTTAGACGCTGGGCTATTTTCCAGAATCTAATTGGCTGTGCTTACTTACCAGTCCTACAGCAGCGTCTCAGTCTCTTCTCTGCGCTCCTCACTGCAAGGCTAGTCGGAAAGCGGGGGGTAGGGTGCCATGTCACCTACAAGGCTGCGTGACATAATGACATCACAACTTCACACAGCACATTGATGGGATATCACTGCTACGGAGACCACAGTCAGTAATATCAATATTACTGGCTTGGAAAAAATAATTTTATTTTTAAGGATAAAATTAATAAAATTTAAAAATTTAAATTCAGCACCAGTGCAGGCCTGGCCAGGATAATTATTACCCCACCCCCACCCCCTCTTGTCGGCCATGTCTCTGAGTATTGGATTGTGGGGCACTTACGAGTGCTCAGATATCACTGTAAGAAGACTGCAGTTAGATAATATCATTTAAAAATGTAAAAATCTTGAACCTGTGCTGTTATGGCAGCCATTAATAGGAGCAGGGGGTCTCTTTTTGGGTGACATGCGATATTAGAGTGTGTCTAGGCACACAAGGAATTGCAGGGTAAAATGATAAAGGACAATGTTTATTTTGAGTTTTAAACAAAGTGTGGTAGTCAAAAATATCCAGTCGTTTAAATTTTATTCCATCTACGACACTATATACAACATTTTTGGGCTCATCTAGAAGCGGATGCAGTCCCTGGCCAGAAACTTTGATTTCCGAAATAGGGACATCCGAAAGTTCCTTTTCAGATTTCCCTATTTTGAATACTCCCCATTTTCAATTTTTTTTTCCAGAATGGGTGAGTACGCTGATCGGCATACTCCACCCATTCTCATTCGCAAATACCGTCACCGCCGATATCCCTCCGCCACCGCTACCGCAGGGAAATGTGAGTAAACTCTCCAGGGTGCGGGGTAGGGATTGTTAGGGTCAGGCTGCAAGGGAGGGAGGTTTAGGGTCAGGCTGCGGGAGAGGGAGGGTTAGAGTCAGGCTGCAGCAGAGGGAGGGTTAGGGTCAGGCTGCGGGAGATGGAGGGTTAGTGTCAGGCTGCGGGGTTAGGGTCAGGCTGCAGGGAAGGGAGAGTTAGGGTTAGGCTGCGGGAGATGGTGGGTTAGGGTCAGGCAGCCAGGAAGGCGGGGTTAGGGTCAGGCTGAGGGGAAAGGAGGGTTAGTGTTAGGGTAATGAGTGGGGAGGGTTAGGGTTAGAATAAGGGAAAGACTTAAGGTACTTTTTTTACTTACTTTTCACAAATAGGGCCGTTCTTTCCACTGAACCACACCCATCTAGAAAGACCTACAGCAAGGAGTAAATATGCCCCCTCCAAGCAAAGGATTCAAATCTCAATTACAGTTTCAAATTAAAGCTGTTTTGTGCTATCAGCAGAAAGAAGTAGTTTCCCTGCATGCTGAAAAACATATTTAGTTCTCTCACCACTTATTGCCAGTTGGTTTCTCCAGGTATAAATATGAGGGCTAATCCAGAGGTTTGCGTGCACCATCTCGTGTAGGCTATCTTGGCATGATTTTGCACTACGCATGCTTAAAAACATTGCCCAGTTCAAACCCGAGCGAAACACAAGATGCACCTGCTTGTGTTCCGAAGAGCATGTTATAGTGGGAAAGAGGAGGAGGCACACAGTCAATGTACAGTAAGGGCATGTCATAGGAGGAAAGAGGAGGAGGCATCTAGTCAATGTACAGTAAGGGTGTGTCATAGGAGGAAAGAGGAGGAGGCACCTAGTCAATGTACAGTAAGGGCGTGTCATAGGAGGAAAGAGGAGGAGGCACCTAGTCAATGTACAGTAAGGGCATGTTATAGGAGGAAAGAGGAGGAGGCACCTAGTCAATGTACAGTAAGGGCATAAGGGCATGTTATAGGAGAAAAGAGGAGGAGGCACACAGTCAATGTACAGTAAGGGCATGTCATAGCAGGAAAGAAGGGGAGGCACAAAATCAATGTACAGTAAGGGCATGTTATAGGAGGAAAGAGAGGAGGCACCTAGTCAATGTACAGTAAGGGCGTGTCATAGGAGGAAAGAGGAGGAGGCACAAAGTCAATGTACAGTAAGGGGGCGTGTCAAAGAAGGAAAGAGGACGAGGCTCATAGTCAATGTAATGCAAGGGCGTGTCATAGGAGGAAAGAGGAGGAGACACAAAGTCAATGTACAGTAAGGGCGTGTCATAGGAAGCAAGAGGGGGAGGCACCTAGTCAATGTACAGTAAGGGTGTGTGCAAGCAAGTGCACCCAATCCAGAGCTGAACACAGACAGAAATAAGCTCTATTTACATCAAGGCATTTTCAGCAGACACAGGTCATGTCTCATTCCAGGGCCTGACACCACACAACCTATTCAGTGGCAAACATAGGATTTTGAAAGGGGAGTTTCCATGTGGGATATATTAGGGGTATAATATATGTGGAGTAAATGAGGGGTCTGGACAAGGCAGACCACATAAAGTACATGTAGCGATATATTAGGTGTCTAGCTATGGCACATACTATAATATATGGGCAGGGCCGGCACGACCCGCTCCGCGAGGGGATGCGGTGCATCCCGGCGCCATGCTGGAGAGGCGCTGGGCATTCCCCCGCTCCACGCTATACAGATTGGTAGTGTTCATACAGTCTTCTGTATGAACAGTCTTCTGTATGAACGCTATTAATCTGTATAGCGTGGAGCGGGGGAATGCCCAGCGCCTCTCCAGCATGGCGCAGCGCCGCAGAAGTCCAGCAGCTGTTCAATCTCTGACAGTCTGCCGGCTTCAGGCGCACTAATCAGTGCGTCTGGAGCCGGCAGACTGTCAGAGATTGAACAGCTGCTGGACTTCTGCGGCGCTGCGCCATGCTGGAGAGGCGCTGGGCATTCCCCCGCTCCACGCTATACAGATTGGTAGTGTTCATACAGTCTTCTGTATGAAC
>WWET01000177.1:676109-690661 GCA_011038615.1 Limnodynastes dumerilii | reverse complement strand
CTCCTCTGCAGCCTGACCCTAACCCTCCCTCCCCTGCAGCCTGACCCTAACCCCGCAAAAAGAGTTTACTCACCTGTCCCTTGGTCTGGCGAGCGGTGGCGGAGGTGCGACGGAGTGA
This sequence comes from Limnodynastes dumerilii, assembly GCA_011038615.1. Classification (NCBI taxonomy): domain Eukaryota; kingdom Metazoa; phylum Chordata; class Amphibia; order Anura; family Limnodynastidae; genus Limnodynastes; species Limnodynastes dumerilii. The sequence goes on along the minus strand of WWET01000177.1, from coordinate 690,543 downwards.
TCTGTTCTTTCCGAATGTGAATGGGTGAGTATGCTGAACGGCATACTCACCCATTAAAAAAAAATACACTTTGAAAATCGTAACCATTCCAAATAGGGACATCCGAAAAGAAACTTTGGGATATCCCAATTTCGCAAATGGGACACTCTAACCGGCTGCGACAACGGGGAAGGTTGGGTTAGGGTAAAATATATATTTGCCTTGAAACCCTCAGTCTTTAGCATTAGCTAGATATGTGATCAAATAATACAATTTGCAGTAGTCCACTCGATTTACTAAGACATTTTCCTTGTCGTTCTTTCTATCTTTTATACGTTGGCGAAATGCCAGTCATTCTGCAATGAGGAATTATGATTGGCTGCATTGTGTTTGCATTCATGTGGCCCCTCTTGGCAGATCTGACATGATTATAACAGCAAAACACTCAAAGGGTTAAGAGATTGAATGTATACCTAAGAACCTGATCTTATCAATGGTAGTTCAGTGACAGGGACTCATTTAGTACTAGCAGTGGGTGCTGTTTCTGCCTGTCCTGTGGATTAGAGCTGTTTGTTCAGGGATTAACGCTCATTTTAGCTGTGCTGTAGTTACAGAAGAGAAGTATTCCTGCACTGTTTTAATGATCTCCAGAGTCTTCCATGAAGATTAATTCTGTGTTCGAAAGGATTATGGGCTTTAAATATATTGTTGTTTAGGATTCGGATGGATACAAGATATAGAGGAATTACTACAGAACAGATAGGAGTGTGCGATAAAAATAGTTATGACACAGCGTATTATAAGCAATCCCTATATGCCTCCGAACAAAAAGACTCATCGACGTAAATGTAAAATAATGTTTATTTTTCATCGATTTCTGCTGTTTCAGATGTTAAAGAGCATTAAAACAAACCCCACAATAAACCACATCCAAACAAACCACTCCTCGGTAGGCAGGTAAACAAATTACAAACAAAATAATCATTGCAGATATCAAATTGAATTAAGATTAGACATCTAGAGTAGCTGGAGGGATGACAGGGAAACAAAATACTTTACAACATCAATATATAAACCACAAAAAATCATTCTTTCCCCATTTTCTCTAATATTGTCTAATATTGCAGCTGGTTCAAGGATGAGCAAATAATGTTTGATGAGGATGTGGTCACAACCATTTCCAAATGAAGGATTTTAACGTGCTTTATAATGACTTTCGACACCAGTGTGTGTGTGTGTGTGTGTGTGTGTGTGTGTGTCTGTGTATCATAGCAAGGTGTCACTATACAAAAAATCTTGTATAATCTTTATATCTTGAAAAGTCTTTGGGCCGGATTCAGACCTATGGGCGCCTGAGGTCATTACAGCCGTCCTCATAGTGGGGAGTGCATGCCCTATGCACTCCCTGCTGTTGGTAGGAAATCTGGATGCTTACGTGTCCAGATTCCTACCCTAACTTTTACTTTTACGAACCTTACAGCCGCATACCTGATCGTAACTGGACTTGTCCCATCCCGTCACGTCCCCTCATTAGCATGTCTATCTCCGCCTTCATGCCGGAGATATGACATGTGACATGCGTAATGGGGGGAAGCCCCCTTTTCATAAGAGTCGGCATGCGCACCACCTTCAAAACAGGGGAATTACGTACAAGCTGTAAGTAATTCCCCTGTCGGCTGTTACCTAGGATCGGCCCCTTTGTCCCTTAAGGGACTTATTATCTGAGCTGTTCTTTAAAACCCAGGTCATTCACCCCCTTGAATGCACACCTTATCTAAAATCAGTCTGGACACAGGGCTTGATGACATGAATGACTGTAATTTGCCCTATCTATGCAATGCTAGGGTTTGTGGCTTTGTCTGCACCACCTCTATGGAGAATTCCCTCCATTTCTTGGGTATAGTGACAACACCATAGTTTAAGTCACCACTATGGGATCTTCCAATTGTCCCTCTCCAGGCTGGCTGGCCCATTTCATGGCACACAAGGGAGGCAGGGTTTCTGTGAAATCGGGAAGATATGACCAAGTAAGGCCATTTGTGGCGGTAAATGAGAGGAGTTTGGGCAGAACCAGACGGGTCTTATCTTCTCTGGAGCCGGTCTCTGGACTCTCAGTATTGGGAGCTATGTGGTGATTGCAACAAGTATTTACGCAAAGTGGAAAATGAAGGCCTCAGTCTAGTGAATATCACGCGGTTTAAGTCCAGTTTACATTGAATTTTCCAAACACACATAGGACCAGATTCAGAGATTGAAAATAAGAGAGGAAAGTTACTCCTGGGCAAACCCATGTTGATTTCAGAGGGAGTTAAGTTAATTGTATTCTTTGCATGCAGGGATATATCTTTGAATTGCTTACTGCACACAGATACTGACCAGCTTTACTATCACACTGTTATTTACACTTGGTCTGATAAAAACATCACCTCTCAACTCTAACACTATTTGCAAAATATGAAATATGACTCCCCTGAAATCAACATGGTTTTGCCCAGGAGCATCTTTCCTCTTTTATTTTCAAGCTCTGAATCTGGTTCATATTCCCTAGAAACAATAATGGAAGAAGTAGTATTGTGTACGGCTTCATTAGGAATTCCCACCTTGGCTTATCCTTAAGGCTGCGATTATGGGATGAAGTCTGGACAGATCAGAAAGGCACATTGGGGTAGATACAGAACTACGTCCGTCTTCCATAGACGGACGTAATTCAATGAACAATAGCTACTGCGCATGCTTAGTAGCTATTGGACGTAATCTGCGTATCGTTTCGTTTCTTTTAGACATAGATTGCGTAGTCGCATAGATTGCGTATATGCAGTCTTTAAGACCGCATATACGCAATCTACGTAACGAAAATTAAGAACGTACGTGCAAAACATCCGGGGCTGTGAATCGAGCCCACAGTGTCAGTTCATTTGTTTACACATTTCCTCAAGACAATATATGCCACAGACTGTAGACTCATGTGCAATTTTGAAGAACATACATCCTCAACATACATTGTGAAGAACATACATCCTCAACATACATTGTGAGGAACATACATCCTCAACATACATTGTGAAGAACATACATCCTCAACATACATTGTGAAGAACATAATCCTCAACATACATTGTGAAGAACATACATCCTCAACATACATTGTGAAGAACATACATCCTCAACATACATTGTGAAGAACATACATCCTGAACATACATTGTGAAGAACATACATCCTCAACATACATTGTGAAGAACATGATCCTCAACCAGGAACTTCTGCGGGAAATGTTACAGTGATCAAACAAGCCAGATGCCAATTTTGTCCATCCAAAAATGATAATAAAACAAACATGATATGTTTCAAGAGCAATAAAGGTGGTTGTAAATCCCATGTAACATATTATAGCCCAAATTGTGCAAAGCAGTAAATACCTATGTAAAACAACTTTACTTTGTAATATTTGTTTTGGTTTGTTCATCTGAATGTTTGTTTACTGTAATAAAAGTTTGGAGAATATCCCTTGTTTGAATATTAATGAATATAAGCATAATTTTATGACACGGGTCATATTGACCCGAACAATACATGAGTATAGTAGACCCGAGCAGAACTGCAGGGTTAAGTGTGTTATCTGTAGGTGTGGATACGCATGTATTCACGCCTATATACGCATGTATTCACCCCTTAACTAAGGCAACCTTAACTAACTGTGCGTATTTTCCCTCTTAAATCGGGAAAATATGCACAGGGAATGATCAGCTAAGAATCCTCTGCTTCTTAGGTGTGAATCAGAGCTCATGTTATTATTTGTTTGCAGCATCTGTAAACTTAATGAAATGGACACAGCTTGTCAAAAATGTCATAAATGTCATATATGTCATATATATGTAACACTAATATAATATTCAACTTTTGACCTGTTGATAATTTGACCTGTAGACATTTTGACTGTCGACATAACAATCAGCAAGGGGTAGAATAACCTCCCATCAGATGTAGCAAAGTTTAATACATCAGTGTAATTTTAACATGCTTGGGATAAACATAGGGTTAAAAATAAATCTTTAACAAAAATAAGGATCGTATAGAGTTTGATGTAGTAGCATAACTGGTCTACATATACTACCTAAGGCAATTCTCTTATGCCCCCATAATATTTATCCCTTACCCCCAAATATATCCATGTGCTCCCACAATAATTATAGATATGCCCTCACACATATGTCCCATTAAGTTATTCATGTGCCTCCCTGCTCCTCTAAGCTAAGGGGTTCTGCTGGCCCCGTGTCTCTGATGACGCGTGCTACTGCCTGTCAAGGGGCGCTGGACTGTGCTATCTGACATTGCTGAGCTGCTGTCTATAATACTGTAACACGGGTGTGGGTCGCTGCTGAGAATGGCCCTTTTTCAAAAGGGGCATTTTTGAGACCCCATTTCCGAAGATGGAAACTTCCTGCCCCGCCACAGACAGGTAAGAGCCGCTCTCTATTTCCACAACCCCAACCCTTATACTAATTCTTACCCTAACCCTCCCCTTCTATTTACCCTAACCCTCCCTTCCCCACAGCCTAACCCTAACCCTCTATTCCCCACAGCCTAACCCTAAGTTTCCCTTTCCCCCAGCCTAACCCTAAGATTCCCTTCCCAGCAGTCTAACCCTGACTACCCTACTAAAATACATCCTCACCCCTGTCCAAATATGTCCGACCATTTGAGCGTCGGGCCTGGTGCTGGTTCTGTGGTGGGATTTTGGGAATGGGGCCACATTCTAAAATGCACACAGCCAACAATTAGCTGTCGACAGTGTGTAAGCATAAAAGGAGGGTTCGCGGCGGTGCATGCTTCCTCTGTAAGGCAGAAAGCGGTGCAGCAACAGCGGAAAGCCCCTACATCCTAGTGCCTTTGGTCAGCACTGAACTGACCAGTGATGTCGAAGGCAGCTGGGAAAAAGACTCCTGATATCACTGCTCAGTGCAATGCAGCAAGGGACTCAGAAAACTGCAATCCTTGGTTATGGGTACCCATGGGTGCCCAGGTCACATGCCCCACAAGCCTCACCATTATTACACCTGTGGTCCGAGGTTTAAACCAGGGTTGATGACTTTTTAAAGCTTCCTTCCGGGAGAAGCCATAGATTTCTCCAAGGGGGTGGGACTTAATGACGCAATGTATGCAAACCGTGTCATTAAGCCCCACCCCTATCAATCACTCCTGTAATCTCTAGCGTTTCAGGTAACTAGTAACTCTAGGGATTACAGTAGTAATTGATGGCTGGTGGAGCTTGCGAGAGCTTTGCCAGCTCTTCCGGGATATCAGGAGAACTGCCCAAATTTAGGGAGTCTCCCGGATATTCCGGGAGAGTCGGCAACCCTGGTTTAAACAAATAAAAATTGGGCATACTTGTCTGGCCAAGTGGTTCTTATCTGCCTTCAAATTCAATGCTTCTATGTTTATTGAGCACACAAATCTCATCATGCATTTGCATTGAATTGTTCTTGTCTATACAAAAAAACCTCTCGGTCTCAGCTCTCTCCAGCCACACAACAGGAATAGATTTTCAGCCTTCGCTTTTCAGTCACAGTGAAAAACTCTCCACACTGTAGCACCCAGCAACATGATGAAGTTGTGCTGTGGATTTCTGGTTTATGTCATCTGAGCAATGCAAGTCCTTCATTTATGATGTTTTATTTCAGAGCCCATTTTTTTACTGTGTTCTCCCCCTCCCCAACGCCTCTTTTTCCATGGTCGTACTTTATTTTTATGCTCTTAGGAGATATCTTCTTGTATTTTTTAGGGTTTTGGTGGAATGTAAAAATGTCTGCATTTTGCAGTCATAAGATATAATGGCTGTCTAACATCTTTTATATGACTTGGAAGGATTTGAAAAATAAACTACCAAGCCATGATATGTTATAAGTGGTCTTGAATTTCCTGCTTTTTACTCAAAATTTATTTGTGAAAGAATCAACCTTGAATGCATTGAAAGTCAAAAACTAAAATGGAGAGTATGATATATAACAGTAAATCCATATAAGCCAACACTGCCAACACCAGACATAAAGGTCTAAGACTTGTGTTTGTAATCTGCTGTGAAGGAGCATATGCAGTAGTTGCAGAAGGGGTCAATCAGGACGCAAGTCACCAGAGGGAGAGATGGCATTTCATCCGCAGCAGTAGAGCCTTATACACTCTACTTTACTGCTCTTGTGGAACAGAAGGAACAGCGTGAGCAAAGGACTATGCTAACTAAATTATAGCATATTATCAGCCCGAGAAGGCTGTGTGGCCAGAAGCAAACACACACAAATATATCAAAGAAAACAGAAATGCCTTCACGAAATATATTTTAGATGCAGTCAATTCATTATACAGAAAATACAGCAATTGCAGTTCACTGTTAGTATAAAATCCTTTCAATGAGGAATGGAACAAATTGACATTTGTAGGGTTGCTTAGATGGACTGTATACATTGATTTAGGATGGTGCTTTCCAGAGCCTGAAATAATATTTTAAAGAATTTTTGACTAACTTCTGTGTTGTAGCTTTGAGGCCTATCTTTATCATGCTTCAAAACAAAAACAAAGCACTCAGCACTCATCATTTTGTTATTGGAGAGTATGAAGGTTGCAGGATGTGGATTACATTAGACCTCCTGCTAGAGTTTGTATTGTATTGGATCCTGTGTCCAAGCTTCCGCACATTCAATGGCCTTGGTTGATGTCAAGGGGCCACACTTACTAAGAAAAGTGGAGACGTTGCCCATAACAAACAATCAGATTCTAGCTGACATTCTCTAGTATGTAATAGTTAAATGAGATCTACAATCTGTTTGGTTGCTATGGATAACATCTCCATATTTTCAAACCCGCCGCTTAGTAAATCTGGCTCTAAGTACTCCAAGATCATTTGATGGCCAAGTGCTCCAAGATAAGATTATGGGCCTGAAGTAAGAGAAACCCTGAACACTTGGAAGGAAGTCACTTTTCTTCATCCTTATCGAGGAAAAGAACAAATGTATGGCATGCCTGGGTACTTGATGTCACATATGGGGTTCAACTACCTCCCACTTATTGCACTAAGGGGGCTGGAACCACAATGAGACAATCCTGCCATCATAAATCCCCTTCTACCATGCATTTTCCTTACTTTGGTCTCTTCTTGAGAAAAATTGAAACGCGTGAAGTAACATTGGATTCCATTGGATGAAATCCAAACCTCCGCTGCTGCTGTGGTTGGTGCTCTGACCGCAACGGCAGAAAGGGTCTGCTGCCAGATTCCCGTTGTAACCAAAACTCCATACAGGGAAGAGGGAGGCCATCCTCCTTGCTCATACAGAGCTATACTCCAAGGATCCTGCCGTAAGATTTCCACACTCATGCGAAATGCCGGTGGTGTGTAAATGTGAATTCTATGTAAGGGCTGAAGTACATCCCTCCCACCATCCACAGGAAGCACCATACAGCTCTACTTACAAAGACAGATCTGGATTCACGGGATACAGATACATTCTGTCTTGGTACATTCTGGTACTGTGACGCACCAAAAGAACAAAAACGCAGTGTTTTCCTATCATAGCGCTCACAAAATGCCCCCTTAGTGTAATTTAGGATCTATTACCAACAAATAGCCCAAATGTGTTTTCAGCACTGAGCCACATAGTAGATTTCAGAAGAGGAGTAAAGAAAACACTCTTTCCTATGTGATCCACAGGGGGGATAGAGAGAAGGCAGCCACCCTCGGCTTTGGTGGCTTCCAGTCCAGGGGCAAGATTTACTAAGCTGCAGGAAAGGTGGCCCATAGCAACCAATCAGATTCTACCTCTCACTTTCCTATTACATACTAGAGAATGTCAGCTAAAATCTCATTGGTTGCCATGGGCAACGTCTCCACTTTTGTAATTCCCACAGATTAGTAAATCTGGCCCCAAGTCCTGTAGCAGTAACACCACCTGCACCCATAGAAGTTATTGCCCTGTACCCCAGAACATGTGCAACACTAAAGGACCAGGCAATGGCATTATGAGTTCCCAGCCTGCTGTGGGTTCTGCTTCAAAGTTAACTTCTAATGAGAGTTCCACTAAGTGATCTTACAAAATCACTTAACCCAGAATACCCTGGCCTTGTGGACTACAAGAGTAACATAATTAGGCAAATCACTACGGAAGAAAAGAAACCTGTGAAGCTATAAAATTAATTACACAAGAAAAAAGTCAATGTAATAAGCACAGACAGAGTCAGGATTAAAATGAAATCACTGCATAAAATATTGTGAATTTGAGTGCTAAAAAATTAGGAGCAACTAAGTAAAAAAATACACAGACAGAAAAAGAATTTTGCATAAACACCAAATGAGAAAAAGACATAAAGCTACTGAAAACACTACTGAACACAAACAGAAGTTATATATTGCAGAACTTTCAGTGACTTCCAGTAGCCTATTAGAACGCTGAAACAGAAAGGCCGGAACATGAAACGCACAGTCACCTGAGATGATTCCAAATGTCTTCATTTATAGTAGTTTTAAAAGGCTTAAGCATGAACTTATATTTTATACCCTCCAACATGTCCCATTCCATTAGATACAAAAAACTCTGCTCCTCAGTTTCCAACTGTCAGTTACTATTATAACCACCTGTGTTGATGAGGCAAATTATTTTTTAAATATCAGTTGACTCATGTAAACCAGGTGAGTGACAGTTGGAAGCTCAGGAGCGGATTATATTGTACCTAATGGAATGGGTCATGTTGGAGGGTCCGGTGTACCAGGATGGGTATCAGCAGGGTACCTTTAATACAATATGGACCATTGCAGACTGTGGACCGGATCAAGGCCACCACTACCGCCGTGGCAGCAGAGGTCTGACACCAGATCCCCGCTACATCCTAACTACTGCCTGAGTGAGGGGAGGCCACACCCCTAATTAATACAATAGTTACGCTGCCAGGACCATACTTTAACATTTCTGCACCATCCCCACATAAAATGGGGGCTTTACGGAAATGAAAAGCCATAAAATGCAGAAGCCAGAGCCTCTGTTTCCAACCCTGATCCGCTCCACCAGCGTATTCCCTTCCAGGACAGATCTAGATTTCCGTTCTAGTACATCTAGGTACTGCGGCATCCGTGCATGCGCCACCGTACCAAAAGGGTGCGTGTTCCAATCGTTAGCATCAGAAAACACCCCCCATTTATGCTCTTAGCATAATTAAGGATCCGCCCCTATGATCGTACCATGTGACAGTTTGTGTATGAGTAACAGAAAAAAAGTAATATAACCTCTTGTTTCTACACAGAGGTGATTAATGATAATGGTGCCAAGGGTTAGAACTTGTGGTATTCACACTTGTAAACCTATTTCATCACAATAGAATTTTTTTGTACTACAATACCTGTTACTGCCATCTCGGGATGATCATAACACATCAGTAACATAAGATTAAAGCACTTTTTTATTCTAAAATACCCCTATAAATGTGCTTTGGCATACTGTAATAGAAACTCCTACGGCGCTCAGCCAGAATCATCTGGGCCGCTCAGTCTTGCTCAGATGTAATACTGATAAGATAAAGTAATAATCGTACCCACAGGGCCCAGCAATGACAAATATGCCCCTAAGTCTCCATATACCATAACAAAACCTTGTAACTATCATTGTAAATGTCACAGTGTCACAAAGCAGGAAATAAATCACATATAGTCACAGGGCATCCCGGAATGAACCCAGCAGACAGTTGTCAGGCTGACTCGTGTATGATGGGAGTTTAATACTTTAGCACGGGAGTCATGCTGGGATTAGAGTGGCATTACCTCTTTGTTTCCAGGATAATCTCTGGGTTTACACTAATACTACATTATATTATATTATATATGCTATATAGCTGAACGTAAAAGGAACCAGTGACTCTCCACAGCTGATGCTTAACTTGTCCTCCAGGAATGACCACATCTACTAAGAATAATTACAATAATAAGATTAATAACCAGAAAGTGCAAGTTATTTACCGAATATATTGGGGTCTATTTACAAACTTCATTTTCATGCGATAATACCCATTTTCATATGAAAATGGGCATTATCGTATGAAAATTAAGTTTTTTATATTTACATACAATGGATCGCCATGGAAAACAGCAGTTTCCATGGCGATACATGTAAATATCAGGGTTTGTAATATTTACAAAGCCTGGGAGCGGAGTTTTACACTCCACTCCCGACGTAAAACTAACGCCACATCTCAGGACGCCGTTAGTGCAGTTATCCCTGCAATCTCCCCATATTCCCCCCTTTTCCTCCCTCTAATAGCTGTTATTAGGGAGAGAAAAAGTGGGGCATGAATGGGGAGACCGCTGGGATAAACCTATATGTGTAAATGTAAAAAAAAAATATATATATATATATATATATACTCCACAATTCCTTATCATTAAGTAAAGCTAGATTTACTAAACAGCGGAAAAGGAAAAGTGGAGATATTACCCATAGCAACCAGTTTGATTGTGAGAGCTAGAATCTAATTAGCTGCTATTTGTAAACCTAGCCCCTAGTTCAGGCCTGGCTTATTTGTGGGAAACTAAGAGTCCCAGTATGCTTTAACTTCGTAGGTATAGCTGATACCTGACAAAGCATGCTCGGAGTTGTAGTTTTAGAACACCTGGCGAGCCACAGGTTGGCCAGGCCTGCCCTAGTTGTTGATGGGCCTGGTCTATTAGGTTTGACCACTTGTCCAGCTGCTTCAAATTCAGGATGAGAGGATGAGGAGCTAAATTCATAATATATTTGGCATCTTGTCATGTGTCCATTTTTATTTTTTATATTTTTGGAGGTATATTTAGTTCCAAAAAAAAGGAATTTTTTGAAATATTTTTTTCACATAAATCTTATTAGAAGCAGTTAACGAATGACAGATTTTTAGTGCTTGTGAAGGAATGAGCATTAAAGTGACAAAAATTCCTCAAATTGTATCACTGAATAATGAAGATAAACATCATTAGAAAAAAATGTATCCATCTGATTTGGTTACCAAGGAAACCTTAAAAATGTATAAAAGTGCATTCAATTGCTTAATTCTTGTGGTTTAATGATGTTTGGTACCTGCACTTTGGCTTTGAAATTTTTGAACTCTATTGACCTTTCAATGATAAACATTTTAAATTAAAAAACGTTTTGTAAAAGTTTATTTCAAACACTGATACATAAACTATTTCATATCCTATTACCAAACTTCTGCAGCATGAATTGCTAGTCCTTTTGCAAGATATTAAATATCATTGGAGCAGATTCAGACCTCTGTGCGTTTTTCGTACAAATGGATTTGTTGCAGTTCGCACGGAAGAGGGGAGTGAACTCCTCTTTCACTGCCATAAACCTACCTTACTGGTCCATACAACCAATGATCTCCTGGAGATCCGTATCGCAACATCTGGTGCGTGCATGTGCACCGCCAGAGAATCACATGACTTCCGCAAGCAGCTTATTGAAGTCAGGTGATATACAGAACTCTGATTCTGGCCCATTTAGTTTTTTGTTCTTTTATTGTAGTATGTTAATGCAGGGTTGACGACTTTTAATAGCTTCACTCCAAGAGATCCCGGAGGGAAGCCATAGATGCATGCAGAGGGCGGGGCTTAATGACACAATTTATGCAAATCGCGACAATAAGCCCAATCCCTGCCTAATAATTACCCCATTTTAGATTTACTGGTGATGGGGGTGGGGCTAGATGACGCAAATTGCTTCATCGAGTCCCTCCGCGTCCCAGGCAGAGGGGCAGGACTTGAGGCCATGGTTTTCATGAAACCAATGGGCTTCAAGCCCTCTGCCAGAGATTTGCTGGCTCTTCCGGTAACGGGAGCTCATGCTCCATGGAGGAGGCTGAAACAGCGTGAGTCCAACACCACCTTCTCCTCCAGATTCCAGTCCTAAATCCTTGCTATAGGGCCTCTTTCTGTCTACTTCCACCTCTGCCCATAAGCACAGAGTTAGCATAGACAAGTTGGGGACTTATCATTTTAGGGGTTCAGTTATGCCAGTTACACAATTTATTTTGCCACAGTGCCACAAAAGTATTTAGCAGGCCGCTGACTGTACATAATATAACTGCTCTATAGTAAGTTTATGAGGTTTGTTTACAGTATATCAAAAATATAATTAAATTAATAATGCAAAGTTAAGTTTGCCTTTAATAATAAACTAAAAGGTAACATCTGTTAAACTCATCTCTCAAGGGGGTATATTTACCAAAGTCAATTTTGCAAAAAAAGACCAAACTCCCGGGACTTTGCTGGCGATTATGCCATCGCCGTATTCACTAAAGGCAAAGTCCCGGGACTTTAGCCTTTATCAAAATCGACCAGGCAAACATCGCTGGACAGGCATTGTCCAGATGTTTGCCATCTAAAAAATACAAATCACCGCATTCACTAAAGGTGATTTGACTAAATCGTCTTTAGTTCGTCGGCAAAGAGCAGAAAAACAAAGCACCTTGTGTGTGGGGTGCTTTCAATGAAAGCAGCCCACACTGTACCAGAAAAACACATGTCAATATATGCAAGCGCAGCATGTTTTGAATGCCTAGCATGGCTGCACTGATAGAACACACAATATACATTTACACACATGTCATATGAAAATACACATTTACAAACCATAATATTGCCCCTACCATCTAAAATTAATACAGGTGCCCACACTGTGTTTTAATAAACTTCTGTTAAAATAAAGTGTGTTGCATAAAGCAAAAAAAAATATTTCTGACTCACCGTTTAGCTGTCATCATTCTTGGGACGAGTTGCTTGTAGTTTCTTCTTTCTTTGCAATTAATCTTCTTCTGTTGCTTGAAGATGATGTTCCGGTCCTTCCTTCTGCTCTTCGGCCTCTTCTGGCACTAGCCCCGACGACAGGCTCCTTCCTCTTCATGGGCGCTGCTACTAATGACCGTTCGGACACTAGAGGGCACCTTTTTATACAAATTATGACGTCATAAACACCAGAGCCCACTAATGTAAATGACGTCATAATTTCTATAAAAGGGTGCCCTCTATTGACCGAACAGTCATTAGTAGTGGCGCCCATGAAGAGGACGTGCCAGAAGAGGCCGAAGAACAGAAGGAACTACCGGAACATCATCTTCAAGCAAGTGGACAAGATTCTTCAAGCAGCTGGAGCAGATTAACTGCAAAGAAAGAAAAAACTACAAGCAACTCGTCCCAAGAATGATGACAGCTAAACGGTGAGTCAAAAATTTTTCTTTTTACTTTATGCAACACACTTTAGTTTAACAGAAGTTTATTAAAACACAGTGTGGCCACCTGTATTAATTTTAGATGGTAGGGGGCAATATTATGGTTTGTAAATGTGTATTTTCATATGACGTGTGTGTAAATGTATATTGTGTTTTTTTGACACAGTTTTTTTTTACATTTTTTATTTTCATCGGCTACAGCACAGTATACTTAGAAGGCTTAACATGCTGACGCTGATATTACTACAAGGCTCAGCAATGCTGAGCCTTGTAGTTCTATCAGCGCAGCCATGCTAAGCATTCAAAACATACTGCGCTTGTGATTTTTTTATTTTTTTATATAGAAAAGCACAGTGATTTACCCCTCGATGCAAGTCGACGGCGCTTGAAAATCGCGGGTAAAAATCGTCGGTTAGTGAATACCGCAATTTTAACTAAAAAATCATGGCGAGACCGATCGATTTGAAATCACTTGCAAAAAGCGACTTTAGTAAATATATCCCAAGGAGAGGTAGAAAAGGGTCAAAAATTGTTGGGCCTCAGATTTCATTCCTGAACCTGCCTGCTATGGCCATTATATGTTATACATGCAGCTGTAGTCCTCCAGTTTCCTAAACTTTCCATGGTTGAGGTATTACCCCAGTGCCACCAAGATAAATACACCACCCAATAAAAAAACAACACTTGTCTCCGGGTGTTAAAAATATTATTTATTAAATATAATTCATGTGTTTATTTATTTATTAATCATTGATGAATTTTGACATTGAAGATGTAGCATGCTACTGTTTAAACCTTGACAGGGGACAAACAAAAAAGGAGGTAAACAGACAAATAGACATTTCCCCACCACCTGCGCCAACCTTACCAAACAAAGTACACAAAATTAATTTCTGCCAATAGCAAATAATAAACTAAACAACACCAAAAGAAAAAAAAAGGGTAGAGCAGGAAGAAGGTAAAATCCAAGGAAGAAAAAGGGTCACTTCCTGTTTCACAAGTCCTAAATACCTTTCCAAGGGAGATGACTCCTCCCTCAGCTTGCTAATTGACCAATCACTGGAAACATGTGGGCGTGGACCACCAACACCCAAGGAGTTGAATTGTTCTCAGGCTAGAGACATAGGGCCTGATCCAGATCTACGATGTAGCGCTGAGCGTGCTAACGCTCAGCGTTACATCGCTGACTCCCCCCTGGCACTCCCCCTGCACGGGCGTTTGGCCC
>WWET01000177.1:629492-653039 GCA_011038615.1 Limnodynastes dumerilii | reverse complement strand
AGCTTAGGGTCAGGCAGGGCCGGTGCTAGGTCCCTGGGAACCCTAGGTGAAGTTTAGCCTAACTCCTCTGCGGCGCACGCTCTCGGCCTGAAGAATGACGCAACGCGACCTTGGAGTCACGCCAGCGTCATTGATCAGAGAGGGAGGAGATGCTGCGGAGGAGAGGAAGCTACTGGACTATGATGCGGTGCTGAGGTGAGTAAAGGAGGTGACGGAGCCTCATCTCTCAGTCACCCCCTTTACTCACCGCAGCCCACCCCAGGCCCGGCGCCCTAGGCGACCGCCTAAGATCGCCTAATGGAAGCGCCGGCCCTGGGGTCAGGTTGCGGGTAGGGGAGTCTTAGGGTCAGGCAGCGGGGAAGGGAATCTTAGGGTCAGGCTGCAGGGAAGGGAGTCTTAGGGTCTGGCTGCAGAAAAAGGAAGGGTTAGAGTTAGGGTATTGGAAGGGGATGGTTATGGTAGGAATTAGGATAAGGGTTGGGCAAGGATAAATACTCACCTCTCGCCGCTGCACATTCATCCTGGGTGGAACAAAAGCAATCAAATCCAAAACCAATTTGAAATTGGCTAAACCCGCCGTCGACACACACCTGATTTGAATACCCCTTCACCATACGTTGACACTGTATGTAGACCCTTTGGTTTGATATACTCAACTGATTTTTGTGATCGGTAATAGGCCAATCTTCCTGTATAAGGCAGATATTTTTACTCCAGGAATGAACTTTTAAAAGTTATTAGTTAGTTAATCTGAAAAAACTAACGTGAAAATGGAATGATTATTATATAATATTTTTTACAACTTTCACAGCCCTCTACCCACACCACAACCAGGAGACCTTCCTAGATTCTATTACACTTCCAGAGCTGAAACTTCCTCCTGACATCTATTAGAGTAAAGAGTTCTGTTCTTTTTCCAAGTAAACAATGCCGACTACTGAGCTTATCACACAAACGAAGACAACAACAGTTCCATTTGAATCCTCCCAGGTTGTCAACACCAGCAGAACACTATGATCACTTTTTGTTCTACTTATTAACACTTCTTTATATACTGTCTACATAATACACAGCTGACTGTTGAAGCCTTCACATAAGTCATTGCCTTATTTTCCCTGCCACACAAACACATACAAATGCATGCAGGCTTTCACAGGCCACACACAAAAGTGTTAATTATCCTGGAAGCCTTGTATGACTAATGAGTGAAAGAAAAAGAGGAGAGAGCATAACAACAAAACAAGGAGCGGATGCAGAGTTTTTACAGAGCGGATGCGCAAATCTGCTGTTTCAACTGCGCATGCCCCATCCATAACTCTGAATATCACGTAGAGAAAATGAACATTCGTTTGAAACATGCAAATGGATGTGTGTAGGCTGAGGATGCAAGGTGTAATGCGGCAGCCTATACAAGTTTACATGTTTCAATTGTTTTTTTTTATTTTTATTTACATATATAAATATCTATCCCTAGTATTAAAAATTTTGCCTGAGCATACTGTGGCAATATGCTACTATTTAGGCATTCAATGAAAACAAAATGGCCGTCCTATTACTCCAAGGATCTCTACTCTCCTTCATCTTAAATAATGGCCATAACCCTGGATACCTTTTTCCACTAAAGATTTGTCTAACCCTTTCTTAAACATATCAGCTATATCTGCCATCACAACAACCTTCCCCATCAGTGATTTCCATATCTTGATTGCCGTTACTGTAAAGAAACCTTTCCTTTGCTGGCAGTGAATCTTTCTCTTCTCTAACCTTAGTGAGTGACTCTGTGTCCTGTGGGTTGGCGGTGAGAACGGCCCCTTTCCAAAAGGGCCATTCCATACCAGCCATTTTTGAATTGGCTCTGCATTCGATTGCTTTTGTCACGTCGAGGACAAACAATCGAAGATCCGGAAGATGAATATGCAGCAGCGAGAGGTGAGTATTTATCCTACCCAACCCTTATCCTAATTCCTATCCTAACCCTTCCATTACCCTAGCCCTAAGACTCCCTTCCCCGCAGCTTGACCGTAAGACTCCCTTCCCCACAGCTTGACCCTAAGGTTCCCTTCCTTGCAGCCTGACAATAAGACTTCCTTCCCTGCACCCTGACCCTAAGACTCCCCTAACCGTAGCCTGACCTTAAGATTCCCCTACCCGCAGCCTAACCCTAAGACTCCCCCCATCAGAGCCTAATCCTAAAACTTCCCTCTCCACAGCCTGATCCTATAACTCCCAATAGACTCCCCTGAAATACTCACCTGTCCGGTGGGTCTGCAGTGGTGGTCTCCAAAGTAATGAATGGGGAAGTATGGCAAAAAAAAAAAATATAATTGTCATACTTACACATTCATTCATAAAATCTTCTAATTAGAGCTATTTTCAAAATAGAGACAGAAGAAAAATTAGCTTTCGCCTGTCTCTATTTCAGAAACAGCATTTTCTGTATGGAGACTGCATCCTTGTCCTGTGGACAGCCCTTGGGGTAAAGAGTTCCCATGAATATTCTCTGTATTAACCCTTGATGTATTTGTTTATAGGAATCATATCTACTCTTAGATGCCTCTTTTCTAAAGTAAACATACCTAAATTTCCTCATAGCTCAAGAACTCCATACCCTTTATCAATTTTGTCACCCATTTTTGAACCTTTTCTAGTTCCAAAATCTCTCCTTTATGTAAAAAAGAAAGAAAGAAGAATTTTGTAATTACTTAATTCATTAACCACTCATACCCATATAAATAACGACACAGACAACTTTTTGGTTTTATAAAAGGGGGCATAGATTTTATTAATTATGATTAAGCGGACTATGAATTTGTGAAGAGGTGTAACATCAGCAGGTGGGGAGGTCAGCTGAAGGCAGACCCCAGAACGAAGGACAGGCAACCCCTACGGAAGGCTATGGCCACTCGAATCACCCTCTCTTCACATGGCGCGCCCCAAAGGCTTGAGGAGGCATGCCGGGACCCAGCCACTGGGCATGGCCACCAGCTACATCTAGAGAGTTATGTCCATCCTGGAACCATACTTTGTCTATACCCTTAACCAGCGCGAAATAGCTGCTGACCCTCCACCGCTACCGCCAACCAATACCGCGTCTGAAAATAAAACAACATGTTAATCAACACAATACACAGGGAAACAAGTAGGGATATAGCACTTCCTGTATACCTAATTTATACCCCCACCCCTAAGACCTAAGCTGATTGGCTACCTATCCCACCTAACATATTAACCCCTTATATGACTACTGTGTGTCCCAGGCAGCCTGTCATTTATCTGCCTTCATGTCTAAATACGGCATTCTGTTATCTGTTTCTCATGAGCAGAATATTGTCGCAATGTATGTTTAGGCATTATTCTAAGCAGGGATGGATATTTGTAAGTGGTTTGCAAGGGAATTTTAGATGATTGTAAATAAAAAAAATAACAAATCCAATATAAAGCATGCAAGCAGGTTTATGTTGCTGTAGCACAACCTGCAGCCTCTAAACATATAGCTCCATATGCGCATGTTCAAAAACAGCCCTCTTTCACTACGTCCTATCTAGAGCATGTTTTAGTGGATTGCATGGCTCAGGGAGTAGCACCTGTGTCTCACAGCATTGAGGTCATGAGTTCGAGTCCCAGACTAGGCCTTATCTGTGTGGAGTTTGTATGTTCTCCCTGTGTCTGCGTGGCTTTCCTCTGGGTGCTCCAGTTTCCTCCCACACTCCAAAAGCATTCTGGTAGGTTAATTGGCTGCTGAATAAATTAACCCTTCTGTGTGTGTGTGTGTGTATGTATGTATGCATGTGTTAGGGACCTTAGTATGCAGCTCCAAAGGGGCAGGGACTGATGTGAATGTGAAATATTCTCTGTAAATCGCAAGGTAGTCTGATAGCACTTTATAAAAATCTGTTAATAAAATAATAATAAATAATGAATCCAAAAAACTGTGGATCCACTGCTCCGCATATTACTTTTCCTGACTGAAAACCAACTGCATATAGACATAGAACATTATGTATTTTTCTATAGATAGGAAAAAGTAATTTTGCATGAATAATTAAATTTTTCTGAACATTTCTATTTATTGCTATAAGATCTGCTAAATTACCTGTACAACTAGTAAGGATGAACTGCTTTATCCAGTCCTTCTCGTGATTTTGACGCCATGAAGCGTTGTCTTTGTGTGTGAGTGAGCAGTGGTCTGGTGAGGATTGGAGGAGCATGGACAGGATCCTCTCAGCAGATGCAAGTCGGGGTGTGCTGTAAAATTTGACCAGTGTGTATCATGGATTGGGTGCTGTATCTGCTGTAGTATTGGACAAGTGTGTATAATGGATTGGGTGTTGTATCTGCTGTAGTATTGGGCCAGTGTGTATCATGGATTGGGTGCTGTATCTGCTGTAGTATTGGACAAGTGTGTATCATGGATTGGGTGCTGTATCTGATGTAGTATTGGACAAGTGTGTATAATGGATTGGGTGCTGTATCTGCTGTAGTATTGGACTAGTGTGTATCATGGATTGGGTGCTGTATCTGCTGTAGTATTGGACAAGTCTGTATCATGGATTGGGTGCTGCATCTGATGTAGTATTGGACAAGTGTGTATCATGGATTGGGTGCTGTATCTTATGTAGTATTGGACAAGTGTGTATCATGGATTGGGTGCTGTATCTGATGTAGTATTGGACAAGTGTGTATCATGGATTGGGTGTTGTATCTGCTGTAGTATTGGACCAGTGTGTATCATGGATTGGGTGTTGTATCTGCTGTAACATTGGACAAGTGTGTATCATGGATTGGGTGCTGTATCTGCTGTAGTATTAGACACGTGTGTACCATGGATTGGGTGCTGTATCTGCTGTAGTATTAGACACATGTGTACCATGGATTGGGTGTTGTATCTGCTGTAGTATTGGACAAGTGTGTATCATGGATTGGGTGCTGTGTCTGCTGTAGTATTGGACAAGTGTGTATCATGGATTGGGTGCTGTATCTGATTTAGTATTGGACAAGTGTGTATCATGGATTGAGTGTTGTATCTGGGACTTTGGTCTGCTGTGTAAACAGTCTTATCGGGAGTGGATCAGAAGAGGATTGGACAAGTGTGTACTCAGCTTAACTCTGAAACACTGGATCAGCTCCAATGAATGTAAAACAGAAATCTCTCAGACGCAGAATACCTGATATGACATTTTAAAATGAAACTTGAGGTTATAAAGGTTCCTTGCTGATCCACAAACCTAAACAGTTGCACCAGAAAAGTTGCTGAAAAAGCAAGTTCTATGCCTGATCTCTTCTGTCTTTAAAGTCTGTGGACAACCAGGGGACCAGATGCTGGATTTAACAAAGTGCCATTGATTTGGGAACAAATATCCCTGTGTTACTGCACAAGATAAAAGCAGTGCTGGGCAGTAGGAAGGCGTGGGCTTTGTGGTTGCCATGTATAGGTGGAGGAAATAGGAATTGTTTAACCAGATTGAACATCAGAGCAAACAGCACGGGTAATAGTGATCATACAAGGGTCAGTGCAGGCAACAGACAAAGCACTGTCAAATGACTATGGACAGCAACACAATGCGTTAGAATCAGGCACTGCTAAGCTAAGTCAGGAAGTCGTAAATCAGGATCAATACAGTAATACTATAATATTCCTTTGAGGGTCCTGGAACACACAACAATGATCTGACAGTTTATAATGGCCTGGACAGTGATGCATGAGCAAGATGCATCAATTGCTGGCAGCTCATTAAAACTTGGCTTGTAGCTCACTATACCAAGTGGACATGGCGATAATGTAGTGACCTTGGGTCAGATTTACTAAGCTGCGGGTTTGGAAAAGTAGAGATGTTGCCTATAGCAACCAATCAGATTCTAGCGCTCACTTTCTTTTTACATACTAGAGAATGTCTGCTAAAATCTGATTGGTTGCTATGGGCAACATCTCCACTTTTCCAAACTCGCTGCTTAGTACATCTGGCCCCTTGAGTAAGTTGAAGCCCCTGTACCCTGCATGTGCAGATTCATATTCAACACTAATAGTTGCACACTCATTGTGATTGATTCATAACCTTTCTTCCAGTATACATTACAGTGTATTGCTAGTCTTACACAACAAATGTGGTCACATAACTGCATGGAGTTCGGCTGCTTGGTGTCTATAGCTACGTACCGTACTTGTATTGCCATCTAGCTTGCCCAGAATGAGCGCCCGCGTACTGTGTTCTGGATTCTGTGAACTACTGGATCAGGCCCAGCATCTTGAGGTCCAAAAGCTTGGTCCATATGCGGCAGCATTGTGGAACTATTTATTTAATAACAAGTTTGTATATGGCGCTATCAGATTACACAGTGCTTTACAGAGAATATTTAACATTCACATCAGTCCTTGCTCCATTGGAGTTACATTTTAAGGTCCCTGATATACACACACCAGGGCTAATTTATTCAGCAGCCAAGTAACCTACCAGCATGTTTTTTGGAGTGTGGAAAGAAACCGGAGTACCCAGAAGAAACCCACGCAGACACGGGGAGAACATACAAACGCCACACAGATAAGGCCTAGCCTGGGAATTGAAGTCATGACTGCAGCACTGTCAGACACAAGTGCTACTCACTGAGCCACCATGCTGACATTAGACTCTGTGTATTATGTTTGCTTATACTGGGAAAAGTTTCCCTAGAGGTGACTTGGATAAGTCACATGGGGTCTGATTCAGGATATTTAGCATAAGATTGTGATGGAACTATAAACATTTGGTAACGGCATCCAGACTTCCCCTCACACAGACTGAGTTACGGCAATAACAATAAACATTAAGAACCTTATCCAGACCCCCACAAGTACGGAAAACGCGTGGGGATCTGGATACTGAACTCCCCCTGTCACTCCCCTCTCTCGTGCGTAAATTTTATGACTTACACTGCCATAAGGCAGATCAGCGGTGCGCCTGACTGCTGAGCCGCCCAAAGTGGGAAACCCCTCCCATTTTTTCAGTAAAAGAAAAAGAAAAAAGCACACATACATGTATAAATAAACATAAAATATATACACAGTTCACTGAATAACCAAAGGTGTTCCTTTATGATATAATTCCAAGATTTTTAAGTACCGAAAGGAAGACAGGTGGTAGGAACCAACTGGCGACGATGACGGTGTTTGGCTCACCGCGGGACCACGGCGGATAGATTAAAAAAAAATTGGGGTCCTTTTGGCCAGGCACACTGCAAGGAAAAGCAAACATGGGTAAAAAACGGATGCTGCGATTGTGAATTTTATTCAATAGAGCCCATTGATTAGCAACAGTCATATGCTTCACAGGTATATCATTGTTGGTTCCAGCTCCTGCATATCAATGGCCAAAGAGACATTTGTGGACGTGACTTACTCTCCTTGGAATTGGGGAGTCTCACAGACATTTGGGAACAATAAGAAGGTATGCCCAGGGTTGACGACTCTCCCGGAATGTCCGGGAGACTCCGGAAATTCGGGCAGTTCTCCCGGTATCCCAGGAGAGCTGGCAAATCTCCCGCAAGTGACTTGAGGCCGCCGCTTTCATAGAAACCATGGCCTCAAGTCCTGCCCCCCTACCTAGCTACACTAGTATACTAGTGTTGCTAGGGGCAGGGAGGGACCCATTTAAGCACCAGGCAGCCAGGCACACCTTAATGAAATTAACACACGGACACAGATGGCTGCATTTTAAAAGGGAACATGGTTTATTAACTATACAATTATTCCGAATTGCGAATTTAATTAGATGACTAACGCTGTGTCATCCAGCAATGAATGTGTGGCCCAAATACCAAAATGAGGGGTTCAGCACTTACTTAACACTTAACTAAAATAACTAAACACAAACCTTGGCGCTCACATCAGTCGAGCATACCCACCAAACTCAATCATAATGCTCACCACAGAACCTGGAAGGAACCCATCCCCTGAGGAATGATACATCCGGAACTCTCCTAGGTTGGTTCTCAACAGACCGTTTGCTCAATTTAACGTCCCCCCCCCAATTGCGCTAAATAACCTTTGCTGAACCCCCTACTGCTACCGCCAAACCATGCACCGCCTGAATGGGGAACGACATACATGTTAATCAATCACTAAACTTTACGGGAGGGAGGCAGAAATCTTGACGAGAAGAAAGAAGTCTCCTCCCCTACAGACCCCTTATATCAACTACCTGACCCCCCCCCTTTTCCTAACTACCCAGTCTTAAATCATAACAACATACATCACTAAGGGCCTGATCCAGACCTACGCCGATGCATGCACTCCCCCCGACACTCCCTCTGTCCCAGCGTATTTACCCTCGCGTACGCCGTCTGAAGGCTACCCTAACTTCAGCCGGCATAAGCGAGGGTAAATACGCTGGGACAGGAGCGTATTTACTAAAACCCCTCCCTCATTTAACTACTTTTCCCCGCCTACCTACACTAAGCTTTGCGTAGTAACGGCGAAGGACGGCCCCTCGAGGATTGGGCATTGCCGTAGTTACATGCGCAGAATGGCTTTTCGGGCGTTCTTATACTGCCGCCCGCCGTAAGTACGGCTGGCGGCGTAGGTTTGGATCAGCCCCTAAGTCCCTACCCTCCCAATCCTGACTACCCCCCACTTAAACTCTCAACCCCTGCCTGCCCTGATACTAAAATAGGTCCCTGCCTGACGTTTATCTGCACTGTAGTCCTATGGGGTCTTTGTTCTTATAAGTATTATTTAAGGGGCGGGGCTTAATGACACACTTTGCATAAATCATGTCATTAAGACCCACCCCTGAATGCATCTCTAGCTTCCCTCCGGAATCTCCCGGAGGCAAGCTGGCACCAGTCGGCAACCCTGGGTATGCCCTGATCTAGAACTGTAATCTGTGTTCAGATATTGCAGTTCTATTTTAGGTGACTGCATTTCCTATTTGTTTTAAATTCTCTATATAGCGTTTGTTATGAACAGTGCATTACATATGTCTATTTCTTGTACACAGGATTGCTTTTTTAAAAATGGCTTCTTTATTACACTGTAATCTAATGCATATATGAGTATCATTATGCTGCATGCTCTGCAGATCTGACTCTCTGCAAACTCTTCTATAATTCTGCCGCTCAGCTTGCTATTTCCTTGAGATGGAAAATTAAAGACAAACCTTCATTAATCTCTGAAGTGTCTGATTATGAATGTATTGGACAGCAGCCATACACATGTCACAATCATTGGTTACTACTGTGACTGCCACCTACTGGATGTAGAGAAAATTACAATATACAGAATGATCAACAAAATGTTTCATGAATAACAAACGGAGGATTGTAGACACATTTAGTAAATTGACACATAAGCTTAGAGATTAGGGGGCTGATCCAGTGTTGGAAGTAACAGCATAAAAAAAAAAGAGCAACAAATCTGCACCTTGGCAAAACCAGCATTTAGAAATAAAGCTGTTCAGTATTTGTGTGCAGTAAGCAAAGCCAGACAGCAAAATAATAATAATAATAATAATAATAATAATAATAGTAAAAATATGAATATTAACATGAATATGAATAATAAAATGTATTCCACTCCCTGCATTTGAAAAAGTGGTTTGTCCAAAAAATTATGTTTCCAAATAAATCTGTAAACACTGTACACATAAAATAAAAAAAATAATTATAAAATAAATAAAAATGACATTCCCCCCTTCGTCTCCGTTTTTGTGGGACTATTCTAATTCGCGGCGTACAGTAGGGGCAAGGTTTACTTAAAAGTGGGTGGAGACTGGCCAAATACGACCATTTATGGGTGGAACAGGATGGAGTTTGGTGGAATGGGCAGGGCTTATTTTATATTCTCAGTGTTGGGGGGTATGTGGTTAGCTGCAGGTGTGGGTAAAGGTATAGAATGTGCTATATATAGGGTTATAGACAGGGATGGATTCTATGCTCTCTGATGGGTATCACTGAAGGTATGTGACTTATGAATTGCCCATGGGGTTTCTGTCCCTTTCACTAGTGTTACATGTAACAGACGTTGGGGATCAGGGGCGTAAATTCATACTGGAGAAAGAGGAGGCAAAAATCACCAGTGCATTCCCTCTTGAGTGGTCACTCCCGAGCAGCTCACGTACCACACACCAAGGGCCAGATTTACTAAGCTGCGGATTTGGAAAAGTGGAGATGTTTCCCATAGCAACCTATCAGATTTTAGCTGACATTCTCTAGTATGTAAAAAGAAAGTGAGAGCTTGAGTCTGATTGGTTGCTATAGGCAACATCCAAACCCGCAGCTTATTAAATCTGGCCCCAAGAGTGGTGGCAAGTCTTATCAGTGATATTACACAGGCTACAT
The DNA here is from genome assembly GCA_011038615.1 of Limnodynastes dumerilii. Classification (NCBI taxonomy): domain Eukaryota; kingdom Metazoa; phylum Chordata; class Amphibia; order Anura; family Limnodynastidae; genus Limnodynastes; species Limnodynastes dumerilii. Next base: position 642,731 of record WWET01000177.1, on the reverse strand, counting down.
TAGAAAAAATAGGGCGTGGTTACAATAGTCTGGTACTAAATATGTGGCGAATGGAGCCATATCTGGCCCCACCTATACTCTGGACGCAGCTCAAAATCCACCTGGCCCAGCCCAATACCCACCCCATACTGCCCAAACTCCACCCCTTGTGTCACGGGACAGCAATTTACAGTAAATAGTAATTTAAAAAACCCTGCCTCCAGTATAGTACACTTATTGGGACAAACGGAAATGTGGGCGGGACAGCAGGACAGACATCCGAGTACAGGACTGTTCCGCTAGAATCAGGACAGCTGGGAGGTTTACTTAACTACTATTTAAAGGGAATATTCCTGCCATATTCCTCCGTGAGTACCCAGTGCTTCCCTTGTGTCAAGAACCTCCAATAAAGATGTAGAACTGTAAAATATATAATTTTATAGGAGCAACGTAATATATATAGAAATCATATGGAATGCTGTATGGATATATGATGGATCCACATATATATGAGACAGTGTCCTGTGTATAGCTCCACCCATGGGTGTCTAGCACTTCCAGAAAAACTATTTCTCAATAAAAAATGGCGGCATGAGCAGCATTATCAGTAAATAAATACTTTTAGTAGTTATTGTTAAGAGTTAAGACTGAGAATAGGAGATCCGCTGACTTCTTAATCTTTATAGAAAAGCTAAATATATGTGACACTGCAGCTGATTAACAAGAGACCAAAGTGTATTCTTCCTTTCTGTCTCCATTATGGAAGTCATGTTATGTTAGGTAACTGCCAGTCTTAGATTATTTCTTGGCCTCCATGAAAATGGCCACCTTCATAGGCCTCAATGCAGACGCAAATTTTCTAATTCTGTCATCATACCGCTATGACTTCTTTTACTGAATCAGCATCAGGGAGATTGCCAAACACTTCAAGGAGCCAGGGATATCACACTAATACTCAGGGAGACATGGAATTATATTATTGATAGGCAGGGGTGGAACTTGAGGCCATGATTTGCATAATTCAAGCCCATTGTGGGAGATTAACCTGTTCTCCCAGGATGCAGGGAGAAATAACCGGAATTTTGGGATTCTCCTGGTTATTACAGGAGAGTCAGCAACCCTGATATGTAAATATAGCAATGTGCAGTCAGAAAATATGGGGAAAACTCAGCAGAAATTCTGATTAATAAAAAATAAAAGGTTGTGTGAAAAAATAATGACTGTTAAAATGTGGATAAAGATAAAATAAAGCTATGGAAATTGACTTTTTTTGCTAAATAGAGTTGGCCATTATGTGTTCCATATCAGATATACTGCATGAGAAGACTATAATACATAGTTGGATACATGGGAAGAAGAGGAGGTGAATAATTTTATTGATGTAAGTCAAGCAGGAATAAGAAACACTAAAAACCGTCCATCACTGAGACATGAGCTTTTACTGCAGTCGTGTGCTCTAACCCAAGCAGTGTATGGAGAATAAGGCAGCAATATGATCAGGAGCCGTGAAATTTGTTTCCCAGGAAGCTTTGGGATGTTTGCTCTGTGCATTTGGTGGGTTGCAAAGCAAAAACAAGCTAATAAGTCATACTGAGAGCGGCTGGTGTGTGTGTGGAAAAATACAGGATTGTGACTGGCACATACATGCATACAGTAACATGCCCACTGCTGTAGATATGCCACAGTTCATACTAAGGAACGCCAATAGGAACACAGATTATTAAACGATAAATCTGGAGGACAGGCAACTTTTAGATTTAGAGCAAATAGCACCCGCACTGGTATGAGGGATAACTAGGAATAAGCACTCATTTCAGCAAATAGGGAAATGTTTCCAACTCCTTCGTAGTGCAGATGGTGCTGCTGAGACCTGATAATATTAAGTATTACAACAGAAAATGAGAGAAGACAGCCAGGTCCATTAATCAAAGTTGCCGACTCTCCCGGAATGTTCGGGAGACTCCCGAAACTGACTTGAGGCTCGTGGATTTCATGAAACCATGGCTTTAAGTCTTGCCCCCTTACCCAAATTGCGTCATCAAGCCCCACCCCCATTCCTATGAAACCCAGAAAGGGGTCATTGATAGTCAAGGGGTAGGGTTTAATGGCGCAATTTGCATAAAATGCGCTGTTAAGCCCCGCCCCCTGCATGCATCTATGGCTTCCCTCCGGGATCTCCTTATAAAATTATATAAAATGTACACTTTATTTCACTCAATAAAAACAATAATAAAAGGTATAAAGAAAGTGAGAAAAGAGGAAATAAACAGTGTGTTAAAAAAAAACACTAAATAGTATGCTATAGTCACATACTTCCATTGATTTGGTCATTTTTAATATGGTACAAATAACAGGTTACAGATTGTCGTGGCTCAAGCCTTCCTCACAAATGGAGTGCTAAATAAATATATTTTTGTATATTAACCAGTAACCTATTAAGGAAACCCTCTATACATAATTATAGAATCAATTGAAAGAGTCATTTACTAGTCATATTATAGTATATAGTATATTTCTCTCAGATGTCCATTAAGAGGTCACTGCATACATTCATAGTAAATTGATATAAAATATCAGATGTTCCACAGGGAGTTGTAGATTCCCTTGACAAAGATGTTGGACTGTATTCACACTTAGGGGTATATTTAAGAAGGGCGATTTAGCTGTGAAATTCAATTCACAGCGTATCGCCGCGATTTTCTAGCGATTTGCAGTGTGAAATTCACTAAGCTGTGATTTTTAGGCGATTTTTTTAAACTCACACGAGATGCTGTGAGTTTGCAAGGGGTAAATTTCGGTGCTTTTCTATTGAGAAGCACCGCGATTTGTCCTTGAAAAAATCGCGGCAACTTGCGTGAGGTTTTTTTAAAAAAAGTGCAGCATGGTTGAAAGCCTTAGCCATGCTGTGCTGATATTTAAATGATGACGTCAGAGGCCAGAGTGTAACTGACGTCTGACAGTTACTGACGTAACTGACATTTAAATAAAAGGCTGCCCCCTAGCGACAGAATGGCAGTAGGAGAAGAAGAAAGAAGAGGAGGAGGAGCTAGACCCTGCTGTGGCAAGATATGAAGAGCCAGAGGAACCGCAGCTGAACAACGTGGAGAAGATTGCAAGCAAGCCGACGCCAGGACTCCAAGCATCAGAAGAATCTAGCAAGGCTTCCCAAGACAGATGACAGCAAACAGTGAGTGGAATAATATATTTATTACACCACACAATACATTACATTACACTTAGTATAGGACACGGACCACCGGAGGTAAGTGGACACATTAGGGGTTAATATTAGTTAGGGAAAAGGTTTATTACACATGAACACATTGTATTTTCTATCAGTATGTTTTGTGCACACACTATTTTTTTTAACACACGGAGCACACAGCGCAGCATGGTTAGAAGCCTTACCATGCTGACGATGATAGAACTACAAGGCTAAGCAATGCTGAGCCTTGTAGTTCTATCAGTACAGGCTAAAATACGTCAACAAGATTGACATGTGTTTTTCTGGCTCGCAGGGTGAATTGCCACTAACTCGCCTCCAGGCCAAGGCAAATTGCTAAATGGCGAGTTAATGGCGATTTGACTGCGAGTTAGTCAAAGCGACCTTTATGAATGCAGTGAGTTGTATGTCTAACATTGAAAAAATCAGAGTCGCGATTTTAGGGATGGCGATTTTCTAGAGGCCTAACCTCACGTGAGTTTACCTTTTGTGAATACGGTGATTTCATTTTCACTGTAAACTCACGGGAGTTTAGGCGATTTCTGCAAAATTGCACTTTGTAAATATACCCCTTAGAGTGAGTTAGGTGCTGACAGAACCGCACCTAACACACCCGTCCTTCCCCTAAACCCTCACTAGAGGTGTCCATTTTTAGGAACCTTAAAAGTGCCATAGGGCTTCCTTAAGTAACCGTGCGTATTTTCTTTCCTTAAGAAGGAAAATACGTACGTAGACACCCTCCCCTCCCGTCCTCTCCGGCTAATTTAAATCTCTCCTCCCTCCCACTTCTACCTATGTGTAGTAGGTCATTTTGGGAAATGACACACTTAAGAAGCCAGAGCTTCTTAAGTGTGAATCCAGCCCGTTAACACCAGAGCAGGGGACATTTATTAGGAATGCAGGTGATAGAGAGTGCTGCACTATAATGTATTGTAGTATCCTAGGAGAGCTTCCACAACTCCCGCCCCCCTGCCTATAATTATAGAAATCTCTAGTGTTACTAGGGATGGACGGGACTTGAATATGTGAATTACGTCATCAAGTCCAACCCACCCTTTGGAACACTATGGGAATTGCAGCACTGATTGACAGTGGGTGGGGTTTAATGACACTATTTGCATAAATTGCATCATTAAATCCCGCCCCCATACCAAGATTTAATCCTTCACTCTGAGATCTCCCGGAGAGAAAAACTGAGACGTCAGCAACCCTGAAATAAAGACATGGACAACTTTGTGGCATTTAAAAAGGGGGCATATATTTATTAATTTGAATTGAACAGGGTTTGCAAAGCAAGTCATTAACATTAAGCCCCGCCTCCTGTCCATCACTACTGCAATTTAAAGGGTTCCTGAAGGTGGGTGAGGCTTGATGATGAATATCACGTCATCACTAGTAACACTAGGGGCCAGATTTACAAAACAGCAGGAAAGGAAAAGTGGAGATGTTGCCCATAGCAACCAACCAGATTCTTGCTGAGATTTTCTATTATGTAATAGGATAGTGAGAGCTAGAATCTGAATTGCTGACGGCTAACATCTCCACTTTTCCTTTCTTGCAGCCATCAACTCCTCTTAGGTCCAGGAAGACTTTTGCACCATGCAGTTAAATACATTCACACTTTTTGTGATCCGTAGGTGCAGATACTCATGTATCCGTACTTACTTCACCGGCACCCTCCCCTGACCCTACTTCCCCGGCACCCTCCCCTGACCCTACTTCTCCGACACCCTCCCCTGACCCTTTAAGACCACGTCTACGCAATCTACATTGCAACAAGAAACGTAGATGACGTTACAAAAATACTGCGCATGCGCAGTAACAGAAATCGGAAAACTCTGGGCGCATAGGCAATGCGCTCGGAGCTCTGTATACGGCCCACTAGGTCTAAAATCCTTCTCCACTGTGGAACTGGTGTGTGCACTCCGTCCCGCTACCACCAACAATGCGTTTCAACAGGTAACTGTCTTTTTCAAGGTGAAGTACAAGTTAACAAATAACAATGAAATGAGGAAGGGAGAAAAAATCAAGGGAAAAGAGATAGAACTTCCTGTCCAAGAGCCTTATTTACTCCCAAGCCCCACCTCTTATCCCTCCCATACCACTCCCAAGTCTATCCTTATTGGCTAGTTAATTAATCCTTAAATTGCCTGATGTCAGTGCCAGCAGTTTATAAGCCTTCATGCCTATGTGTCTTTAAGTGTCCTTAAGCAACCCACACTTTTTCAACTCCACAATGCCTAGGAATATGGCTTTGCCTCAATAAGCAGGTGTAGATAGTGGGTTGTTATTACACAGTATATGATATATATTTATATATAAATAAAAAAAGAGGTATTAGAATGAGCTATAATTATACACAATGAAGGACTCTCTGATCAGTATTCAGGCAGAGCCAATCTTGATGACAGATATACAATATAAAAGGGCTTCCTGATGAACTTTTCTTAATACTGAAAGCAATTATTGTGACCTCTATGAAATATAGACAGATTTCTAGTGATTTATTTACAATGAGAAGAGAATTATAGCGATCGCAATACAATTAAGTGACAATCTAAGGGCTGTAATGTAATGCAGAGAGGATCCATGATATTACTTCAGATACAGAGCTAGTGATCACAAAGACACGCTTATTGAAACATAGGGCCTGATCCAGCGCTACGAAAATTATACAATATAAAAGGGCTTCCTGATGAACTTTTCTTAATACTGAAAGCAATTATTGTGACCTCTATGAAATATAGACAGATTTCTAGTGATTCATTTACAATGAGAAGAGAATTATAGCGATCGCAATACCATTAAGTGACAATCTAAGGGCTGTTATGTAATGCAGAGAGGATCCATGATATTACTTCAGATACAGAGCTAGTGATCACAAAGACAAACTTATTGAAACATAGAGCATAGCTTGTGACATAAAACAGAGAGCATGGCTCATATGCAGTATAGAGAACTGATACATGCAGGGGCGTAACTACAGGGGTGTGGCTGCTTCAGGACCCAGTGGGGGGGGGGGGGGAGCGCCTCCGGACCCAGGGGGGGGGGGGGGCATGGCAGCAGCTTCTCCTGCACTGTAAGCAATATGTAAGAGGCTAACAGCTTAAAATAGCGCTTAGTACTCAATGTCAGCTTCTATCAGGCAGCGATCCTGCCCAGCTCTGCCCTGGACCGATCTCATCCCCTCCAACTGTACCTATTTAGCAGGTACAATGCCGGTTTTTAATGGTCTGTACCGGCTAAAAGGGCTCTTGTACCGGATTCTGACCCAGCAGCTCCCTTCCCCCCTATACTCACCTTCCAGTACTGCAGCATCTAATCACTATAGCAGTGATGCAGGGACAGACTCCTACAGCTCTGCGAAAGTGACAAGACCCATTCCTGTGAGTTCTAAGCTCATGATTAAGTATAAAATTAAATTTTACACCTTATCATACATGCAAATGAGAGCTGATTAAAGCCACGCCCCTTCACAGGCACGCACCCAGGTGTACCTATTTTGCATAAAAAATGTTGGAGGGTATGCGATCTGTCTCCATCCATCCAGACTTGAGCCCCACTTCCTTGCTAGAAGGGCGTTGTTAGGTACTCTTAAAAGTCTGCATTGAGACCAAAGTCTAGATTTACCAAACTGCAGAAAATTGGAGATGTTGCCCATAGCAACCAATAAGATTCTAGTTCTCACTTTCCTATTACATACGAAAGAATTTCAGCTAGAATCTGATTGGTTGCTATTGGCAACATCTCCATTTTATCTTTTCCATAGTTTAGCAAATCTAACCCCAAGTCCCATCTTTATTCTACCTATTAGGATATTTTGAAAAAGGCCTACCGCACACCAGACATCTATCACACCACAACCGTCTGATCTAAATATTGAAATAAGGGGATGATGGAGGTTGCCCAGTAACTAAGGGCTCCATTTACAAAACGTGATGAGATAAAGACCGTTTTCACCTGAAGAAGGTCTTTGGGCCTGATCCAGAGCTACGCTGGGCCGCTGGGCTAGCTCTGGTGCCCCCCCCCCCCGACACTCCCACTTTGGCCGGCGTAATTACCCACTGTTACACCGGCTGGTTACCTTAACTTTAGCTGGTGTAACAGTGGGTAATTACGCCGGCCACAGGATCGTTAAGCCCCCTACCCCAGCCCTTCCTTCCTAATTTCCCCCCCCCCCCCCGCCTACCTTCCGTAACTGGACTGTAGTTACGGTGCTGTACGCTCCTTTGTCCGATCCAGGGCTCCCTGAAAAATCAATTATGCCGGGTAATATCTGCCCGGCGCCTGCGCAGAATGGCAGAAATGCCGTTCTTAGGCATACAGCTGCTGTACCTACGGCGGCGGCTGTAGGTCTGGATCAACCCCTTTATCTCCTGAGAATGAAGGCATTGCGTTTTAAAATGCAATGATCGCCATGAAAACCATGGCAATCTTTAGCATTAGCTCCCCCGATTGCCAGCCGGGCTGGCTGATTGCTGTCTTTACTAAGTCTCAGCGCGGATTTTAACAACCTGCACCGGTACTCTATATAACACCATCTAAAGATGGCGTTAGGGTAAGTATTCCTGAGGCCTCCCCACAGCTGTTATTAGGGGGAGGAAAGGGGGGTATGTATAGGGAGACTGCAGGAATAAACAGCGTGTGTCTTAATTAAAAATAAATAATGGATGGTTGATAGTACTAACATAGCGCTGGATCCAGACTCCGAGCACAGCGGCAGTGTAGATCTATCGCCGGTTTCCCTCTGGATCCAGCCATCCAGCAGAGGACATACAGACATACGATATGAGACCCCTACCAGAGGCGGAACTAGCGAGTTGTGGGCCCAGGTGCAAAAAATATGCACTAGCGAGTTGTGGGCCCAGGTGCAAAAAATATGCTTTGGCCCTGATGATATCCCAGTTAACCAGGTGGGGAATTTCGGCAGTTCGGTGATGACGGCTGTGGGCCCTTGTATCAGCATGGGCCCCGGTGCCATTGCAGCTGTTGCACCAATGGTAGTTCTGCCTCTGTGCTTTCCTTAATTATAATGGTGTCAGTGGGAAGCCTGGATCACACACTCACTGTACTATCTACATCCAGAGGAGGCAGATGCTGGGAATATAGCGCTTGTGCATACATTGTGAACACAAATCAGCATTTTACAATCCTAGCGATCGTACAACGCAGCCTAGTTCATAGCAAATATGACAGCAAAACCAGAGGACCATTCAAAGTACAAAGCTTAGACAGAGGCTAAATAATTACACACATGATGGTCACATGATGGTACTGATGTAAAGTTAGATGGAAGTTCCATTTGAGTAACAGTAACTGCTTGTACTTTACACTCTTTAGCTCTGGTATTCTTGGTGGTCCAGACACCCGCACATTAAACTGAAGGCATTGCAATACAGGACCAGTCAAGGGGAAGAAGTTGGCTAGTGCCCTTCTTGTTATCCATACCAGTCATGCCCCCGTCTATACATAGATTGGATGTATACATTTAACATCCTATATAATATCCAAGGCTTCGGGATTGCTTTGTTAATGGTTTCTTTAGACCTGCTCCCATGACTTGTTCCAGTAATGGTTAATAAACGTGCAGCAAAGTTAAAGTATTCAGTGCTATAAATTAAAAAGACGTTAGAAGTCATCTTCTCCATTGTGCAGAATTGCACATATTTAATACAATAACAATGCTATCATATTTTTGTCCCCAAACCACAATGCATTTACAATGATAAGTTAAAACAAATACTATAGAACTTGGGCGTTTGCCAGCTGCATTGTCCACGGCTGGAAGTACCGGATGTGTTTGCTTGCAGAGCTGAATATGTGGAAAATGCTGATTCCCAGGTGGTGATGTATGTGCACATATGTTAAATTTAGTCTGAGAATTGCCAACGTTGAAACATTAGAGGACACACAATAACAAATGGAAGGAAAGTACAATTGCCTTTGCTGCGTAGATGTCCTTTTGGTCACTTAAATAGGAATATGCAATAGAGAGCTAAACAGAATGACAAGGGCCCAGATCCAGACCTACGTTCCCTTTACGTTTCAACGCGTAGCGTATTTACACTATCGTATTTACTATGCGCTCCCGTCGCTCGTACTTACTTTTTCCGCTTTACGCTTTCCAAACGCTACCTTAACTTTTCAATGCATGACTCCTATTGGTTGTAATGGCTGGATGTACTTACGCCCATACTGTACGATTTACATGCCTCACCCTGCCTCCCATGCGTAATTACGGGTGTCGTAGGGTAGACACACCCCTTTGTTCGTAGTTACGCTCTTGATACTAGGATGGTACGTACGTTCAGAGCTACGTGCCGTATCTGCATGTTCAGTACCTACAGTACGTCTCTGGCTAGCGTAAACACGCTAGCGGACGTAGCTCTGGATCTGGCTGATGTCTTTGTAATGAATAAGTAATAATCGAGGGCCATCCAATTATTGATTATGGTCTATGAGGAATAATAATAATCAAAAACTATTTTATAATTGTCAGCTAGATCATTGTTTTGTTTATAGGCACCAGGGACCTCTGTAGGGACTTTAGCACCCATATACGTCCAACATTTACAAGGTTAAAAACAGGACAAATAAGCCTGACCCAGCCCCACCCAAACTCCAACCCTGGACCTGCCCAAATTCCGGCCCAGTCCTATCCAAACCCCGCCCCTTTTGTTGCACTGCATGAGACATAATTAAAATTGTAACAAAACAACAACAAAAAAACAAGTCTGCCCCCAGTTTAGTCCACCTATTGGGACAAACTAAAAGATGGACAGGGCAGTCACCCGAAAGCTATCCAAAGTTCATACACAGAGTACTTAGCGCTGTTTGAAGCTGCTAGTCTCCGACATCTTCACTCACACAAGACAAACAGAAGCTCCTCCCCCAACCCCACCCTGACTCAGGCCCCGCCTCCTGGCTAATGACCCTTCAACTTCTGCCACTGTGTGGGATTTAAATAAGTTCTGAGCGATATATAGAACACGAAGGCTTGTTGTTGATCTAGGTGAAAATCACATGAAAAGAGAAACCCTGTTGTGCGGTTCAGGGGATGTATTTTAGTAGATGTAAATTATTTTATATGTGTTTTGCCAGAATGCAAATTTGGATTATTCCTAAACTCCAAGCCCTTAAATTGCAGCCCTTGTGGGACACAAACTGACAAATATTTGTGATTTTTTTTTCTTGTTTTAGTTTCTGTTTGCACATCTTTTCTGAATGGAAATGCACTGATATTCAAACATCTCCCTCATACATTTTTCAACCTGATTTTTGTGTCTGAAATTGGGTGAGAGCTTTTTCTGCAGCTGTATCTTAAAGCAGCCACTTTAGATAATGTGTGAATTTTATATGCTAGTGAATGGGGTAATGGCCATGAATTTGTCACAATGCTAATTATCTCTAGTCATTTGATGTTGTCATAGACTTAGTTAAAACCTTTCTTAAACACAAAAGAAAATGAAAATGCTTCTATAATAACTTCATGTGAAAATCATCTATTCATGCGCTCAAGATTAGTTCTACTGAGTACAGGCGGAAATAAATATTCCTGGAAGTGAGTGTGGCTGCTCTGTGCACATGGAAGCCAGAACCCAAAACGTTTCAATTTGGCTTTAATGCCTTCCAATATTTGTGCCAGTTCCTGATTGGTTGCACACCATCATGTGGCAGATGAACCAGTAACAAGTTCATAAGTCGAGGAGGGTGATCCAGAGACGCAGTGGACGTGCCATAGATGGGTAAGTGTGTAGCGCAGGCTGCGCATGCGATCCTAAAGTGCACACAAGCAATTACAGCTCAGTGCAGCTACATGTACAAATACGTTAGGCATGAGCAGGGTACTACAGTGTAATGCGGCTGCGAAAAATGGCATTTTCGAAATACACAAAGCCGACAGCTAATTGTCGGCTGTGTCTTTTTCGAAAATGTCAGCAACTTGAAAATGACGCTGCAGATCCCCCGCAGCACCTGATGGTTTCTGATGCACCGAAAGTTTAGTGCAGGGGGGATGTGGTGTAGCAGGGTAGTCTTAGGGTTAGGCTGAGGGGAGAGGATGGTTGGGAGAAGGAGAAATTTAGGGTTAGGCTGCGGGGAGGGGATAGAGCCTACAAGGGGAGACATAGGATTAGGCTGCGGGGAGGGGATAGAGCCTACAAGGGGAGACCTAGGATTAGGCTGCAGGGAGGGGAATGAGCCTACAAGGGGAGACCTAGGATTAGGCTGCGGGAAGGGGATAGTTTAGAGAAGGGGAGACATAAGATTATGCTGCAGGAAGGGGATGGATCGGATAAGATGAAGGTTAGGGTTAGGCTGTGGGGAAGGGGAGGGTTAGGGTGAGGATTAGCATATGGGTTGGGGAAATAGGGATCGGCACTTACCTGTCTGCGGGGGGTGCCGAGATTGGCCGTTTTGAAAAAGGGTGAACAACACCCATGTAATGATGACTGTAAATAGAGGTTTTCATTAATGAAAACGCATTTATTTAAATGTAAATATCACAAAATAATTGCAAATCATATTTAACATTTTTAATAAAAACATGAAAAATTTAAAATTTTTATTACTGTAGAAATGATTTATCACAAGCACAATACATCGACATAGATTTCTGGCCCTCTGTAATGAGTTTCTAACCCAAGGAAGATCAGACCTGGGACTTAGACATGACCTGTGGCTGGTGTCAATGTCTTGGCGTAAACAGTACTTATTTATGTCTGCATTCAGCTCTGAATCGGGGGCTCTTGCTTAGTCATTCCCTTACTGTACATTGACTATGTCCCTTTACCCTTTCCGTCCATCAAGAAGTCACTAAGAACGCAAGTCGTTGCAGCTCAAGTTGCACTAAGGTGTGAATCAGTCATGATTCCTGACTCTCTGAGCATGTGCAGTAGGAAATCATACAGAGAAACATCACGTCAGCTGGTGTATTCTATAATATTGGACCGGCTATGGGTCAGCAGTAAGAACTTTCGAAAAAGGGACGTTTTATCCTGTTCTGAGTTGGCTCTCGATTCGATTGTTTCTGACTCTCTGAGGACAGATCATCCCCAGGACAAATATGCAGCGGCAATGGTAAGTATTTATCTACTCCCAACCCTTATCCTAATCCTTATGCTTCCATTACCCTAACCCTCTCCTCTTCACAGCCTGACCCTAAAACTCCCTCTTCTGCAGCCTGACCCTAAGTCTCCCCTCCCAACAGCCTAACCCTCTCCTACCTGCAGCCTGACCCTAAGACTCCCTGCACCGCTGCCTGACTCTAAGACTCCTTTCCACGCAGCCTGACCCTAAGACTCCCCTCCCTGCAGCCTAACCCTAAGACTCCCCCTCCCAGTAGCCGAACCCTCTCCTCCCTGCAGCCTGACCCTAAGATTTGCTTCTCCGCAGCCTAAGCCTAAGTCTCCCCTCCCTGCAGCCTAACCCTAGGACCCCCCTCCCTGCAGCCTAACCTATATACTTCCCATAAACTCCCCTGAAATTCTCACCTGTCTGGTCCGGTGCGGTGGGTCTACGGAGGTGTGAGGGGTCTGCGGCGGCGGTTTCCAAATTAATGAATGGATAAATATGCTGCAAAATATATTTTCCATACCTGCACATTCAGTAGTAAAATTTTCTAAACAGTAAAATGAGCTTTTGAGTCTGTATTATGAAAATTAGTTTTCGGTGCAGATAATTCATCCCTATTGGACCGGATGCAGACTTATGGAAAGGGGCGTTAATTTTTGCGTTAATAACGGGTACACTGCAAAATATAGCTGTCAGCATGGTATACCCGCCAACATTTTTCAAATTTAAAACACTTTCGTCAGCAGCAGCGGACGTCCGATCCCAGATCCCCCACTGCATCCTAACTACCACACGAGCCTCCCCTCTCCTACAGTAGTTGCACTATCAGGACTCTACCTTAACATTACTGCACAGTCTCCACGTAAAATGGAGGTGGCGCGGAAATGTGAATTGTACATAGGGCTAAAGCCAGCCCCTGTGCTAATATTTACATCCCTCCCCCCACCCCCACCTACACAGCAGAA
>WWET01000177.1:609703-626471 GCA_011038615.1 Limnodynastes dumerilii | reverse complement strand
CACAGAATATGCCTCCAGTCCCCCCCCAGTATTCTCCATATGCCTCCAATTCCCCTCCTTCCCCCCAGTATTCCACATAATATGCCTCCAGTTACCCTCCTTCCCCCCCGCAGTATTCCCCATAAAATGCCTCCAATACCCCTCCTTCCCCCCCAGTATTCCCCATAATATTCCTCCAGTTCCCCTCCTTCCTCCCTGTGGTATTCTACATAATATGCCTTCAGTTCCCCTCCCCCCAATATTTCCCATAATATACCTCCAGTTTCCCCCCTTCCCCCCCAGTATTCTCCATAATATGCCTCCAATTCCCCTCCTTTCCTCCAAGTATTCCCCATAATATGCCTCCAATTCCCCTCCCTCCCCACAGTATTCCCCATAATATGCCTCCAGTTACCCTACACCCCCCCCAGTATCCCCCATAATATGCCTCCAGTTAGCCTCCCCCCCAGTATTCCCCATAACGTACCGCCAGCCTCTCCTGTTTACTTACCTGTTTCCTGCCTCCTCTGCGGCGCTTTCTGCAGACAGGAAGTGCTCATACAAGAAGTTCCTGTGTGAGCTGCTGCTGCAAGCTTTACTGTGTCACTACTGCAGCAGCTCATACAGGAACTCCTGTATGAACGCTGCCAATCTGTACCTGCGGGGGGATGTCCATCACCTATCCAGCATGGCGCCAGGATGCACTGCATCCCCTCGGGGAGCGGGTCGCGCCAGCCCCCCCAAAAATTAAAATGCCAACCTTTTATACCAGCCTGAGTCTGGAAGGATGGGTCTAGCTGGGGTCAGGTGGGACTGGGGGCGAAGCTGGACAGGACTGCTGCCTGATAGAAGCTGTCAGAGGCCGACAACTTAAAACAGCGCTCAGCTTGGCTCAAGTGCTTTTTTTAAGCTGTCAGCCTGACAACTTGCTTACAGTGCAAGGGGGAAGCTGCTACGGGCTTCCCTCTCCTCCGTACCCCTTGTTCCTCCTGTGTTGACGCCCCTGTTGATGAATATATTTGTTTCACCTTCAGTTGTTATTTTGACATATAACTATATCTAAATAAGCCTGGTAACTGTCACTGAGCCAGTATCCAGACCCTTATGTTTGTGTTTGCATCATCAGCACCACGGAAATAGCTTGGGAGGTCATTTTGTTTGTTGTTATGTCCCTTGAGTTCTTTGGCCCTAGAGGTGACCATATCTCCTCAACAATAAGCCCTTGAGTCACAGGCCTGAAGAAAACAGACTATTAATTGCTGTCCAAACACCTGAGCTGGGTTATTCCACAGAGGATATAGCTCTGTCCTTTAAGACAATTCTTTATTATTAACAATAACTATGAAACAAGTCTTGTGCTGAGCGTGTTTTGGCTCTGTCCAACTTACTATGGTCTCCTTCAGTTACATCATATCTTTCTCACTTCTTAAAAGGTGAGGCTGGCCATACACTAGAGCGATTATTGCCCCCAATAATAGGGTGATCGGGCAAATAATCTCGGTCGTTAGTGGCCAGGATCAATTTTTCAAACACCAAATAAACGCACCAGAAGCGCTCTGGTACAATTATTTGGTCTTTGAACATGTTTGAACATCAGGCGCAAGCCCATCAGCTATCTCTAGATTCTTCAAAGCTGCTGCTGCATATATATATGTACTATGCTGCTGTGACTTTGAAGGTATACTTTAAGGCTGTTAGAGCAGCATAGTACATAGATATGCAGCTATTAAAGGGAGTAGTACAGACAGGGATCAGTCAAAGCCACGCTGTGTGAAGCTTTAGCTGATCCCTGTCTGTACTACTCCCAGCAATAGCCATTGCTGCATATCTACATACTATGCTGCTCTGACAGCTTTGAAGGTAGTGTCAGAGCAGCATAGTACTAGATCTGCCCCCCCCCCCTTCTGCTAGGATTATTGGTCCCAGAAGGAAAGGTGTAAGGTGCCGATAAAGGGACATTTCCAGTCCCGTTTATCAGGCCACCCCCTGCTGGGATCATTAATTGTCCCAGTGTATGGCCATCTTAAGACTATTATTCACATGGTGGGAGACCAATTTTTCCTCCACTACCCTAAACCCTCAAGTGGTGCCTTCAAATACGAGCTTTGGGCATAATGCATAGGAAACATAGTAAAAAAAAAAAAATACATGTGGTTCACAGATGGCACTTTTTTAAGAGCCCAGTATGGTACCAGCAAGGGGCAAAGGTCCCATCGCCTCCAGGTCTTATTCCTCTAATAACACTACCTAGTTCTGAACAGTTCCAAAAAACTTCATAATGTATCTGTGGCAAGATCTGTGATGTCAGTTTCCTGTACTAAATACTCATCAGCTGTATTTATTAGTGTAAGAATTATACTATGAGATGCCAGTATAGAGGCTGACACTGTTTTTTTTTATCGTTTTTATTTCTGTACATAAAACATTTCCTTTCTGTGAATTTAAGGATAAATGACAAAGTTTTCTAGGAAAACGTGTTGAAATTCGGAGATTCCAATAAAATTGTGCTAATAGTTTAAGTCTTACTCATGCAGGCCAGAATCCCCATATCCGAATAACGACCTAGTACCAAAAGAGTGGAGATCTGCCTTCACGGGTACACACTCTTCACCACTCCCCTTTTAACAGATGGATTCCGATAACTAGGGCCTATGCTTAATGGGCTGGATCCAGACTTAAGTAAGTGCATGAAATTAGTTACTCCTGGGCTAAACCATGTTGATTGCAGGGGAAGTTAAGTTAATTGTATTCTTTGCATGCGGGGATATATCTTTGAATTGTACTCAGATACTGACCAGCTTTACTATCAGACTGTTATTTAGACTTGGGATAGGAAACATCACCTCTCAACTCTAATACTGTTTGCAACAGATGAAATATGACTCCCCTGCAATCAACATGGTTTAGCCCAGGAGTAACTAATTTCAAGCATTTACTTAAGTCTGGATCCAGCTTAATGTTTCCAAATCAAATGGAAAATGGCAGCAGAGCGCAAGCCTGGATGCATACGTTTATATTGTACATTGTAAGGTTCAAGGAAGTTCCGCCCTCTTTTAATCGCTAGCTATCCCCTCTGTAGTGTCATTCCTCCTATGTCTGGATAGTTTGCACAGCATTCCGGTACCTATAGTAATACAACAGCAGGAAAAAAATCTGATCACAATGCGTGGAAACAAGGAGACATTGGACTGAGTAATATACGTTCCCCATTGTCCTGGCCAATGCTCTGTATCAGAGCATATTCAAGGCTCCCAGACAAATATTTTTCTAGAAATCATGTCAGGATATCTTGGAATCTATTTCACATATAAATACGGATGACAGAGCATTGCATTTCTGGACCGTATTCAGACTTAATAACATTCACAAATATACGCTTATTATGTGCGTAAGTAGGCATTTTTTAGAGATCTGTGCATGTGCACAGCAGAAATTATTAGGATTTCGCTACATATGGAGTTGATATCCACACGTGCACAACTGCGTACAAAAGGGTGTGTCAATGCTCTGTACGTGGGAGAATACGTAATGTTGATGGGGGGGAACCATTTAAATTGTTCGGTATGGGCTTGTTCTGGAACTTCCGCATTTACATTCGCTAAGTCCACACAACAATACACAAAGGGGCTGATTCAGAGATGCGATTGCGAAAAGATCGCAAATATACGCATCTAAGGTTCAGATCTTAGCAGGTTACAGCCCACTGCATAAACAGTCGCTCCCCTTTTAAACAGCGGCGGATCTTAAAGTTAGACCACCATTGACTAACCCTAACTCTGCGCTGTCATTTGCGACGTAGTAGCATTTATTTAAGATCCTAAGTGTCTGCCCGCGCCCACTTTCCCTCATCTCCCTGCCTCCCCCCTCCCATTTCCATGCAAATCCTTCAGATCTTAAACTTTCGCAGCACTTAAGATCTTAAGTGCTTGCGATCGATTCAAAGCGAATTTAGGCTCCTAACCTCTACGTAGACGGCGTTGCACTATTAATTTGCATGCGCAGTTATGCAAATTCTACGTACATGGCGTTGCACTATTACTACGCATGCGCAGTAATGCGAATTTTCTAAGATCCTAAATATACGCTCCTAAGTGCCGTGGAAATCGTATCTCTGAATCAGCCCCTAAGAGAAGTTAAGGTAGGGCTATTCTGTCAGTATGTCAGGAATGTTATGGGAGTACACTTGCATAAGGGCGGACTTTTGCTATTTCGTACGTTCCTAATGCACTCTTAAGTCTGATTACAGTCTTAAATTCTTACCTCCAAATTTACCTGGACAGATGCTTTGCATGGTCAGGTAGGGGTGAATGCAGCTAGTGTACATTTGGGCATATATTAAGGCAGTGGACAAATGCTCCAAATAGGAAACATTGACCCCTAGTGCATACATGTCCACGGTTGTGCAGAGTGACTGCCCTGTGCAGACAGACGGCTAAAAAATCTGCCCTTGCAACTTCTGCATGAAGCATTGTCACATGCTGTCACGTGCCAGTCTCATGAATTATGCACGTGCATTAGAAACCTCTCTGGCAGTGGGGTGGGACGTCCCGCCATGCGTTCAGTGTGGGCAGGGTAAGATATGCCAATTGTACAGTAAGGTAAGGCCCTTACGTATGATTCTTAGGGCCAGATTTACTAAGCTGCGGGTTTGGAGATGTTGCCCATAGCAACCAATCAAATTATAGCTGACATTCTCTGGTATGTAATAGGAAAGTGAGAGCTAGAATCTGATTGGTTGCTAGGGCAACATCTCCATATTTCCAAACCCGCAGCTTAGTAAATCTAGCCCTTAGTTACGCAATGACCGCATTTTCTGTGGGGCCAGTGTGTAACATTTAAGGCAGGGTCCTGTGTTCAGTCATCTCCCCTCGAAAGTACGAACTTTAGGATCACACTGCGATCTGCTGATGGAATTCTGCTTTGCCGCAGACGGAGTTTCAAGCACAGTGGCAAATACACTACATTATGGGCCAGGGACACTAAGGTAGGCTTATAGTCGCTCCACAGGAGAGAGGGGAGTGACATCTTCCTCCTCCGTGTGAACCTCCTGCCCTCAGTGTATTTTTTGTGTCTGAATCTGTCCCCAAGTAACTGGGTTCTTTCCATTTCAACACACAGTAAAGTGGTAAAATCCACATCCTTATGATTTTCCAAAAAGCTAAATTTATGTTATTAATAGACTGTCCACTGAATAAGACTGGACAAGATGATAGCATTCTCTATTTCTCCTTTATTTAAATGTCAGCATTTCCCTCAGATGCCACGCTGGTAAAGAGTGATATGAACACTCCAGTATCTTAGGGGAATAAAAAAAAAAAAACTCAGTTATTTATCTAAACATTACTGTTTTAATAGTCATTTCTGTAAAGTTGACCTTCTCCTCAGAAACGAATAGCAATTTCTGTGTTTCATTTCAAAGCATGTTTAAAAAAGACTACAACATAAAGGGAGAATGCAAGTCTGCTTATTATGAAAATGTCAGAGTTTACGCTGCCTCTGTTATGTCACCTTTAATGCTCCGTTGTAACATGGTAATCTCATATCAATTCCCAAATGCTGAGAGGCCGCCGAACATAATGAAATATGTAATAACGTTCATTTTCATCACCGGCCAGGCTTTTGTATACCTCTGCCAAAAAAAATAAAAATAAAAAAGGAACACATAAATAAATAAATTAGAAAGGAAAAAAGCTGTTCTTTTTATAATTTTGTTATTTTGATAGGGTACTTTAGCGAAGTTGAACATTATATCTGGTTGCTATGGCAACAGTGACGGGCTTTACTTATTGTGGGAAATATACAAGAAGAAAAAAAAAATTAGTCACCAAAGGGAATGTGTGATGCAAAGAGAAAAGAAAAAAAAAAAACCTGATACAGATGAGTGGAAAAATAGTAATAATAAAATAAAAACACTGACTGAGGGAGATAGGAACAGGAAAGTTAAAAACAGTCATAAAAGTAACCTTTCAGTAATCAGGGAGCAGGTACCCTGCAGCTAAATGCACTTGTGTTTCTGTCAGAAAGAAAAGATTTGGTTTTATTCAGAAAGACCAATAGTGTATTTTAACATTTGCCCTTAAAAACTGGAAGCAAGAGAGAAATGTTCCTTGTTCTTTTAATAGTCACAACTGCAGTATGTTGTAGACAAAAGAACAGGCTTCTGACAGAGAGGTTTGTGACACCAAGACTGGACGGACTTGTAATCCCTTTACTGGTTATTAATAGAGCATTCTATGAAACAAATGCAGCAATTTGTGACTGGATGTCTGCCTTACATTGCTATCACACGGCCTGAGGTTCACTGTTATCATGTTAGGCCGGTCACAGGAAGTCTCCATGGGCTGCAGGCCTGGTCTGTGTTAGTTACATTCCCTCAGGGATTCTGGGACTAAGTCAATGAGTGTCATTCATGACTTTAATTTATCACTTCCTCATTGGTCCACAGTGCATTTTTCCTCACTCTAAGCAGGGGGATGGGATGAGGCAGCAATGAAAGGGTATTTGATGAAGGTTTATGGATATTATCCTTTCATTACCAGCTGATGAATTAACCTCTCCATAAGTGACAAATGAATGACCTCATGACATCTAATTCCTTTATTATCATTAACATTGTAATATTATTACTTGATTGTTGCCATTACGAATCCCTGTAAAAAAAAAAAAATGAATTTAATTTATTCCCAGCAATGAATGAATTGTTGATTAGCAAAAATCAAAAGCTCAATAAACTAACTTGAAGCCAAGAACAAGTAAATACACTATTCAGGAGATTTAAAATTTAAATTAACAGGAGCCTTAATAAAGCATCAATTAAAGACACATTTTTTAATGAAATATTTTATACGCTTTAAGCAGGGTTCTCGACTTTTCCGGGATATCCAAGAGACTCCTGAAATTCCAGCATTTCTCCTAGGAGAGCCAGCAAGTCCATGATTTACCGCATGTGTAAGCATGGTTGTCGACTTTTGGCAGCTTCCCTCCGGGACATTCCGGAGAGAAGCTAGCGACGCATGCGGGGGGCGGGGATTAATGATGTGGGTTATGCATACTGCCCCGTTTTTTTATTGAAATAGGGGTCGAGACGGGGCTTGATGCCACAAATTGCGTCATGAAGTCCCTGTGCCTAGCAACACTCACTTGCGGGAGATTTGCTGGCTCTCCCGGGATACCGGGAGTACTGGCCAAATTTCGGGAGTCTCCCGGACGGGAGAGTCGGCAACCCTGGTGTAAGTCAACTGCGTGTTCCTACAGTGCACACGCTAACAACATAGTTATGCATCAGAATGCAGTATAACCGATGAGGCATACCTACACGTACGTTAGTCCCCGATGTAGAGGCTAACGTGTCATTTATTGTTCATTGTGGATCTGGTCTTTCATTTGGAGTTTGTCTGGTGAAAACCAGTTCTTCAGAACGTTTGGGAAGGAGCCTCCTACAACTCCCAATGGGCCGGATACGGAATTTATACAATAAATGGTGCAGGGGCAGGACTTGTGTTCATATTCTTTAATTCGGATACAGAACTTCACAGCCGCTGCGAGAGGAGCTTCAGTCACAGCAGCAGCAAAATTCCGATAGTGAATCGCTACGTGATCCCAAGTCCCGTGCGTGTGAGGAGAAACATTCTTTTATAAAGCAACAGTTGTCAAGCTGAGCATGAGAACCAAATACTGATATGAGCACACCATATCAGTATTTCTCAACCTATACTGATGGTTTAGCCCAGGTGTAACTAATATCAAGCACTTAAGTCTGGATCCAGCCATTGATGGGTAAGAGGGCCCTGCCCTCAAGCTTATAGTCTATATGTAGGACACTGGAGATTGATACATAAGGGAAAGTTCTATATATCACACAGTGGATGGTAAAAGTGCTCAGTGCTCTGTATGATCCAGCCACACAGCAGAACTAAAGATTATCACACATATCTGACCCTGAGATTTGCATGGAGTTGCTCTATAAATAACATTTCAGGTTCTGCTTTTTCCCGGGTTCTTAGGATCCCGCATGACGACTGGACGTTAGATTAAGATTTATATTTTAGTTCCTTGCAGGTTTCTTGCTTTCTGCAGCAAAACGGTAGTTCCTTCAGAACTCTGTGCCGACCTCTTGCAAATTGTCATCTGCTTGCACCCCCGGCCCATCTGTTCCCCTCCGGTGACGCAAATGTAACTAGAATCTAAAAACCCTCACTTTTTTTTTTCCTACTTTGTTCCCTAGCTCCTCTGATACAGCACATTTCACAGACAACAAAAATAATTGCTGATTGTTTCATATGCTGCTCCTTTGCAGTTTTTTTTTCTTTATTCCTTGTTAATTGTACGAGGGGAAAAAAAAAGGAAGAAGAGAGAAGTCGCAACATCTGCTTCATTTGCATTTCCTGCGCAAGGCAGAGTTTGCTCTGACTCCTATAGAGTGTAGCTTGGATGATGTGAGGGAGATAGAACAGAGGAGGCTTTGAACTGCTGACTTCAGAGAGAAGGCAGGTTTGTCTTACGTGAAACAAAGGCAGTCGAGGATGAGTTCTGGGGCTCTAAGGTGTTTATTGTATTCTTGTAAGGTTCATTTGCTTCTCACATTTTAGTTTAGCAGCTCACTATCTTTTATTCTTCTAAGGGAGCTTTGCTAGTGAGAAACAGCTGCCTATGATACAAAAAAATAATAAAAAATGCCAGCACAAAGCACTTTGTGATGTCTGCTGCCACACCCTGCCTTCTGGTGTTCTGTTAAACATGGCTGTTGGAATGAATTACACTGCCACAACTCTCCGTACAGGGAGCAGCACATATTTCATCCTTACAGACGGATCAGTCCTTTGTCTCAGCCACCAGCACAGGTAGAGAGGTCAATTTATCTTGGCCCTGAGTAAAGATGAACTACACTTTAGAGACTGTTCTGTGGAATGTTTCCCTCATAAGTTGGGAAATGTTGCACTTTTTTGGGTATGAGATGTGTTTCCTCCGTCTAACCAAAACCTGACTCCACAGCAGAAAAAAAAATCACCTGTTGTTATTCTGATTTTATATGTGGACTGTAAGACGGCCCCTTTATCAAAATACCTCTTAATACAGATATATAAATTGTTGCATATTGCACATAACGGGTGATCTATAATCATTTTTGCAACAGTCATACACTCGACAACATTAATCTAACAGCGTATGAATATCACTAAAATTACCCTGACATGGCTGTAATCCTGACAACACTAAGGTCGACAGTATTATTACATTACCCTTAGGGCTCGATTCAATTAGCTTCACATCCGCGTTATTTGCGGTGCAAAGCTAATTCTGCGTATTTTTTGGGGGGGATTTTTATGCGCGCCCCATAGAGGTGTGCATAATACCGATTTTTACCTACCGTACATGACGGGAAAAAGCGCACCAAAAGCTTTTTCCCGTCATCGCTCCTAACTGTCAATGGTAAAATGTCATACAAAAACACTTACATTAACCCTACCCTAACCATAACTATTCCCTCACCGCAGCCTTAACCTAACCATCCCTTTACCACAGCCTTACCCTTAACTGTTTCTTCTCCACAGCGTTACCCTAGCCATCCCCTCACCACAGCCTAACCCTAACCCCCTTCACAATACCATCCTAAAATAAAATGTTATAAAGTGTAATATAATATATACCTGTCCGTGTTGAGTCTGGAAGAGTCCACCAGGCGTCCGCTTCATGGAACCGCAGTGTTAAGCAGGTTTTCTCGTTGATTGCGCCCAGATTTCCTCATTTAAATGCCTCCCTCTACCCAATCTTCCTTCTTAAGTCACTACGAACCTAGAAGAAAATAGGGTCTTTAGAGACATCCTGTTCTTAAGCTCTACGTTAATTGTATATATTAGGTTACTACGCATGCGCAGTAAATTCCTTTCTAAATATAGCCACAGATTCTTGAATCAGGATCTAAGTTCCGCATGATGCTAGGTACGATAGTGTTATGTTCGTAACACTAGCGTAACATCTGGAGGGTGCATGCGTTCTCCAATCAAATCAACCCACTTACACACCTTGCATGCATAAGTGGACTATCAGGGGTAAGTCTGGATCCAGTCCTAAGCTATGTAATACGCTAGTTTTATGTGAAAAAGATTCATGCTCATTTTTTTTGTATTCATTTTAGCTGCTGACATTGCAAAATGCATCCGTTTCTCCCTCACTTTCAACCTCTGTGTCAGCCCTTGTGTATTCAGGTGAGTATCACACAAATAAACCAGAAGGAAATATTTCAATGCAATCAATTCTCATCTGAACCTGCATTTGGGCCCTTCAATGAGAACCAATTCCCTGCTCCCCTTTTGTTCAGGTCCTTTCGGTGCTAACAATGGCCAAATGTAATGTGGATTGGCATGACGAGGAAATGGCGAGCAAAATCAGAACACGAGGATTGAATACACAATTTTAAAAAATGATATTTCTCCATTTCATGCCCTCTAACATCTGATTTTGACTTTCTCCCTGTGAATTCCGTTCTCTGCAGGGAGATTTGCAAAGAAATATGTACGGTATGGAGAATGTGGATACACAGTGCCTGCAGTCACAAGGAACCTATATTTTGTCAGCTGTGCTTTATTCATTCTAACAAAAAATATTTTTATGAACACACTGTAAAACCACAACTTGTCAAAACATTTCACAGATTTCGCATAAAAACATTCTACAAAAATGAGAGTGATTGACAGAGTGATTTACTGTTCACGAAATCTACCATGTGACATAGCACCAAATGGAACTTCTGTTTTCTGCGTGACGCACAATATTTGGGGTGATCCACTAGTGCTGGGCCACTCTATAAAGACGCATTTTCACATACGCTCCAACTGTACCTATTTAGCAGGTACAGTATCGTTTTTTAATGGTCTGTACCGGCTAAAAAGGCTATTGTACCGGATTCTGTCCCAGCAGTTCCCTTCCCCCTATACTCACCTCCCAGTCCTGCAGCATCTGATCACTATAGCAGTGATGCGGGGACAGACTCCTACAGCTCTGCTAAAAATAACAAGACCCTCTCCTGTGAGTTCTTAGCTCATATGATAAGGTGTAAAATTAGATTTTACACCTTATCATACATGCAAATGAGAGCAGATTAAAGGCACGCCCCTTCACTGGACAAGCCACGCCTTCTTCACAGATATGCCCCCCAGGTGTACTGATTTTCTATAAAAAAAATGTTGGAGGGTATGATTTACATTGTAACCATTACTCCATTGGATGCATTTTTTTTTTTACAGCCAAGGCTTTTAGTTTTTCAGGACACAGAAATTCATAGAAAGTACAGAAGTCGGGACAGGTACACAGAGAGTGGGACCACCTGCTACTGCTCATATATCTGGCTGGATTAGACTGTGTTCCGATATATGAGCGTGGATTCTCTGAGCAGGAACAGTGTGGAAAGGAGTACACAATCTGGCTGAATCTGAAATGCATGTATGCAGGTCTGGGCTAGGCCGGGGAGCAAGGGGACATCTCTGGAGCTTCTTGGGGCAGCTGGCTGAGAGACCGTCAAATAAAGATGCTCCCCGGCTGCTCTTATTGTGGATTACACACAACTGTCTAGTGACAGGGCAGCATTCTCAACCTGCCATTGTGGATCCACCAATCAGAGTGGTGACAGCCTGTCACTGTGTGTGGAGAGATAGCAGGGGGCCCCATGAGGGACAGTAATGATGCGGATGGTCCGTTTTTTGTTGATCTGGGGTACGCTTTTATTAATTGGAGAAAGGGGGGAAGTACGGTAGTTGTCTGCTCTGGGGTATGATTTTATTAATTGGGGAAAATAGTGTCTGATCTGGGGTTTGAATTTATTATTGTTATAAATTGGGGTGGGGGGTAGTGATTGTCCGATCTGGGGTCTGAGTTTATTAAATGGAGGGCATGGGGCAGTAGGTATCTGATCTTGGGTCTAATTTTAATTTTAGAAACTTAGTACAGTGGGTGATTCCACTATTGTATATTGGGGCTGGATCCAGACCTTGTTAAGTGCATGAACTTAGTTACTCAAGGGCTAAACCATGTTGATTTCAGGGGGAGCCAAGTTAATTGTATTCTCTGCATGCAGGGATATATCTTTAAATTGCTTACTGCACACAGACACTGACCAGCTTTACTATCACACTGTTATTTAGACTTGGGCTGGGAAACATCACCTCTCAACTCTAATACTGTTTGCAACAGATGAAATATGACTCCCCTGCAATCACCATGGAGTAACTAAGTTCATGCACTTAACAAGGTCTGGATCCAGCCCTTGGTCACTAGATTTCTCAGTTGCGATTAGATTGAACTTCTGTTATTTTACTGACTTGCACATTTCACATTTACAGTAGAGAAGTGTCCCCTTCAGGACTGGTGGCTGGAGGCCAGCGCCTCCATTGTCTATGGTAGTACCGTCACTGAGTCATATTAAAGGACTATCACTTCTGTCCTGGTAGAGGGTTTACTGGCTTTTTGCTGGATGACTCCAGGTCAATCCATAGTAAGTGTAAGGGACTTGGACTGCATCAGGTATGGCACATTTCACTTACGTGCAATAGTGCCAACCAATTCAACATGCCAGCATGACTGATGCCATCCTATAGATAAACCCATTGGGCCAGATCCAGACTTAAGTACAACAGTGAATTTACGCAAGCTGCATGTGTAAATTTGGCTGTTGGAACGCACTGCGCAGATGATCGTATGTAACATGTTCATAACAATGTATGAAGGGGCGTGTCTTCCCTACGCAAGCAGAAAATACGCAATGTAGGTGGAGGGATTGATTTGAATTGTACAGTATGGGCTGGGTTAGGCAGTTACGTACAACAAGGCGATACGTACGACCAGAGATATCCAAGGAAAAGTTAAGGTAGGGTTTTGAACTCATAAATCAGCAAAGTTATGTGCGTTCGAGGGTAGTGCCCAGGGGAGGGCATTATACTTACTAGTGCCTAACTACGTGCTGAAAGTTGAAATTAAGTCTGGATCTGGCCCATGTACTGTAAGCTGGCCTGTCGCTGACTATACGTCATTGCCAATTGTAGTTCGTGATGAGCAGACCCTCTATTAGGCCGCTAATTTCTATTCCTGAATCGTATATAGCAAAGTGTTGACACATAGCTCTTATTCCTTAATAACATTTGCAATTCTCTTTGACTTGCTTGTGGACATATATCATTGAATATAGGTGTTTGGAAAACACAGATGTGAACTGTCAATACATTAAGGGCTCATTTCTTTCATCTGGTTCTTTACCACCTCAAGAGAATTTCTCACTCTCCCACTCAGAGACTCATTATCTACATAAAGATCAGCGGCATAGATCCTCCCATCAGCAATACATAGGAAGAAGGAATCATGCAAACAAAACACATGGAGTACAATTCCATCCATCAACGGCCACCAAAATTACTAATTAAGCTGTAATCAGTCTAGCCCAAGCATAGACAACAGGCCCATCATGATTTGCCAGATTAGGGCTGAGATCTTTATGTGTGTCTTCAGCCTGTCATGAGTGTATTTTTTAATGATGGGAATAGTTATGATGATAATTCACCAACACATTATCCACCGGGGTCTGGTAGGGCTCATGAATAAGGGGGATTTATGCATTCACATCAAGGGCCAGATGTTGCTCATAGCAACCAATTAGATTCTAGCTCTCACTTTCCTATTACATACTAGAGAATGTCAGCTAGAATCTGATTGGTTGCTATGGGCAACATCTCCACTTTTTCAAACCCACAGCTTAGTAAATATGGCCGCAAGTGTTAAGAACCCCTGCAATACCTCATTCTATACAAGTCCTACTTCATATACTACATAAACCCTCCCAATCAGTGGTCGAAGTGGAAATTTAAAAGTGGCGGTATGGACATTTAGAAGTGGCGGTATGGACATTTAGAAGTAGCGGTATGGACATTTAGAAGTGGCGGCATGGACATTTAGAAGTGGCGGTACGTATATATAGAAATAATAGAAGTGCATGGAGATTTATAGCTTTTCAGTTAAACATATGGGACGGTATGGCATACCCTATATAGCCCCTCACTTCGAGCCCTGCTCCCAATGATGTGCCAAAATCTACTGTTCTCATACTCTCCTGCGGCTTTTTGTTGTTGTTTTTAGCAGTGTCCTCAGGCCATTGGCTTCCTAGTGCTCATGAAGGCTCTCAGCTTACGAGCCACCTGTACAAATCTTCCTAACCTATTGTGCCTCATCTTGCTCAAATATATGTAACACTTTGGGATCTCTTCTGAAATTTCATGGCTTGTAGGATCCTCAGCCTTTCAGACAATCCTACAGGCAGAAATTGTGATATTTACTAAATGTATCTCTCCTCCTTACTCTCTTCTGTGCATGTTCAGAAAACAGGACACCTGATGGTACTGACCAAGGCTGCCACCAGAAATTGTGTGGACAGAATTTCTTGATTGTTTAATTGTAAAATCAATAATAAACTAGACAAAGCCAAATAGGCTGAGCCATGTTTAAATCAGTTCAGCCATATCAGCCATGTTTGAGCCAGATCAGTCACAGACCCTCCAACATGACTCATTCCATTA
This sequence comes from Limnodynastes dumerilii, assembly GCA_011038615.1. Lineage (NCBI taxonomy): Eukaryota > Metazoa > Chordata > Amphibia > Anura > Limnodynastidae > Limnodynastes > Limnodynastes dumerilii. The sequence goes on along the minus strand of WWET01000177.1, from coordinate 611,937 downwards.
GGTGCAAAACTCTCTGTTCCTGATCTTCCAACTGTCAGTTACTATGGTAACCACCTTTGCTAAAGCAAAAAATATTTTTCAAACATCAGTCTATTAATTAAAACCAGGAGAGTGACAGTTGGAAGCTCAGGAGCAGAGTATAATGTACCTTGTGGAAGGGGCCATATTGAAGGATATGCAGCCATGGAGAATTAGTTTAGAGTTCAGCCATGTTTGACTCAAGCTGACCGTGCTTAAGTCAGTTTGACAATGTTTAAAACTGTTTGGATGCCTTAATCATTATGTATTTTAATGACAAACCTTGAATGTGAACAGTGAACACTTCATATTCAGATAGTATGTGGTAATATATATATATTTTTGAAATGATCAATTCAATGGGGTAGATCCAGAACTACGTTTGCCGTACGTTTATTCGCGTAGCGTATTTTTGTGTGCGTAAATTCGTTACACTCCCCTCGGCACACCCCTTGCACGAACGTATTTTGTCAAGATACGCTTTCCAAACCCTACCTTAACTTTTTCTAACGTAACAGCAGTCATACGCACACGTACGTATGGGCTAGACGAATTTAGGCAGCTAAGCACGCCCATACTGTACACTTTAAATACAACCCCCCCGCCTACTTCACGTATTTCAGACGTATTTTGTTGTAACGTAAAATTGGCACACCCACACGTAAATATTTACGTGACACATACGTGAATGGCCCATACGTTCACAATTACGCTACGTTAATGTGCGTATTTTCTATGGTGCGCATGCGCAGTGCGTACAAAACAGCGATTTTACGTCTCTGCCACGCGTAAATTCGCTCCGAAGCGTTGTTCTGGATCAGGCCCAATGACATTTTGTTATTGCCTAAAACTGTTTGCACTAACAAAAAATAGATGATGATAATAATAATAATAATAATAATAATAATAAAACAGAGGTGTTAAAATTTTCAGTACCCAAATATGTATATACTGTATTACAAATGAGGAGTATTATAGATATGTTCTGCTTGCTGCAGTTCTATCTAATCTTCCACCTTGATTCTACTCACACTTAATATGCCAGTGACACACACAACTTCACGTTTCTCTTGATATAATTTCCCAGTCAGTGTTCTCTGATAATGTGTCTCCATCGCTGATAACCTTATTGATTTTCTTATCTTCTATCTGTGTTTATAGCTGTAGAAGTTCTACTGTGTTTTTTTTTTCACTCCTACTTGTCAAGTGAATATATTACATTACAAATAAATCATACTAACAGGCAAAAGAAGGGGCACCTGTAACCAATAGCTCTGTGGAAGCAGCCATTTTGTGGACTGTGCTAATATCCACAACAGTGGGGTATATTACTTCATTGATGTCACTGGGCCCTGATTAATAGGTTTAAATTATGGTTGAATCCACAAAAAAAATGTTTTCCAACACTACCAAAATGTTCTTGGAGACGTCTCATAAAAACCTGAGTAAACCAGGCTATTGCATTGCGCCCATTCCAGTGGAGATGTAGATTTATTGATGTCCTCATCATACAAGTCCTATGAATCCTGTAATTCTGATGTTACCAACATCTGTGTCACAAACCAATCCAAATCCAGTAATGTGAGACTGCTGCTGTAAAATATATTATAATTATGAAGATAATAGTTACCATTGCCTGTCAGGAAACAAGTTTACATGTTTAGGCCCTACAGCAAAAATCATGTAAGTTCCCCTGGCAGTTTCACCCGCTCTATTCATTATAGTTACCAGTCAATCCACTGTATGCATTACTAACGGTATGTGGCCTGATCACAGCTAGCCAGGGCTGCCAATTGGGGGCCGCAGGAGTCCACCCCATGTGACGTCACACTCCATGACATCACATACAGGTGGAGCGCCATGGACCTACAGGAACAATTCACAGCAGGCAGATGCATAGGGAGGGCTTTAACTAGTCCTTCATGTGCATCGGTCCACTGATATACCGTCTCACACAGCTTTGTAGTATCAGGTATTGGTGGTAGAAGACTGGTGACAGTGATTCAGTCTCCTACCCCCTTCTTTTCCAGGCAAGAGACTCCAGTCCTGGAAGCAGCCACCCAATGGCGGTCTTGTATCTAGCAGACAATGGACCCCCCAGCTGTATCCATCTTTCTGTGCAAGTTCTACGGAGTCCATTCCCCTTGCGTGCAAGGCCTTCTGATCCCTGACCCCTATCTTCATTTTTTTTATCTGTCCTCATGTTAAATGGGGAT
>WWET01000177.1:587580-598077 GCA_011038615.1 Limnodynastes dumerilii | reverse complement strand
TCCCCATCATGCGCCCCCAGCTCCCCAGGATTCCCATTATGTCTCCCGCTCCCCTCCCAGCACTCCCATCATGTGTCTCTAGCGCCCCCCAGTACTCCCATCAAGTTCCACCAGACCCCCCAAGTTTTCTTACCTTATCTGTGTTCTCCTACTCCACGGCACACTCTCTCTTCCTCCTCATACAGGAAGTTCCTTTATAAGCGTCTGCGTCAGTTACATAGAGCAGCTGAAGCAGCTTCTCCCTGTGTAACTGCCGCGGCAGCTCATACAGAAACCTACTGAATGAACCTGCCGATCTTCATAGCAGAGGGATGATCGGCCTGGCGCCGCAAATCAACCCCCCGCTTATAAGGGTCCCTGTTGCCTCCGGTGTTGGCATTTAGCTACCTGAGCTAGCCATTCTGAATGAGGGGTCTCCACTGAGCTTGCATGGTCCAGCATATGCAGTGGCCAGAAATCTCTTTGTACTGACCCTCTGACCGGCCAAATTCTGACAATGATATGGAGGCTGAATCAGTGCCAAAATGCTATCGAAATAAAACTAAAAAAAAATTGCTATTGGGAACGGGTAAATATTACTACCCGTTACTAATAGCGACAGGCTGCTGTGGCTGTGTCGGGCTCAGGTTAGGGCTAAGGTTAGTCTTTAGGAAGGGAGAGTTAGGGCTTAAGGGGAAGGTTAGGGTTGGGCAGCGGGACATGGAGGGTTAAGGTTAGGAATCAAGAAGGGGAAGGTTAAGGTTACTGGTAACAGAGAGTTAGGGGAGGGGAGGGCTAGGATGCAGGTTCTTACCTGTGCCATTCAATTACCGCACGATGGTCTATTGCAACAGACCAACATACCAGCAATCAACACCCCCTGGGCTGGATCCAGACTTAAGTAAGTGCATGAAATTAGTTACTCCTGGGCTAAACCATGTTGATTGCAGGGGAGTCAAGTTAATTGTATTCTTTGCATGCAGGAATATATCTTTAAATTGCTTACTGTACACAGATACTGACCAGCTTTACTATCACACTGTTATTTAGACTTGGGATAGGAAACATCACCTCTCAACACTAGTACTGTTTGCAACAGATGAAATATGACTCCCCTGCAATCAACATGGTTTAGACCATTTCAAGCACTTACTGAAGTCTGGATCCAGCCCCGTGTGTAGGCTGTATACAAATATCAAAGGATTCTGACTTATAATTGCCACACTCTCTGCAACCACAACACTTCTGCCACTGACAGTAGATATGCTCGCTTCACGGTACCGTAGTAAAGATGCAGTCTAATGGCCTTCCATAATTGTCAAGTTCTGTCTTTCCTTCTGTTACCACTCTTAGCAGAGAGGTTTAATTTGATGTAGTGATATTATCAGTCATGAGATTTTGATGAAGCATGGCAGCCAGCTGAGAAAGTATAAGTATCAAACATCAGACACCTGTCTTTTGGTGTCATTGGGCCTCAAGTGATAATATAAAGCTCCCCTTATAGTTGTAGTATAATTTCCATTTCCAAAGTATTATTTCAAGTGAGGTGATTATCGTAGACCGTGTATAGTCAAACTTTGGCAGTCCAGGTGCTGGGAATTTACAACTCCCGTCATTACAGCATAGTTACTGCATAGATGCAGTCTTCTAATTTCTCCCCTCCGGGAGATCTCAGAGGGAAGAGAGAAGTTCAGGTATGGGGACGGGACTTGGTGATAAAAATGTATGCAAGGACGCTGCTTGGAAAGCTACAATTCATACTGTTACTAGTGATAGGACGTTGCCTGATGATGCAAATTGTGTAATCAAGCCCCACCCATGCTTACTCTACACTACAGCTCCCGCAGAACGGGATGATAGAACTTTGGCATCACCGGTATATCCGCAGGTTGCCTACGTCTGACGTTGTCATCATAACCTATGATCACAGAAAAAGGAACCAAGCACTGTTTAAGTGTGAGGGAAGATAAACGACCAACTGGGCCCCATCCTACAGTAGGCAGTTAGTTGTTGATTGTTCTAGAACAGGGGTTCTCAACCCTGTCCTCAAGTACCACTAACAGTACTTGAGGACAGGTTTTTTAAATCTCCTTGCTGGAGGTGAGCTCATAACAACAGATACATCTTGAAAGCTCCACAGGTTTTGCAGGGAGACCTACAAAACATGGACCGTTAGTGGTACTTGAGGATAGGGTTGAGAACCCCTGTTCTAGAAGTATGTAAATAGAGTTTAGCTTTTGATTGGGTAGCTTTTAGGGGGTGTGTGTTTGGGTCAGGTGACCTAGTTTTTATATGGGCTAGTTGAGAAATTTCCCCTCACTTTTGAAAATTGTTACTCTCCCTCCTTTGATTTTAGGATATATTTTTAACATGTATACACCATTCATGATTGTTTGGCGCAGAAAAAAGATGGGGGAGAAAATATCTGATATCAGAGGCGCACCCTTCAAGTGAACACTAGGTCGTCTGCCCCGTGACAGGACCTGGTATGCCTCCTCCAACAAGGTGAGATGTGCAAGTGAAGAGGTGGAGCCGGGCGTATTGGGAGGTGGTGGGGGCGCCTTTATCAATGACTTATAGTTGTGGCTTTAAGTTCCTTACCTGCTATTTGCCACCTGGCTCACCCTAAATTTTAAAGTCGTTCATAATTTCTTAAATTAATTAATAAACCCATATAAACCCATTAAAGTTGTCAGTGTCTTTATTTCATTGGGAATGTTGGCTGCTGTAGGTTGGGGTATCAGCTGTTGATCGTTTATGGAGCTAAGAGCCAGGCAAGACATGTTCCATAAGCCACAAAACAGGATCACCGGTCTCTGGCATGGGGTGTGGTTCACCGCTGAGAACGGCCATTTTATGACAGGTTTGTTTTCGACAACAGATTTACAACATCCCCCCGCCAGCGATTTTTTTTCCTGCCCCAATGGAGTGACGGAATCGAATATCTCCATAAGAAATCCTTCTAGTAAGTATTTTTCACAACTCAAAGCCTTATCCTAATCCTCACCCTAACCCTCCATCCCCCAGGGGGGTAGAATGGGGACAGCTGCCCCATGGCTCAGAGGGACTACTGCAATACACTACTGAGGAGAGATGGAGGCTCCCAAATACATAAGTGTGCCGGGCCCCAAATCGTACAGTAGGGGCTTTGAAAAAGCACTTACTTACAATCCTCTATTATGTGATGGGGTGTCCAGGTTGGGTCCAGGGAATGAACATCTGTACATGTGAGGGGAGTGTACTGACCTCGCAGGTACGGAATATAGGTTCGCAGTTTGCACAAGTTCGATTCCCCTGCAGACCCCAACGAACACCGTGCAGGCGTAATTCTGGATCTTGTCCCTATGAGAATTTCACGTATTTTTTGCATATTTTTTTTACAGAAATATAACCTGAAGATTTCACATAAAAAAATCCAGTGTAAAACAGCTATTATGATGCGGGTATGTGTTCATTTCATTTTATCACTGTAGTGTCCTGCAGTAAAGGTGAGGTGTAATGGCCTTACATCATTTTCAGGTGCTATACACACTGAGATGTGACATTCACTTCTATCCAAACCCAACACACCGATCTTATCAGTCATGACATTTTGATTAGACATGACAACCAGCTGAGAAAGGATAACTATCAACCATCAGACACCTGCCTTATGGTGTCACTGGGCCTCGAGGGATACGTATAAATTTCCCTTAACAGTCAGTAGGCTAATTCTCATTTCCAATGCATGATTAAATGCCATTTTTTTCACCTTGCAATGTATATGTTACTATGAAATCTGCAGAGTCTCAGAAAACACCTGCTCTGCCACTTGTGTTTGACTCAATGTGAATACTAAAAAAAAAAATGTTAATACAAGTTTACAAGAGCATTTAGAACTTTTTCATTTTGCAGCAAAACTAAGGCTTTTCAGGTAATTAAAATTTTTGACCAGTCTAACACTAAAGGTCTCTATGGGCCTGATCCAGACCTCCGTCGCCCGGCGTATTAACGTAACATTGTTTAAAAAGACAATCTGCGCATGTGCCGGGCAGATGTTGCCCGGCGTAGCCGCGGAAACGCCCGATTGTGGTCCGTAGCAGCAGCATAGTAGCGCTGGAGCTAGTGCAGATAGGTGGAGGGGAGGGAGGGTAATGAGGTTAGGAAGGCGGTGTTAGCATACTAACGCCGCCGTACCAGCGTATTAACAATAGCTTATGCCGGCTGAAGTTAGGGTAGCCTTCAGCTGGCGTAAGCGAGTGTTAATACGCTGGGGCAAGGGGGAGTGTCGGGGGAGTGCAGCGATGGTACGCTGAGCGTTAGCACGCTCAGTGTACTATCGTAGCTCTGGATCAGGCCCTGTGTATCTGACCTTAGCACCACCAGCATCTCACCCCAAATCCATGCATCCCATGTGACAGGATCTAGGCAGGTTGCAATTTGCTAACTTTTACCCTGATGATGGCGCAGGGGCATAAGCCCTCCCCCCATTTAGACTGGCGCCTACCTATAACTTGCTTGGCCACATCAGCTGCTAAGAGGTCAAGACTTGCTCCGCAGCAGCGGCATAACTACGGAGGGCAATGGAGGTGCTGGGCTCAGAGTCACCGGCCCTGAATTGGGGGCTGGTGCCTGGACCAGTGATGCAGGGAGCTCAGAGTCTGTCTCTCTTGCTGCAGCTTCCAATTATTGCATTGGAGTCTACAGGGGGGTGGACCAATACCCTGAGCTCCCTGCACCATTTGATAACATGCGTCGAACGGGTGCAGGGGTAACTGGGAGATCTGACGGAGATCTCGATATTGAACAGTTGTGCCTCAGACGCCTGGTTCGGTATGTAGTCCATTAGAACACAAATACTGTACATTGTAGTACTATGCCCCACCCACTTCTGAGCGCAGGCTGGTCTTTCTGTGTGACTTAATCCTCGTGGCTTAATCCGATCCAAGTGCATGGAAATCCTGGAAAAGTCGCATGTCTGGGTTTGGTTCTATGTCTGCAAATGACTAGATGTCCTGTCTGCACTGTTCATTTCCCGCACTGAGACTGCATGGCATACCCTCCCGCCTGCTCACCCTCCACCCCCAATTGTCCATTCTTACATCATGGCACAGTGGCTGGCTCATACTGGGCTGCTTTCAGTGGGTCAGTGGGCAGTGGCATAACTGAAAACACTTCCTGCGATCCTTTTCAAGGTGCTGCCAGGACACCGTAGGTGAAGTATCTTATCCACTTAATTCACTCCTGAGCTGTTGCCTTCTTATACCCCCAAATACAGGAACAATGATAAAAAGACTGTTTTGCAGGGTGTCTCAAAAGAAATTACAACCTGCGTCCTATACGAGATGTATTGTTAATTGTCCCAAGAAAGTACATCCTACTGCCTACAAGCGGCATGACTACTGTGGAAGCGGTGAGTGAAGCTACAACAGGGTCTGGAGGCCTTGCACCAATGAAGGACATGCGAGAGACATGAATTTAGATAGCGCTCAGCACTTAGTCTAGGGGCCAGATTTGCTAAGCTGCGGGAAAGGAAAAGTGGAGATGTTGCTCGTAGCAACCAATCAGATTCTAGCTCTAACTTTCCTATTACATAATTCAATATTACATAGAAAATGTCCGCTAGAATCTGATTGGTTGGCAAAATCTGGCCTCAAGAATGTTGAGCTCTGTTTACAAACACACTGCCAGCTTATAGACTGTAGTAAAAACCGCAAATCTCCGGACGTATATGTTATACGTCTGGAAGTCTGCATACTGTTAATTATTATTATTATTATTGTTATTATTACTATTATTATTATTATTATTATCTTCTTTTGTTTTTAAATACTACCCCCAATAAAAATGAAATAAATAAATAAAAGTTCAGGTTGTTGTGAGTCTTAATTCAGATATTGTAACCTTGACTCTGAACGTCACGTTAAAGTCTGATACATTACATTCTGGCTGCTAAGGAGCAGAGGCCACGTTATCTGCCAGACTCCATCAATGTTTATTTGTGTGAGGGCCAAGGAACAAGGGCACAATGCAGAGCGCATAGAACCGTTATTTTCTCTGCTGGAAGCCTAACGTTCTTTTGCGAGGTATCCAAAAAGTATATATTCGGTTGTAGCGTGGCCACTTCAGGACTGATCCAGGCTATGTACAACAACAAAAAAGGTGCAAGTTGGCACCTGGACAAACCATGGTGCAATGTGCGGGAATATAGGGGCATGCAGAGAAAATATCGGGCTGGATCCAGACTTAAGTAAGTGCTTGAAATTAGTTACTCCTGGGCTAAACCATGTTGATTGCAGGGGGAGTCAAGTGAATTGTATTCTTTGCATATATCTTTGAATTGCTTACTGCACACAGATACTGACCAGCTTTACTATCACACTGTTATTTATACTTGGGATAGGAAACATCACCTCTCAACTCTAATACTGTTTGCAACAGATGAAATATGACTCCCCTGCAATCAACATGGTTTAGCCCAGGAGTAACTCATTTCAAGCACTTACTTAAGTCTGGATCCAGCCCGATATTTTCTCTGCATGCCCCTATATTCCCGCACATTGCACCATGGTTTGTCCAGGTGCCAACTTGCACCTTTTTTGTTGTTGTACATAGCCTGGATCAGTCCTGAAGTGGCCACGCTACAACCGAATATATACTTTTTGGATACCTCGCAAAAGAACGTTAGGCTTCCAGCAGAGAAAATAACGGTTCTATGCGCTCTGCATTGTGCCCTTGTTCCTTGGCCCTCACACAAATAAACATTGATGGAGTCTGGCAGATAACGTGGCCTCTGCTCCTTAGCAGCCAGAATGTAATGTATCAGACTTTAACGTGACGTTCAGAGTCAAGGTTACAATATCTGAATTAAGACTCACAACAACCTGAACTTTTATTTATTTATTTCATTTTTATTGGGGGTAGTATTTAAAAACAAAAGAAGATAATAATAATAATAATAATAGTAATAATAACAATAATAATAATAATAATTAACAGTATGCAGACTTCCAGACGTATAACATATACGTCCGGAGATTTGCGGTTTTTACTACAGTCTATAAGCTGGCAGTGTGTTTGTAAACAGAGCTCAACATTCTTGAGGCCAGATTTTGCCAACCAATCAGATTCTAGCGGACATTTTCTATGTAATATTGAATTATGTAATAGGAAAGTTAGAGCTAGAATCTGATTGGTTGCTACGAGCAACATCTCCACTTTTCCTTTCCCGCAGCTTAGCACATCTGGCCCCTAGACTAAGTGCTGAGCGCTATCTAAATTCATGTCTCTCGCATGTCCTTCATTGGTGCAAGGCCTCCAGACCCTGTTGTAGCTTCACTCACCGGAATCAGCATCATGGAGATTGCCCAACACTTCAGGGAGTCAGGGAGATCACCCGCTCTTCAGGGAGTCTCTCTGATATTCAGGGAGAGTAGACAACTATGCCATAGGGATGGAACCTACTGAATACATTCCCCCCCTCCCCATCACTAGTTCCAGTGTTAGTGAGTTCTGTCACAATGCTATACCATGTACAGCATGGGTGGCCAAGCTCGGGCCTCGTGAGCTACCAACGGTCCATGTCTTCCAGGTCTCCTTGTTGGAGCACAGGTGTGTTCATTACTAACTGACACATTCAAAAAAATATACAGTTGGTAGTGATTATCTCACCTCTGACTATCTGAGGAGACCTGGAAAACATGAACCGTTGGTAGCTCACGAGGCCCGAGCTTGGCCACCCCTGATATACAGCATTAAAGCTCCTGATGTAAGTCTGGCTGTCATATGCATCCATTTCCCATGCACAGAAATTATCGACTGGTGATAGACATGTGCAAATGATTGATTATTATTCTAGCGCTTATTTCATCCCTGACACATCAAGTGACTCCCCTGATGTGGAAGTGCTGATATATGTAGTGTCATCCATCTGCGGTGCATCTGGCCATGAAGGTGTTAATAGTCCCCTTACTTCTCTGTTTCACACATTTTTGTTTCACAAACACCTTCCAGACACACCGGCTAAATGAATCTCCTAAGTAAGAATCAATTACAATAAAAGATATAAAACAGAAAGCGTCATTAAGCAAACACACAAATATTGTGGGAAATGATAGTTCCAGAAGAAAATAATAATGGTTTTAGGCTTTATTTTTCCTTAGAATGAAGGCTGAAACCATTGTGAAGGAAAAAAATCACAAAGTTGTTTAAGGCGACACTGGTTTGCTGGTTAGAAGGACGTCTTTCCGAAGAAGCTAATCCAGAATGTAGAGCGGTGACAGGGATGTCATCACGAGACAGCTGCATGAAACATAGGTTCTGACAGCGAGCGGTCGATTTCCAAAAATGTCAGGGATGAAAAGTAACTTAACAACCCCCTTACCTTAACTTTTACCATAACTCTTACCCTACTCCCTCTCTTGTAGCAGCCTAATCTTAACCCCTAACTTTTCTTACCAACAGCCTAACCTTAAACCTCCCTGTCCCACAGGCTAACCTTAACCCTCCCTCTCCATGTCCTGCAGCCTAACTCTTTCTCTTCTTACTGCCTAACCTTAACCCTCCCTCTCCATGTCCTGCAGCCTAACTCTAACTTTCTCTTCTTACTGCCTAACCTTAATCCTCCCTCTCCATGTCCTGCATCCTAACTCTAACTTTCTCTTCTTACTGCTTAACCTTAATCCTCCCTCTCCATGTCCTGCAGCCTTCTTTCTAACGATTCAATCTCCAATCCAATTTTAGTAACAACTGACCCCCACGATTTTTCTGCCGATGCATCATTCATCTGGCAAACTAAGCTGTCTATAAAATCTGTTTAAACGATTACACGACCGATTCACACGATATCGTTGATCGTACATTCCTAAACACTTCAAATATATCGTGTGAATCGGTCTTGTAATCGTTTGATTGGAACGATTATTGTTGGAAAAAAGTGTAGTGTGTAACAAGCATTATTCTAACCTTCCTCTTCTTACTGCCTAACCTTAACCCTCCCTGTCCATGGGCCTGATCCAGACCTACGCTCATGAAACGCTCATGTGTGTAGCGTATTTATGCCAGCATACCGACAATGCACTCCCCTCGGCTCTCCTCTTGTTCGTACTTACTCTTGCCGTCTTATGCCTAGCAAACCCTACCCTAACTTTTCTGATCGCAACCGCGGGCGTCTGTAAGCTCCTTGCATAGTTTCAACGGTTAGCACGCCCAGACTGTAGAATTTAAATGCATCACCCCATGCGTATTTACGAAAATCGTATGCCAGGCACACCCCCTCGACCATAGTTACGAAGGTGGTACGCTCAAGGCCCATACGCCCAGTTTTTTCATTGCTTAACATCTGCCCCACGCATGCGCAGTAAGTACAAATGGCCATTTTTACGCTTACGACCATCGTAAACACGCATCAAAACGTAGGTCTGGATCAGGCCCCATGTCCTGCAGCCTAACTTTACCCTTCCTCTTCTTACTGCCTAAACTTAACCCTCCCTGTCCCTCTGCCTCACCCTAAGCTACTCACTATTGGGAACAGGCAATTTCAAACAATAATACAGCCACGATGCAGCTGTCGGATATATCATTGTCAAAAATGAATGCCACAGGGCCCCCTGTTCTGAGGGGCCCTTGTGCACTGCACACCCTGCACCCATTATAGATACGCCTATGCCACAGGATGAAAATTGAGTAATCATGTCCATTTTCCTGTGATGATGCCCATTTTCGTGTGGAAAGGGGCATTATCGCTGGAAAATGAAGTTTCCATGGCGATGCACGTATATAATGCATCACTCCGCCGGTCCGTTCTTTTCACAGCGGGTCGGCGGTTCGTTATATTTACAAAGCCTGGAAGCGGAGTTTTACACTCCGCTCCCGGAGTAAAATTAACGCCAGCTCAGGCGTTAGGGGTAACTATCCTAGCGATCTCCTCATATTCCCCCTCTTTTCTTCCCCCTTAGAGCTGATATTAGGGGGGGGGGCATGTATGGGGAGACTGCTGGGGGATAAACTTATGAGTGGAAAAAAATGTGTGTTTTAAAAAAAATACATTTAAAGTAAAAAAATATGATGACCACAGAGATCATCGCGGGACATCGCAGGGCAGGTAAGTTTTAGTAAATGAAATGAGAAGCGAGCCTGGATCAGCTTCCTTTATTTGAAAATTAAGTTCTATATAAATAGAGCCCCAGGGCCACCATCAGAAGTTGTGGGGCCCGGGACTGACAAAATATGCAGGGCCCCCCCCCCTTTAAGTTCCAAAAATGAAAATGAGCCTCCCATGCAGCTCTAGGGCGCAATCTGACGACGCTCCACCCACTGATCACTCAGTGCCACGGACCTGAGTCCACAGAGTCCAAAACAAGTGTCCATGAAAATAGCAGCGATATAGAGAGGTAGCAGCTTTAATCTTCCATAATGCAATAGCAGTCCCAGGACTAAATATAATAAATGCATCCATAATCCATAAAATGTATGCTATCTTCTAGTTGTGCATGTACCTATGTATCTTTCATTGGGAGTGCGGCATGGTCTATGGCCCTT
>WWET01000177.1:565868-586854 GCA_011038615.1 Limnodynastes dumerilii | reverse complement strand
AACCGCCCCCGTTACCTTGGTGAAGGAAATAAATTTTATGTTTAAAATCAAGCAGCTACAACACATGATAGCGACAATTGCAATAGAGAAAGCAATACACATAATCTACAGCCAAAATATACTGTAATATAACGTAGAGCATATGCGCAGGCAGAGGACATGATTAAGAGAAAACTACGAATGAGGAAACAAATCATTAAAGGGCATACAGAAGTTGTCACTCATAAACCATAATATCACTCCAGGATTGGCATACAAAACAAGGGCGGGATATAGTATTGCACACAGGATTAATTACAGATAAAACAATATCAATGTATGGCGATGGGTAAAATATAATAAAAAGAAGAAAAAATGTGTATATGTATATATAACCATTGGCAGAGAAATAATGCACAAAGGGCCTGATTCAGACCTACGCCCAACTGCAGGAGTAAGCGTAAGATTGGCTGAACAGCCGATCTGCGCATGCGCCGGGCAGATGTTGCCCGGCGTAGCTATGGCAATGCCGATCAACAATCGGGCGTCCATAGGAACAGCGTAGGGACGCTGGAGGGGGCGTCCCCCTAGCGTCCCTACGTTAAGGTTAGTGTAGGTGGGTGGGGGGAGGTAGTTTAATGAAGGAGGGTGGGATGGCTTAGCGGTAGTACCCATTGCTTACGCTGGCTGAAGTTAGGGTAGCCTTCAGCCGGCGTAAGCAATGGGAAATACGCCCGCACAGGGGGAGTGTCGGGGAGAGTGGACGCCGATACGCTGTGCTTTAGTAAGCACAGCGCATCGACGTAGGTCTGGATCAGGCCCAAAGTCACAAAAAGCAGCAAGCTATATAAAATCTGTAATAAGTTATATTTATATAGGTGTATATTCTGTATACACCAGGGAGGTCACATGACACGCTGTGAGGGGAAGTCTCTCTCATACCCCTTTCAGATCACCACCCCGGCAATATCCCGGGTTCACAGGGGCAGCAGAGGATCCCAGGGTCACAGACCCCGTTTCACACTGCAGGGCAGACCCGGGAAATTCAGAGACCCGGGTCTGCCCTGTCGTCATCAGACAGGGCAACAGTAAAAAAAATTGCAACAATCAAGTGCGTTAGATGCTACCCAGGTTGAAAAACCCGTGTAGCTCCTTTCACACTGCACTTCTACCCGTGTCGGACCCGGGAATAACCCTTCTTTTCACCCGGGTGGACCCGTGTCAGAAGACCCGGGAATTCAACACGAGTGAAAAGAAGGGTTATTCCCAGAAGTACCCTTTTCACATCTCCACGAAATACCCTGGATTTTGCCGAGACCCGGGTTTTTGGCGAAAATCCCGGGTATTTTGTGGTGATGTGAAAAGGGTCTCACAGTGTGGATGACTGATCGTGTTGCAGAGCTGGAGACTTCCTGTCTCTCTCTGCAGGGGATGACTCATAGCCTTAACTGACAGACTGTCAGTGTCAGTGAAGGAATCGCAAAGTGCAGAGGGAGAAAGATACTGCAGAAAGTATGGGACAAAACTGAAAGTATGCCTGACATTTCTCCCTACACAGGCGTTAACGCGATCACTGCCAGGGGCTATCTCAGGCCCCCTCTCTGTCCAGGCCCGGGACACTAGGCCCGACTGTCCCCCCCTGATGGCAGCCCTGTAGAGCCCCATATGTGGGAGGAAACAGAGACATGAAACCAGTTGCGGAAGATTACATACTGAAGCCCCATAGCAAGGAGGCGGGGCCCAAGTCTGGATGGGCAGAACTAGGTGCAGTCAGACAAAACTGTGGGCGGAGCTGGATGGGTTCACTGCCTGACAGAAGCTGTCAGAGGCTGACAGCTTGCATAAAGTGCAGTGGGAAAGGCTGCCACTGGCCCCTCTTTCCTCCAGACCCCGTGGCAGCCTCACCCCCTGTAGTTACGCCCCTGCATGAAACAGGTGTCTTGGCACATCTGCCTCCATTCTTTATTATGGGTATAGTTTGCAGCAGTCAGTATAGTTTTCTGTAGCACTGCAATGACAGCAGACAAGCAGATAAGAAGAGAAGATAGGATCCCACTATCAGCTGCTGCTCTCTGAATAGCTACACAATATCCTTATCTCTACTAAGACGGCAGCCAATCATAAAAAAGATCACAAAAGCATCAGGGAGGCACCTACTGTACCACACAAATAAAATGACCATTATATCACAATCAAAGAGTATCGGATGAGCAGAAAAGTTACAGATAAATATAAATGTCAATATGAATAAACCTAATCTTACATTACTAGACTTGCTCTGATTTGAAATAAACATTCTATAAAAAAAAGAAAGAAATACAAGAAATACTGAATGATATATGATTTACAAAGACCAGGAGTACACAGTAACTGCAGTTATTTTCCAGTCTGCGCCCGTGTTTAGCTAATTAAAGCCTACACTCAGACACACCTCTATTTCACTTGCTATTTCTCCCTGACACTCGCATAAATTTACTTCTCCGTCTATTTGCAGAAAAGCCTGAATTAATTGCTCATTCTTACAACAAGCAGGCTGCCATTTTCACCCACACAATAACCCTCAGCTATAGCTCTATAAACATTCGAAAATGCCTAATAGCGCACTGTCATGCCTGTGTAATCATGCCTGATTTCTAGAACTATCTTTAACCTCGATTAAATTGTAAACATAAACTTTATTTTCTCTCTGTTTACTGTAAATTTAAGAAGGAGGAACCATTCGCTTGTGTTTGTTATTACTCAACGAAAACACTTGGGGGGAAGGGGGGGGGGTCTGTGGTTTTTCAGATACTGGACCGGATTCACAGATAGGATTTTGGTAGCTTTTGCGTGCGTATTTTTAGGATCGGATTAACTGCGCATGCATAGTAACTTTTTCCACGCAATCTACATAGGATTTAGGCATTAGTCCATTAGGCACAGACTTATAAATCACACTTAGTAAAATACGTACAGAGGGGTGTGGTTGTATTTTGTACGTGCAAAGTTACGTGAAATGGGCATTTAAAAGGGCTTTTGAGGGCGCGGTTAGTAATGTACGCACGTACGTAAGTAACTTACGCAAATAAATACACACGTAGAGATAAGGGGCCTGATTCAGAGATACGATTTCCACGGCATTTAGGAGCGTATCTTTAAGATCTTAGAAAATTTGCATTACTGCGCATGCGTAGTAATAGTGCAACGCCGTCTACGTTGCGGTTAGGAGCGTAAATTCGCTAAGATCGTAAGTTTGAATCGCTCGCAAGCACTTAAGATCTTAAGTGCTGCGTAAGTTTAAGGATTTGCATGGAAATGGGCGGGGGGAGGCAGGGAAATGAGGGAAAGTGGGCGCGGGCTGACACTTAGGATCTTAAATGAACGATCCCACGTCGCTTAAGATCCCAAATGACAGCGCAGAGTTAGGGTTAGTCAATGGTGGTCTAAGTTTAAGATCCACCGCTGTTTGCAAGGGGAGTGACTCTTTATGCAGTGGGCTGGATCATGGTAAGATCTTACCTAAGGTGCGTATATTTGCGATCTTTTCGCAATCGCATCTCTGAATCAGGCCCAAGGGTGCCCTATGGAAGCGTAAGTCACCAAAAATCCATCAATGAGAGGGGAGTTGTCATGGGTGTTGCCTTGCAACGTAGGTGCATAGATTTGCGTACTTTAGACACATGCATCTGTGAATCCGGTCGCCTTTCAGCAGATATCTCACCAGTGTGTACT
Source organism: Limnodynastes dumerilii (assembly GCA_011038615.1). Classification (NCBI taxonomy): domain Eukaryota; kingdom Metazoa; phylum Chordata; class Amphibia; order Anura; family Limnodynastidae; genus Limnodynastes; species Limnodynastes dumerilii. Next base: position 583,164 of record WWET01000177.1, on the reverse strand, counting down.
GTCCAAACATGCTCAAAAATCTTTTAAAACGGTCAGTGATCTTTTGATTTGATCTCTTGGAGCTCCTAATATGCCAGATCAGCCATGGAAAGATATCTTTTGCTTTTTGCAAGTGTGTCTTGTGTCTATTAGGAGCACTCTGGACAGTACACACTGGTAAGATATCTGGTGAAACGGTCTTTTGATTGTGATTGGAAAGATTATTCGCTGAAAAGCCCCAGTGTGTACCCTCCTTAAGGCTATTTCGATAGGGCCGTTCTCTTCCAGTCAGTGGGATATCGATTGCTTATGCCTCGATGAGGCACGAACACGGTGCTCCGATTTGTAAGTGGAAAACACTACCCCAACCCTTTCCTTAATTCTAACCCTAACCCCCCCCCTTTCATTACTCTAATCCTAACCCTCCCTTCTAATTACCCTAATCCTCCCGTTCCCACAGCCTAACCCTTAAATTTACCTTCCCGCAATCTAACTCTTCTATGTAATCTCCCCCCCCCCTCCCCACAGCCATACTCTAACCCTCCCTTCCTAAGAGCCTAACCTTAACCCACCCAACACTAAAAGTCCCTGGAGAGTTACTCACCGCTCCAGAGCTATCAGCGGCAGGTCTGTGGTGTGTGCGTTGGCTCCTGGGAAAGTGAATGGGCGAGTATACCGATCAACACACTCACCTATTCATAAAAAAATTCTAAAAAGGCGGCCTATTCGAAATAGAGACATCCGAAAAGGAACTTTCGGCTGTCTCTATTTCTAAAAGTAGCCCATTTTAGCGGGGACTGCAACCGTGTTTTACGTAAGGGTGTCCAGTTGTTTAGGTTTCATAAAGGTAAGCAAGTAGACCATAAAGCTTATCGACTGTTCCAATCAAAATAACAAGAAATTGTCCATCAATTACAGCTACACCTAGGAGATGAATACCACCAACCATATTACCTCTATACATCTGCAGCCGTGTTTGCAATATTCTTTAGCCATCTTGCTAATGTTGCCTCAGTTGCTTTACTCCCTATTAATTGTTGTTAAAGAATGGAAATAAGATAATAATAATTTTTCCAGTCTTAATCATTTTGTTCCTTCTAGATAAGGTAATGGTGCTCCCCTAACATCCAGAGTATGCAATTTCCTTGCCCATCATCTGATGAATCCGGAGAGAAGACAGATTTCTTGATTAACGTTACTTTTAGAATTGATTTTTAGCACTGCGAGTAGTATTCTAACTGGAAATACTTTCATAGGGTTTTCTGTGAGGAAGGGCTATTTTACTGACACACTTTGCTGATGTGACAGCTACAAGGAGACGGTTTTCTATAAAATTACATTTTAAACAGTGTGTGTTGTAATGATTTAAATGGTTTATTCATTAATATTCTAGCATCCGAAGTTTGAAAATAAGAGAAAAACTGAAATTTACACCTGGGGTAAACCAGGCTTAATTGTAGTGAGTGTCAAATGATACTTTTCTTTTGCTTATGACATACACATACAGACTAGCTTTGCTTTTATACTTAGTTAGACTTGGGGCTAGATTTACTAAACGGCAAAAAAGGAAAAATAGAGATGTTGCCCATAGCAACCAACCAGATTCTAGCTGACATTCTCTGGTATACAACAGAAAAGTGAGAGCTAGAATCAGATTGGTTCCTATGGGCAATAGCTCTACTTTTCATACCTGCAGCTTACTAAATCTACCCCATGAACTAAGAAACATCAACTCTCTATTCTAATAGTGATTGCATCAGATGGAATTTACCCAGGTGTAACTTTCCAACAGTTTTACTCTTATTTTCAAACTTTGGATCCGGTCCCTAAACACAATGGTCCCGATCCAGATCTGGACTCAATTTGTACGCAAAATATGTGACATATCTACGTGATGTATTTGTAACACATCTACTCCTTATCCACATTCGCCCATATCTCCTGAATACTTCCAGTGCATTTGCACTCAATAACGCCCAAAGCTGTGCTGAAATTACGTCACTTATGTGGATAGCATGTAATTGCCTCAAAATGCCAATATACTTTACTCATTGTAGTTTCATTTATTTAGCCATACCCTCAATGGTAATGACACTCATGCAGTTTTCATACATGCACAGACACAGCCATTAGTGTGAATAGTGGCATTTGTGTAACCCTAGGGCAGGCCCGGCGACAGGGGGGGTGGGGGGCAAGGGGGACAGCTGTCCCAGGCCCCAAGGTTCAGAGTGGCCTCAGTGATTCACGATTTTGTCCTCCTTCACAGTGACAGCTTCAGCCTATGAGTCATTAGTTCTGCAGAGTCCTGCACTCTGCTATGACTCATGCACACTGTGAGAGAAAGTTCCTCTCCCAGCGTGTCATGTGACCTCCCCAGCTCCTGGCCTAAAAAGAACTTCTTCCTTTTCCCCACAGCAAGGACTGGACTTTAAGGTAAGATTTGTGGGTTTTTAAAAATTACTATTAGCATCATAAACTAGCTAATGAAATTAAAAAAAAATTTTTTAACAATTTTTATGTCACCTGTATTAATATAGCAACATTAGGGGATATCTTTATTTTATGTAAAAAGATAGATAGATAGATAGATAGATAGATAGATAGATAGATAGATAGATAGATAGATAGATAGATAGACAGACAGACAGACAGACAGACAGATAGATAGATAGATAGATAGAGAGAGAGAGAGATAGATAGATAGATAGATAGACACTCCCTATACAAAAATAAAAGTACATTTTGCTGCTATGTTTGCTGTGTAGTTTGTTGTAAGCAGTTGTGTAGACAGTTGGCGAAGAAAGAGGGACACCTTCTAGGAGGATAGTCAGTTCTATCTTTTGGTGTGTAAAGCCACAAAGAAAATGATACCCTTAAGATATCCCATAGAGATACTTTAAGGGCCAGATTTACTAAGCTGCAGGTTTGGAAAAGTGGAGATGTTTCCGATAGCAACCAATCGAATTTTAGCTGATATTCTCTAGTATGTAAAAAGAAAGTGAGAGCTAGAATTTCCAAACTCGCAGCTTAGATAATCTTTTGTGCACCATAGTAACTGGGAATCAATACACTCTCCTCCTATGTACATGTGTTATGCATCTACACTAATAAAAAGGAAGCAGCGCACTTAGTGCTAATTCATGTCTGTTTGTCGAATAGAATATGCCGCCTAGAGTTGTGAGAACTAGTAGCAGATTTCTGTCAATAGTACTCTCCTGATTGTTATTCTGATAGTGACTATATTGTCTACCTGTGACGTAGCCCAATTTATACCGGGCAACATGGATTTAGGAATATCTTTTGACTCTGAGGACCAAAGTCCAGATCTCTAATGCCGCTGTGGTCGGAGGTCCACTGCCAATTCCCTATTGTATCCTAAACTCCATACGACACAAGTGGGATGTCACTCCCCTTACTCATACAGCGTTACGCTCCGAGGACCCTACCTTAACATTTCCTGAATTTATTGTACAATTTACATGCATCCCCCTCTGCTCAGAGCAGAAGCAGCTCCACTTCCAGTTCTGGTACTGCAGTACTTACCTGCACATGTGTTGTATGACCAATAGGGGGAGCATTTTCTGATCAGAGCAATCATTGCATAATTTAGGATCCGACCATGAAGGTTCTTCTTTTACATCATTAACAGAGTTCAATAATTTAAAGATATTTTTCTAGGAAACTGATTTCTGTCACAGTTTCATCAGAATTGGACAATAATGATTTTGATCCTGAGGGTGACTAGGTCACGTTGTTCTGTTAAATTGTGTTTGGTGTCAGCAGAGTCTCAACTTCCTGCAGAGCCTGAATCATCAGATACATTAAATCAGAGAAAAACAATTCCAGGGGTAGCATATTTACAGTATTATGCATGTGTCACAATCCTTACATATCTCTTATTTTTATTCATTGGGTTCTCACATTCATTGCACCTTCTAAGTTTAGACATCCTTTATTTCTCTTTGTGCCTACTCCAGTCAGTAAATACTGTGAAGAATGGCTAGACATCAAAAAGAAGGCAATTTATAGGAATGGATCTGGAATCTCTATAAACCCTTTATTTCCGTGTGTTTGGATCATGTGATTTCATGATCTACTCAAGCATCTGTGTGAACCAATCAGAGTGCAAACTGCTCTATGCAGATTTTAATAATTCTACTGGGAAGGCTGCCATTTTAAGTCAGCACCCTTTGTAAATTTTTTAGGCAGGATATGGGCCTCAGAAGTCCATCCATGGGTGGGGAGAGGTTAGCTGTAAGCTTGCATGGACGTGTGGAGACACGGAGGAACTCTGGATCCAGTCCATAATTAGAAAGACTGCAAAAATGCATTAACAGCGAAGTATATACCTCAGGGTTGCCGACTCTCCCGGAGACTCCCTAAATTTGGGCAGATCTCCCGGTATCCCGGGAGAGCCGGCAAAGCTCCCGCAAGCCCCACCAGCCATCAACTATTACTGTAATCCATAGCGTTACTAGGGATGTGAGGGCCTTGATGATGTCATCAAGCCCCGTCCATCCCCTGAAACGCTGGAGATTACAGGAGTGATTTACAGTGGGTGGGGCTTAATAACCCGATTTGCATCGCATCATTAAGCCCTGCCCCCTTGCAGAAATCCATGGCTTCCCTCTGGGTTCTCCCGGAGGGAAGCTCTGAAAAATCGGCAACCCTGATATACCTGGATACCTTAACTTACAGTGATGAATGTATTGGTTAACATGCAATAACACAATGAAACTGTTACAAGCAGTTGCGTTGACCACATGCTTGTTTGCTTGTTATCTATAATTTTGTTTGTTTACTTTGTCTCTCTGCCGCTCTCAGCTGTTTGCTGCACGTGTCTCCCAGTGTGTGCATATGTCACTACTCCAGTTCTCCCTGTTCTCGGTTTAGTCTCTTTTCAGAGCACTGTGTGTTTTCCCATTTCACACTCCTTTTCTTGTTAACTCCCCTGGTGTGTATTCCTCTCGCTTCTTGTGGGTTGTAACTTCTTGAGTCTTTACCATCTGACTATTTTTTCTGAGTCCATTCCACCTGACTCCTTTTATCTCTGAGTCCATTTCACTTGACTTTTATTATCTCTGAGTCCATTCCACCTGACTCTTATTATCTCTGAGTCCATTTCACTTGACTTTTATTATCTCTGACTCCATTCCACCTGACTCTTATTATCTCTGACTCCATTCCACCTGACTTTTATTATCTCTGAGTCCATTCCACTTCATTCTTATTATCTCTGAGTCCATTCCACCTGACTTTTATTATCTCTGAGTCCATTCCACCTGACTCTTATTATCTCTGAGTCCATTCCACCTGACTCCTATTATATCTGAGGCCATTCCATCTGACTCTTCTTATCTCTGAGTCCATTCCACTTCACTCTTATTATCTCTGAGTCCATTCCACCTGACTCTTATTATCTCCGAGTCCATTCCACCTGACTCTAATTATTTTTGTAGTCCATTCCATCGTATTCTCATTGGACCGGATTCACAGACACGATTTTGCTACTTTTTCCGTGCGTATTTTTAGGATTGGATTAACTGCGCATGCGCAATAACTTTTTTTACACAAGTTACGTAGGATTTAGGCACAGAAGTCCATTAGGCACGGATTTCAGATTCATACTTAGTGACATACGTACTGAGGGGCGTGGTTTTCATCCGTACGTGCAAAGTTAAGTGAAAGTGGGTGGGGGGGAGGCATTTAAATGGCCTTTTGAGGGCGCGGTTAGTAATGTACGCACATACCTAACTTAGGCACGTAAATACGCCCATAGAGTTAAGAGTGCCCTAGGGAGGCGTAAGTCACCAAAAATCCGTCCGTGCGAGGGGAGTGTCAACGTAGGTGCATATATTTGCGAACTTATTTCACACGTATTTGTGAATCCTGTCCAATATCTCTAAATCCATTCCACCTGACTCTTATTATCTCTGAGTCCATTCCACCTGACTCTTATTATTCCACCTGACTCTTATTATCTCTGAGTCCATTCCACCTGACTCTTATTATCTCTGAGTCCATTTCACCTGAATCTTATCTCTGGGTCCATTCCACAAGACTCGTATTATCTGAGTCCATTCCACCTGACTCTTATTATCTCTGGGTCCATTCCACCTGACTCTCATTATTTTTGTAGTCTAATCCATCGTATTCTCATTGGGCCGTATTTAGAACTCCGGCCTCATTGCATATAAGGCCGGAGTTTTCCGCTATGATGTACGGCGCACGCGCAGTAATTCTAAAACTTAATCTACATTGCATATTGCAACGTAGATTGCGTATACGCAGTCTTAAAGACCACGTATACGCAATCTACGTTGCAACATGCAACGTAGATTACATTTTAGAATTACTGCGCATGCGCCGTACATCATAGCAGAAAACTCCGGCCTTATATGCAATAAGGTCGGAGTTCTGAATACGGCCCATTATCTTTAAATCCATTCCACCTGACTCTCATTACCACTGAGTCCATTCCATCTGACTCCTGCGACAGTTCTAGTCTATTCCACCTAACTGTTATCTGCCTTCTGGCCTAGTCTCTGTTCTGTCTACTTGTCGCTCACGATCCTTTATTATGGAATTGGGGTTTCCCCCCAGGATTCCCAATCTATAATGCAGGCCATGGTTTGTCATCTGGGACACCCTGTTTCTTGGCGCAGTCCTCTGTCACTCTATGACCTCCCAGTCCAGTGGTCTGATTCAATGGATCTCTATCTGCTCTGTGGAAATATTTGTTAGGGTGTCACAGTGTAGTGAGGACCTGTTGGATCAAGTTATCCCTGTTGGTTAGCACTGGTGGTTGTGACCTGCTAGGAGACTGCATCCCAGCCTATCCCACCATCATGGATTCCAGTGGAAACCAAACTCCTAGTTTTATTCCACCCCATGGAGTACCTTCCACATAACAGAAACTATGAACACGACCAAAACCCCTTCATCCTAAGTTCTTCATCCTACCAGGTAAGAAGGATAAAAACCCACCCACAAAAGGATGCAGTCATCTTATATTGTTCTGTGAAATAAGCACAGGGATTAAACCATTTATTTTGTGCTGCCATAGGAACATAAAGAAATCTATATATTTTTTTTTATCAAGAAGCAAAGTTAATAGAATTTTATATAAGTTGAAAATAAATTACTTTTTTATACATGGTTATGCTAGGCTGTTTTGTGTTTGTAGACAATAATGATGGTCTTTTATATTGTAATTGATGTCTAGAAATCAATTTAAAAGGGAATAATCTTTCCAAACGGTTGCCAGTGGAAACTCATCTGGTCTAGGAAGCTTATGTATGCAACATCATAGTCTTCAAAGCAAAATAGAATGTGTGAATGAATGTGAAAAGAAACATTTATTAAAATGACATTAACTGTTTTCTTTTATCATTTTCTTAAATTCGAACATTACAACTTCTACTATAGAAATGACTCTTTATGCACATGTATTAGAAGTGTTAAAGCAATTACATTCCGTCATAGCAACTTGACCTTTGGGAGTGCACTGTAAAAGGATGCTTACACCAATGGTCAACAGCCATAGCAGGAAGAAAAACAGGTGACACAAGCAAGATAATGTTGAAAATTGTCTTCAGGAACATGACTAATGATTATGGGGCTGATTCAGAGATGCGATTGCGAAAAGATCGCAAATATACGCACCTTTGCTAAACACCAATGGTCAACAGCCATAGCAGGAAGAAAAACAGGTGACACAAGCAAGATAATGTTGAAATGTTATGCTTTTATTACATTTCCTGTTGTTCTAGCTATAGGGCTCTCAAGAAAATTATCCAGTTACTGTAAGTAAAAAACTAAACACCACAGTGTACATTTCCAAAAACTCACATTGAAAGTAAATTACAATAATCCAGGGTTAATGTAAAATTTCACTGCTCCTCTATTTAATGGGGGGGGAGGGGGGCATGGGGCCTGATCCTGAACTACGCCGATGCGCTGTGCTTACTAATACACAGCGTATCGGCGTTCATTTTGATGGACACTCCCCCTGTGTGGGCGTATAGCCCCTTCCTTACGCCGGCTGAAGGCTACCCTAACTTCAGCCGGCGTAAAGGAAGGGGCCATACGCTTGCACAGGAGCGTATGGCCGCCTAGCCCACCCACCCTCATTAAACTACCTCCCCCAACCCACCAACACTAACCTGAATGTAGGGACGCTGGGGGATGTCCCCTCCAGCGTCCCTACGGCGCTGCTACGGACGCCCGATCCACGATCGGGCGTTGCCGTAGCAACGCCGGGCAACATCTGCCCGGCGCATGTGCAGATCAGCTGAAAAGCCGATCTTACGCATACGCCTGCCGTCCAAGCGACGGCGGGCGTAGTTCAGGATCAGGCCCATAGTGAGGATGATGGGATATGTAGTGTTACATTTATCAATGCTTATTTATTCAGTTGTCTGTGGCAAGTTTTTCTTTTTCAGTGTTCTTCTGCCCCAGAGATGGCTTACATTGCAGTTTAGGTCTGGTATGAAGGTATGAAGTGTCGACAGGTCAAATTATAGACAGGAATGAATATCAACAGCTGAGTATTATGTTACTATTTGTATGTAACACCTGTTAACTTAATGTTATGCAGGCGTCTTTAAAAAGAAATTGCCGCAATAATATATTTGTAATACTAACATAATACTCAACTTCCGACATTTTGACTTGTCTACAATTTAACCTCTCGACATTTTCACTGTTCTCATAACAACCAGCAAGTCTTGAGCTACGGTTATGCCTCTTCTCAGAAAGCTAAAGTGACTGCAGAGACTTATGTGCAAAGATGGTTAACATCGCTGGGCCTGTAAGTGGCAATTCATTTCTGTACAGGGTCCATACCGGTTTTTTAGCTGAGAATAGCTAAGAAGACTCTTTCTCTCCATCTCTCTCTCTCTGGGGCTGATTCAGAGATACGATTTCCACGGCACTTAGGAGCGTATATTTAGGATCTTAGAAAATTTGCATTACTGCGCATGCGTAGTAATAGTGCAACGCCATGTACGTAGCGGTTAGGAGCGTAAATTCCCTAAGAGCGTAAGTTTGAATCGATCGCAAGCACTTAAGATATTAAGTGCTGCGAAAGTTTAAGATCTTAAGCATTTGCATGGAAATGGGCGGGGGGAGGCAGGGAAATGAGGGAAAGTGGGCGCGGGCAGACACTTAGGATCTTAAATAAACGCTACTACGTCACTTAAGATCTCAACTGACAGCGCAGAGTTAGGGTTAGTCAATGGTGGTCTAACTTTAAGATCCACCGCTGTTTGCAAGGGGAGTGACTGTTTATGCAGTGGGCTGGAACCTGCTAAGATCTTAACATTAGATGCGTATATTTGCGATCTTTTCGCAATTGCATCTCTGAATCAGCCCCTCTGTCTCTCTCTCCTCCTCTCCCTCTCCCCTTTTCTCTTTCTCGCTCTCCTCCTCTCCATTTCCTCCTTCTCTCTCTCTCTCAATCCCTCTCTAGATTACAGATAGCAATGGATTCATGGCAAAGAACTGGGTCAAAATTAGTAGAAATAAATCACCTTACTTTGTGTGTTTGTATTACACAAGTCTGGCTGACTTTCAGTCCCTCTCTGCCTGTTACAGCAGAACATCTATCCTAAAACAGCAGACCTCAAATAAATTTCAGGCATAGGGGTCTATTTACAAAGATCATTTCCATGCGATAATGACCATTGTCATATGAAAATGGGCATTATCACATAAAAATGAAGTGTTTCTTATTTACAAACAATGGATCCACATGGAAAATAGCATTTTCCATGGCGATCCATGTAAATATTGTGTCTTTCCACTGGCCCGTTCTTTTAAGAATGGGACTGCACTTCGTTATATTTATTAACCCTCGGAGCAGAGTTTTACAGGAAGTGGAAAAGGGGGGGGGTATATTTGGGGAAACCTCTGGAATATATGTCGGAACGAGATTTGTTACAAAAAAATACAAAAAAAAACTATAAAAAAAATGAAAAAGAAACAACAGAATAGGGTTTAAATTTACCTGACCGGGAAACGCGTCTGCACTTGAAATTTACAAAGTCTCGAATGAGAGTCACTGCGCATGTACAGGACTTCATTCAAGCTTCGGATGAATGAAAGGTCTTGTGATGACCTCCCAGATCATCGCGGGACCTTGCCAGTGGGGTAAGCATTAATAAATGATATGAATACTTTCGCAATGGGTGGAAACGACACCCCCTCGGGAAACGTGTTATAAAAAAGAAGTCCGAACAGAACATTTCTTTAATACCTGGTTGCCATATATACGTACATTATCTAGTCATAGCAAGGAATTGCTTCGTACGTGTTTTCAGCTTACCTCTTGGTACAATCAAGAGCTACTTTCCAGTCCCACCCCCTTCTAGGATCAATTTTAAGTCCTTTCAGTATCTGTGCAAATGTCTGCTGTCCTCTGAACTATGTATAGTTTGTGGCTAATATATTTGGTTAGCTCCGTGTAATGAGGCATACTTACGGTCTATTACCCATGTGTGAAACTGTCTCCTTCGCCCCTCAAATGTGCTCTCATAGTGGTGTAACTATCCCAAATTTTGTATGCCATGCTTGTACTGCTATCCCAATCTTTTGTACTGTTTCTGTACTGTTTGTTATGAACTTCTAATAAACAAATTTGAAAAAAAAATAAAAAATGATATGAACGAAGCTGCCAGGCTTGCTGCGAGTCAATATTCATAAAAAAAAAGAATAAGTAAATAGACCCAATATACCTTAACTGGTAAGAGTGATGCCAGTCACACTTCATCCTTGTTTGGATGACCACTATTTTACCAGAGGCAGCATGGAGGTGGAGAAGGAAGATGGTTAAGAATAGAACCAAGAATAATTTAAGCACTGGAAAGAACCTCCCAGATTGCACATGCCCAGTACTCACTCCTTAAAACTGGCATAGGGGGTAAACGTAGTTGGCAATTTCCAAATGGTATAGGTGTTGTGTATGGCTAGAGGCAATATCGCCAATAAGATTCTGTGGACAACTGATGGATTGCTCCATTTTTAATTCTCCGCGGACCAGTATCTGCAAATAATTTATGATTTTTTTTTTCCAGTTATGGTCTTCATTTACAAATGTCTAAAAAGGCAATTAAAAAGTGACTGAGAAATTGATTAATTTCTTGGCATGTCCGTGTTAACCCACCCACATGCAAACCTTTTTAATAAGAGAATCCAGCTACATTCCTTTGCACAGTGCCAAAGCTTGTGACTAATTGATAGAGAAGCTAACACAGTCTACGTAACAAAGTAATATCCAGATGAATGCAACCTTTATCCGTAAATAAACTAAAGAGCTTGTAACTAAGGAGTCTAATGAAATATCAATGATGTATATACATATATACATATATGGTCAGGCGTTGGGACCATCCTACAGGCTTAAATGTTTATATATTACTTACCTGTGCTGTGATTTCTTTGGGATCTCCTCCTGCAGCAGTGCCAGGATCGTCAGGATTCATGCGCAGACAAGAAGAATTCTGAGAGCGCAGAAGAAGAAGCCTTCAGCCAGGGCCGGTGTTAGGGTGTCTCTTGTGGAGGGGAGGGGGTAGTCAGAATATCGGTGTTGCTGCTTCAGCCTGCCTGTCATACAGATGATGCATACTGCAGCACAGCAATAGGGGATTACCTAGGGATGTTTAACCCATGGTTGCCAACTCTCCCTGAATATCAGGGAGTCTCCCTGAAGAGCGGGTGATCTCCCTGACGTATTGGGCAATCTCCCTGATGCTGATTCAGTTACAGAAGTCATTGCGGTATGATGACAGAATTTAGAATTTGTGTCCTATTTCCTTACATTAAGGCCTATGGAGGCGGCAGATGAAGAAGTCATTGATCTCCTATACACAGTATGCAAACGAAGGGGCTGATTCAGAGATACGATTTTCACACAACTTAGGAGCGTATATTTAGGATCTTAGAAAATTTGCATAACTGCGCATGCGTAGTAATAGTGCAACGCCGTCTACGTAGAGTTTAGGAGCGTAAATTCGCTAAGAGCGTAAGTTTGAATCGATCGCAAGCACTTAAGATCTTAAGTGCTGCGAAAGTTTAAGATCTTAAGGATTTGCATGAAAATGGGCGAGGGGAGGCAGGGAAATGAGGGAAAGTGGGCGCGGGCAGACACTTAGGATCTCAAATAGACGCTACTACTTCCCTTAAGATATCAAATGACAGCGCAAAGTTAGGGTTAGTCAATGGTGGTCTAATTAAGATCCGCCGCTGTTTGCAAGGGGAGTGACTGTTTATGCAGTGGGCTATAACCTGGTAAGATCTTAGCTAAGGTGCGTATATTTGCGATCTTTTCGCAATCGCATCTCTGAATCAACCCCTAAATGCTGAAAATTAAAAATAATAAAAAGTAAAAATAAATCAATAAATACTGATGCTGCTATTCTTATTGAGAAAGAGTTTGCCTGGCAGTGTTAGACACATCCATGGGTGGAGCTATTCATAGGACACACCCCTTTGACACTACAGGACACACCCATTTGATACTACAGGACACACCCCTTTGGTGCAGCCTTGATAGTGCTATCAAAATCTGCCTGATATTCATTTGCAAAAGTTGGCAACCATGGTTTAACCTCATGCTTGCTGTGCCTGTCACTGGCTCAACAAGCGCCTTATAATGTTCAACAGCAATAGGCAGACTGAGGCAGTGCAGCTCATGATGAGCAGGGAGCTCAGCACCACCCTGCAGCGCATCCTCAAGATGACCGCATTACACCAGCCCTGCCTTCACCTTCACACTGGGGATGGATGAAGACAGGTAAAGTACCTTTAACTTTCTGAATGGGAATTATATTGGTAAAGAAGTGGAGATCAGTGATTTCTCCCCCATTGGAGCTTTAGTTAATGAGATGAAAGAGAAGAAGAGATGGTTGAAATACGAAGTACGTGTCTTTTCTACTGTGTGCATCCTACCAGTCGTCGGTACTTAGTGTATTGTGCTGGATGGTGGCTATTCATCATCATGACTGAAATGCTGCTGGCATAGATTTGCAGGGAGCCCCCTGCTCACCCCCTCTCTCTGCTTGTTTCGATGCCTGCGGTATCACTAGAACCGGTGGTGTTCGCTGCTATGAAAATGCTATTTTAGAAATTTTCATCTGTCTGTATTTAGAAAATAGTGGTATTTGGAAAATTCTTGATAAATGTGTAAGTATGCCGATCGGACACGCCACCGCAGACCCGTCGTATCTGCCGCACCGTCCGGACAGGTGAGTAGCACTCTATGGGGAATTTTAGGGTTAGGCTGTGGGGTGGGGAGGTTAAGGATTAAGTTGCGGATAGGGGAGTTTAAGGGTTAGGCTGTGGGGAGGGGAGTCTTAGGGTTAGGCTTCGGGGAGGGGAGTCTTAGGGTCAGGCTGTTGGAAGGGAGGGTTAGGGTAATGGAAGGTTAGGGTTGGGGTAAGGATTAGGGTAAGGGTTGGGGTAACATTCATATTCACCATTTGGCGCAGCTTCTGCTTTCTTTCGTCGATCGCTTCTCCTCTGCGAGGCACACACTATTGATTTCACAGCCAGCTCGCAACCGCACAGCGGAGACCCACACAGCACCAGAACCTATACGTCAAAATTAGACAATGATAATACAGACAACTGCAACGGTTTTGTAATAAAATCAAATATCAAACTCTTATATTTTAGATATCACAAATATCAGACTTCAGGTTTATTATTGTTTTATATGCTTTTCTATGTGGACGGCGTGACTGAAATTCAAGAAGCAGAAAATAGCTCAGATCACGTTACAAACCCTATTCATAACCACAAAGAATAAGTGAATATTAGCACCAAGGTCTAAATGAGAGCGTACATAACAAAGATGTTATATTGAGTGATAAATTACCAATGCTATAGGCATAGGTGGGTAAGATGACACTGTAGAGCTCACAGCTGGTCCAATGTTTGAGGGTCAGTTTCAAATTCTTCTAAATAAATAAAGCAGAAACTTTATCAGTGTTCGATTTTTTTACTTATTTATTTATTTTTACATAGTGTCATTATTAAATATTTTATTATAGCCAAATCCCCAGTTTGAACTTTTTTTTTAGCTGATGTATAGAATTTTAGTTTCTCTTCCAGTTTGTTAAACCTGGGCTCCCAGAACTTGTTTATATAGATTACGATCCATTCAAGCACCTTGGGTTTTTTTTCTCAATTAAAACCTCAATAAATATTGCATTTCATTATTATTATAAAAAAATATGCAAACATTCCTAAATGTAAATATATCACATAAATGTATTGATTAAAATACACCTATTTGATGACCCTGTTTGCGTGTCACAGATGGTTTAAATAGTTAGAAAAGAAAATGTAATTAAGTTTTTCAGAGAATATAATAGTAATATTAAAGGAACAGGTTGAGTTTATCAATTTTTTTATTGTAATTCTTGACTTCTCTTTCCTGATTTATTATTCTTATTCTTGTTGGGCAAGACTATAAATGATATCTGTATGAATTTTTCTTGTCCCTATTCTTTTTTTTTTCTAAACATTTTTTATTGGAGCATAACAATATTTTGACATATCAAATATCATTTGGAAGAGAATACATAAAAAAACATCAACGTCAGCTGAACAATGTTTGGTTCAAGGATATGACATTATCATCACATACATTTGTCTACTAAGAGATATTGGGCCGGATCCAGAACTACGTCCGTCTTCCATAGACGGACGTAATTCAATGAACAATAGCTACTGCGCATACGTAGTAGCTATTGTACGTAATCTGCGTATCATTTCGATACGTAGATTGCATATATGCGGTCTTTTAGACAGGTTGGTGCCTGTGGTTGTATCCAAGTCTGAAGTATGCACTTCCAGGCCACCGCTGAAACCACTGTTGCCATATATTTTGCCTTCTTAGGGATCCTGACTGACTCGTCTAGGAGTCCCAGAATTGCCCACTCTGGGGTAAGTATCTACAGTGAAACCTCGATTATCCGTGCTAATGACTGGCACCCTTCGGCTGGATAATCGAAAAGCACGGATAATTGAAACAGTATTGAATACAGTAGAGTGAATGCTAGTACAAGTGCAGGGCAGTGCTAGGAGTGGGTCCAGGGTTGTTGTAATGGCCAAATGGCTGGTAGATGGCTGTGCAAACGGAGGAGCTCCTTCACTGTGCTTCCATTCTCCTCGGCATCCAGGACACGCCCCCCCCATTTTACAGGCATGTCTGCTGAGCTCAGCAGCACGGATAATCCAATTGCTGGTTAATCGAGTCACGGATAATCGAGGTTCTACTGTATTAATAATTGATTTTTAGCATAGGCATGTATCTGTCTCCAGAAGCGTCTAACTTGCGGGCATTCCCAAAAGCAATGATGAAGAGTAGCTGAGGAATTGGTACATTTAAGACAATTTGGGGACTCGGATAAACCCATTTGGGCATGCCTATGTGGAGACAGGTACCCCCTATGAAATATGTTTAAGAGCATCTCCCTATACGTGCTCTGCTTCAAGATCCCTAGTGACACTTGTAGTGTATGCAAGACATCTTCCATATTCAGATTAGGGAATATGGTGATCCAGTGGTGTATGCCCTGGGTTATCAGTTCATAATTCAGAGTGTCCCGCAGGTAGTGATAGTGATAGGATATGGCCCCACTTGCGCCAAGTGGTTGCGCTAACATGCGATCCATATCGCTTTACCAATCACAGTCCTTGAGCTGCCTAATTACTTGTATTCATCAGATGTGGGTCTCCGCTGAGAGCGGCCTTATTTTGAAAAGGATCTTTTTTCTTCTAGCCAGTTCCGAACTGGCTGGGAAATTGATTACCCTAAACCTTACCCAAAACCTTCTTCTTCCATTACCCTAACCCTAACCTTCCTTTCCCTGCAGCCTAATCCTAAAAGTTTCCTCCCTGTAGCCTGACCCTGAGACTCCCCTTCCCCCAGTCTAACCCTAAGACTCCCTTCCCCACTGCCTGACCCTAAGACTCCCTTCCTCACACCCTGACCCTAAGACTCCATTCCTCACAGCCTGACCCTAAGACTCCCTTCCCCACTGCCTGACCCTAAGACTTCCTTCCCCACTGCCTGACCCAAAGACTCCCTTCCTCACAGCCTGACCCTAAGACTCCCTTCCTCACAGCCTGACCCTAAGACTCCCCTCCCCACAGCCTAACTCAAAGACTCTCATACCTGCAGCCTGACTCTAACCCTAATGCTCCCTTCCCCAAAACCTAACGCTATAAGTAACCAGAGAGGTTACCCCACCTCTCCAGTGGGGTCTGCAGCAGGAGACAAGTGCCGGCGGGTACAACGGGTCCGGTGGGTGGTGGTTTCCCGAAAATGAATGGGTAAGTATACCATTCAAAAAAACTATTCTAAACTGTCTGTCTTTCTCTCCTCTATCTCTCTGTCTATCTCTCCTTCTAAAACAGCCATTTCAGGCCGCAGACTTACAATGTATTCATCTAAATAGTCTGTATGTATTGCCCTATTTTATAAAGTAAGTTCTATTATATCATTTTGAATGGTAACTTAAGCTGGTTAACTGGCTGGAAGGACTCTATACCCATATCTTCTCCAGTCATCCCTTATAGGTATAGGAAAGTTATTAAAACTGTTTTGCTCCTCTGCCTTTGTTATTATTATTACTATTATTATTATTATTATTATCGCTTATTTATATAGTGCCACAAATTGTCTGCAGCACTTTACAGAGAACATTAGCCATTCACATCAGTCCCTGCCCCTATTGGAGCTAGCTACAAATTAGGGTTAATTTAGTCAGCAGGCAATTAACCGACCAGTATGTTTTTGGCATGTGGGAGGATAGCAGAGCACCCGCAAGAAAGCCACGCAAACGTATTTATAGTGGGCGGATGCGTAAGATTGGCTTTTCTTTCGATCTGCGCATGTGCCGGTGTAGTTAGGGAAACCCGTTCCTCAGGATCGGGCGTCCCTAACTGTTGCCTAGTTACAGTGAGGGGGCATTCCTCGCCGAAACTACGCAACAGTTAGGCAAGGTAGGTGGGGGGAGGTAAGATAATGAGGGCGGGAGGGTGGGTTAGGACACTTACGCTCCTGTGGCCGGCGTAGTTACACACTTACGCCGGCTGAAGTTAGGGTAGGCTTCAGCCGGCGTAACAGTGTGTATTTACCGGCCACAGGGGGAGTGCATGCCGATAGCACACACAGCACATCGACAGAACTCTGGATCAGGCCCATAAGTCCTAGTCTGGGAATTGAACTCATGTCCTCAGTGCGGAGAGGCACAAGTGCTACTCACTGAGCCACCATGTTAGTACATGGTACATGGGCCACTCACTC
>WWET01000177.1:550104-565842 GCA_011038615.1 Limnodynastes dumerilii | reverse complement strand
CTTTCCCCATTACTTTTCTCGATCGTGGAAACCTGGCTGGCCGGGCACTCTGATAAAGGTAGTGCACTCGGGTTACACTTACTTAGCTTACATGGTTGTATTGATCCTAGTCTCATGTTTCATCTAATATAGTAGATTCATCCCTGCATTTTCCTACTCTTGGGGCTAATATTAGCCTAGAAAGTCTTCCAGTGCCACATTAATTCCAAGCCCCAATGTATGACCCACCTTTGTGCTGTCATGGTTGTACAATAATACTTGATTGCTTTTTTGGTAAAAAGTGTAAAAATGTCCAGTGTTGGAATAAAGATGAGGCACAGTTGTGCAATGATGCAAATTGTGACCTCAGCCTACATAGGTGGCATCTTTTAGAGTATGATGCTTCATTAAGGACCCTTCACCCAACTCACAAGTCATGGGAGATCCAGCAAGTTGTCCTAGTTTCTATTAAAGCTAACCAAAATCAGGCTTTATGGAGAGTAGGAAACATGGATACTATAGGAATAAATTGCCCCTTGTTAAAATATTCCAAGAAAGGTCACTCACTGCTCCTCACAAAGATAAAGATGGATATCATAAAAGTCATCCTCACAACAGACTAATAAAACAAAACAAATAAAAAATTGAAAGACGTAGAACAGAACTTGCTAATTACAGAATAATAAAGTGTTGTGTATGTTTCCATTCACACTCATGTAAAAGCCCACACTCACAGCCAGAGGCCTCCATGACCTAAATACAGATAATGGAATTCTATTCTCCACAGTGCGACAGATGACAGACTGACATGTACCTACAGATCCTCCATCACATGTTTAAGTCCCTTTAAATAAAATTGTAATCAATTATTAATGATGTAATAAAATAATAATGATGTATCTGCACACTGACCAGTGTCCTCTACTCGATAAACCACCCTTTGACCCATTTTATGTGGCCAATGAAATTTTCCTGATGTTTTAGTGTTGCAGAACATGAGGAGTCCTGTGAAAAAAGTCAGTAAGGATATATAGGTAGTAATAATAGTGGGCCTGATGCAGTCCCCCGCAAGTTTTCCATATGTACGGAGGTCTGGACGTCAGCATGCTAGAGGTGTGCACTCCCATGCCACTGTGCCTAACTCTAACCTTCTCCTTCTATTAGTCTAACCTTAACCTTCCATCTCCCGCAGCCTAACCCTAACTTTCCTCTTCTATTAGCCTAACATTAACCCTCCATCTCCCACTACCTAATCCTAACCCTAGCCGTCTGCAGCCTAATTCTAACCTTAACCCTCCATGTCCCACAGCCTAACCCTAACCTTCCTCTTTTATTAGTCTAACCTTCACCCTCCATCTTCCACAGCCTAACCCTAACTTTCCTCTTCTAGTAGCCTGGCCTTAACCCTCCATGTCCCACAGCCTTTCCCTAAACTTCCATGTCCTCTTTGCCTGTTGCAGTCAGTCCCCGTAGCCGTCCGCAGACTGGCGTAATAGGACTATTCGCTCTAAGTACCCATTTACCAAGAGTAAAAATCTGAATTTAATGCATTTCATCACAGATAGAGCCGCAATTTTTCTGTCGGCTTTATCAGTGTCATAATTGTGCCTTCCTAACCTGCACTGCATTCCCTGCATTGTACTTGACTGTTATGTCATCATTGCCAACTCTCTCTGAATATCAGTGAGACTGTCTGAAAAGTGGGTTATCTCCCCGACTCCCTGAAGTGTTCAGCAATCTCCCTGATGTTGCTTTAGTTCCTTACAGTATGATGACAGAAATTGTGTCCTATTTCCCTGCATGGAGATGGCCATTTTATCTAAGTTATCTAGTTATCTAAGAATATATGACTTCAATAATGTAAACAGAAATAAAAAATCCACTTTGGTCTCTTGTTAATCAGCTGCAGTGTCACCTTTTTCTAAAAAGATGAAGCCAGCGGATCTCCTATTCACTGTCTTCACAATAACTACTAAGGGCCAGATTTAAT
Source organism: Limnodynastes dumerilii (assembly GCA_011038615.1). NCBI lineage: Eukaryota > Metazoa > Chordata > Amphibia > Anura > Limnodynastidae > Limnodynastes > Limnodynastes dumerilii. Next base: position 563,873 of record WWET01000177.1, on the reverse strand, counting down.
AAGGCGTGGGTTTGTAAAAATGGAGATGTTGCCCATAGCAACCAATCAGATTCTAGCTCTCTAGAGAATGTCAGCTAGACATTCTAAAGACCGCGCTTACCCAATCTGCATACAGAAATGGTACGTAGTAGCTCAATTCTTAAAACAACATACGCAAGACGAAAACAATGTAACTATGGGCCTGATCCAGACCTACGCATGAGAGCGGAGCGTGTTACCGCTGCAGCGTAAAAACTTTCACTCCCACGACCCTCCCCTTACCTTCCTTTCAGTACAGACCTACGCATGAGAGCGGAGCGTATTACAGCTGCAGCGTAACTTTTTCATGTGTTTGTGCGTATTTTCGTAGCGACACGCTGTTCGTAGCGGCCTAAGCACGCCCATACTGTACAATTTAAATGGCTCCCTCCGCCTACATTCCTTAACTCCAGCGTCCGTTCTAACTTCCTACTATAAACACGCCCCTTCGTCGGAAAAAACGCAAACAATACGGACGCCCGAATCGCCGCTACGAAAAGGTCTTTGGTACGACCGGAAGTTGTCGCTATGCACATGCGCAGTGCGTTTTTTCTGACGATTTTACGCTTACGATCAGCGTTAGCTCGCATGCGAGCATAGGTCTGGATCAGGCCCTATGAATCCAGATCAAGGTGTCTGCACAGCAGAATAAATATGATTAAAATATCTGAAACTAATCTAATTACAGTCATTATTGTATAATCCAATTCTAAGAATGTTATTTTTCAGCTGATGAAAATCATGTCAGAACATCTTATATTTTAATGAAACCAGCTACCCCTCACCGTGCAATGTAGATTGTCCTGTTTTACAATAAAATCTAAGGCATTTAGAAAAATGCTGCAACTTTCCAAACTCTCCTGATTATGTGCGAAATACTCGTCTCTAATTATATCTCCCGGGATGACACGTCTTTTCTGGCGATTTATCGAGATTACATAGTAAACAAGATACATGCTTTGGGGGTGCTGGGATTCCATCTGCTGGCACAGACTCGTTGGCATCCAAATGTCTGTGGGCACTCTTTTTATGCTGTCATAGCTGGGGCATGAATTAATATATGTTGGAAAGGCATATATATACTGTGCTGGAAACAGGACTCTGGAATTGGAATGTGGTATAGGATGACACACTAGATAAGAGGAACAGATGGGAGATGACGACTGGAAGGATGAGAGGCTGTCATGGCGGTTCTCCCATAGTGTATGTACTTATTAGGCTGGTAGTGCACGTATGAATGAGTAAATAGATTATGCATGGTGTGGGGAGAATGAACGGCATAGGATGACCGAATGTGGGTTAAAAATAATAAATATATATATATAATGCTGTAGGGATAGGTCTTTGCCAATGCTTTCGTAGGATGACATAGGCTTTTATTCAGAGTACAATAATCACTATCTACATGTGTAACCACAGGAAACAATGAATCATAAATGTCATATTCTCTATTTATTAAAGGGATGTTCCACTCATTTATTGCTAATAAATGTGTTTAACATTTTAATGGACTATTATCACGGGCGGATTGGAATACTTATAGTGGCCCTGGGAAAAAAATGCAAGCAGGCACATGTGTGTGTGGGATCAAGTATTGGCAGGGTCAAAAAATATATAAACTGGATTGGTTCATAATAAAAAAGCCTTAATAAAAGAAGATTTTTAAATTTGCAACTCAGATGTTTTGAGATTTAAGCGCAAGGTTTTTTGTCTATTGTATCTTTTGTTTTTGACGTCACCACCCACCACCTGCAATTATCTTCATCACCTGAGCTGCCTATATCTTATTCTTTATTTTAGTACTCTCCTTGGGTTTTCACCTCATATACCATTTATTATATTATAATTACCTTGAGCGCTCATCTCATTAATTAATAGTTACTGCGCATGCGCGTGGCAGATAATACGCCATGTAACTCTGAACGAACAGTATGTACCAGCCTGTTATCAACAGCGTAACTACGAACGAAGGAGCGTGACAGCCATGCGACACCCGTAATTACGCTTCGGAGGCGGGGTGAGGCATTTAAATCGTGCAGTATGGGTGTGTTTCGAGACTTACGTACATGAAGCCCTTATGTACGTAAGTAGTTACGCTTTGAAAAGTTATGGTAGGGTTTGGCAAGCGTAAAACGGCCAAAGTACACGCGAGTGAGGGGAGTGCACAGAAAATACGCTTACGGTGAAACGTAACAAGCACTTAGGTCTGGATCTACCCCATAGTATTTATAGTGACCTCTGCGCAATGCAGATAGTCACCTCCACCCAAGTGACCAACATACAGCATCCTAGTGACCACCACCCAATATATAGAGCATCCTAGTGACCACCACCCAATACATACAGCATCCTAGTGACCACCACCCAATACATACAGCATCCTAATGACCACCACCCAATACATACAGCATCCTAGTGACCACCACCCAATACATACAGCATCATAGTGAGCACCACCCAATACTTAGAGCATCCTAGTGACCACCACCCAATACATACAGCATCCTAGTGACCACCACCCAATACATACAGCATCATAGTGACCTCCACCCAATACATACAGCATCCTAGTGACCACTACCCAATACATGCAGCATCCTAGTAACCACTACCCAATACATACAGCATCCTAGTGACCACCACCCAATACTTAGAGCATCCTATGCTAAGTATGTGGCATTTTGGCGCTCACCCTACATGTTTAGAATGCGGGTAGGGTAGTGGTGGGTACAGAATAGCTGTATTGCAGCAGGTTAATGGTGCAGGAAATAGTGGATGATGGGTTTGACAGAGTTGAACAGAGTTGTCTGAAGATCTCCAAAAGTGATGAAAAAAGTCCCTAAAAGCATCCAGAATTATTCCCTTTAGTTCACTGTTCTAATAGGATTAGCGTTTAATTATACATTGTACTTATCTATTAGTACCATACATCTAAAACAATTCACCTGTCGCCTATATGGAATATGACCCACTTGCCTGTTCGACAGCTGTGAAACAGGGACACTGAAGTGACTGTAATGCCTGTGCAACAGTTCCCAGATCGTCTGTTACGCCTGCTGGACATTTACACACTTGATGCGTCATGGACGGGAGAGTATTATTCTAAATGTTGTTTATAAAGTAAGTTATAATGTTATGGGTAGTGTAGTATTAGGGTTAGAATACTGTTTGGGGAATGTTAGGGTTAGGTTGCCATGAGGGGATAGTTAAGGTTAGGCTGTAGTGAGGGTTATGCTGCAGTAAAGGATGGGTTAGGCTGCAGTAAGGGGATGGTTAGGATTAAACTGCGGTGAGGGTGGGGGTTAGGTGCAGTAAAGAAAGGGTTAGGGTTAAGCTGTGGAAAGGTGATGGTTAGGGTTAGGAAGCCATTTGGGGATGGTTAGGGTTTGGCTGCAAAGAGGGAAGGGTCAGGCCGCAGCGAGGGTTAGCCTGCGGTGAGGGAACGGTAAGGGTTAGGCTTCAGTAAGGGAAGGGTTAGGGTTAGGCTGCATTGAGAGGAGATAAAGGGTAAGGGTTTGTGTGAAACCTATTTCTATGGACAGAATAATATTTCTGTCAAGGACATATTTGTAGAAATGTATACACTGTAAACCCAATGTTGTTAAGAGCCGCAAAAATTACTTTATGACTTAGCGCCACTAATTTGGCAGCACTAATTGTACCAGCTCATTTGTTAAACTGCCATGTTCCTTGGCTAAGCAGTACCTCCCTACTGATCACCACATCTCACACCCGTTTCCAGGACTTCTCCCGTGCTGGTCTTCAAGCACTCACTCAAAATGCACCTGTTCAGGCTAGCCTACCCCTCCTCCACTTAACATAATCACTGCATCCTACATCTATCCCTTCTTTTCCATCCTCCCCCCTCTCCTCCGCTCACACCAGCACTCAACTTCCTTCCCCCTCCTTATGTCTTCTGTAAGTTCATCCCTCCCACTTAGTGTGTTAGCTCATGTGAGCAGGGCCCTCCATACTAGTGTTGTTCCCTCCTCCACCACTCACCCCCTCACTTCGTTCCCTCTTGTCTTCCTCTGCTACCCTTTTACCCCATCCCCAACATGTGGCTCCCTCTCAACCTCTCACTGCACTCTATCCCCTCCTCCCTGATCTGCCAAGCATGACACCTCACATTTTGCCTTTCTGTCTGTGCTTTCTTCACTTTATTGTATTTTTGTGATATTTTTATATTTATATTGTATTTTATTGTGTACTATGCTGTTCATCCCTGTCCCGTATGTCTATACTGTATTTTGTTGTTGTATTTTGTACGGCGCTGCAGACACCTTATAATAATAATAATAAATAGAAAATGAGTGCCACTGCAGGGGATAGGCTGAGTCTGGACTCCTGCACACCAGAGGTGGAACTAGCGAGTTGTGGGCCCAGGTGCAAAAAGTATGCTTTGACCCTGGTGATATCCCAGGTAACCCAGTGGGGAGCTTCTGCGGGGCGATGATGATGGCTGTGGGCCCTTGTATCAGCATAGGCCCTGGTGCTGCTGCACCTGTTGCACCAATGGTAATTCCGCCCCTACTGCACACACTAGACGCTAATGCTGAGCTGAAATCCTGCAGCGCTGCTTAAGTGTACTACTCAGCTGATCAGCTGTCAGGGACATGACAGCTGAGTGGATAAGCAGTATAAGTAAGTGCCACTGCAGGGGACTAGCTAACTGGCGGCTTGTGTGTTCTGCAGCGGCCATCAGTATTGCGATCCATGAGCAACTCTGTGCCACGCCCCCTCTTCCACCCAGGCCCAGCGCCCTAGGCAGCTGCCTAAACCTGCTTAGTGGTACCAATGGGCCTGATCCGGTTCCAGCTAGCACCTAAGAAAGACTCCAGACTGAAACTTCAGAGCCTTGAGTCTCACACAGGGAGCACAATAGCAAACAATACAACTGGACTAGTTCACCAAAAGAGGAGGGCGTCCAATACTTCAAAACAACAGATTGGTATTTTCCACTTCTGTGTAACTTTATTTTTTAGGTACTTTGCTGTTTTTAAAGTCTTCTAAATGCGAATTTCATCATGACACAAACTGTCACTTATAACTTACAGAAGCAACTCACATGCTATTGCTTAATTTATATTTCCTCATTTATATGTTTTTTTTGTACTCGTTTTTTGCTAACGCCCCAGAAAGCGAATGTCCGCTTTCAGAAACAAGCGCGCTGCGGCGCTTCTACCTGTAAAAAAAACCGTACAGCTCTCATCAAAGCATTGTGATCCCTCTTGTGGCAGATCTGCCAATTACAACTGATCAACATTATAAACAGATTACATAACAGAAAGATTGTTACTATTCTTACTGGTGGAATATCACTGCTGATAGCATAATAAAGACCTTAACACGTGTGACTCTATATCCTTTTATTACATACAAGATTACTTCACAGAGACCATAATGTATGTGAGGCTAATACAGGAACCTGTGTTTGTTATTATTTTATATTTTTAAGCGGCATAAGACATGTTTTAAACTCATTTTTCAATGACACCAGTTAGCTGTTGATCTCTCTCTTTTAGGATTGACTGTGTTTAAGATGGCAGATGAACCCTCTCTCAAAATGTGCATAGACACTGGTAATAATATAATATATATTATGTAAATAATTATTTCAGTTTGGCAAAACACACTGCAGGTGTCACAGACTGTCACATGCAGCATGGGTGTAGTACAGGGTTGCAGACTACCTAAATTCAGGCAGTTCTCCTGGTATCCCGCAGGGGACTTGAGGCTGTGACTTCGTGCAAACCACAGCCTCAAATCCCGCACCCCAGCCTAGCAACACTACCATTTATAGTGTTACTAGGGACTGTGGCGGGACCTGATGATGCAATTAGCATCATCAAGCACCGCCCCCAACCCTAGTAATACTATGAAAATGGCCATTAATGGGCAGGGGCAGGGTTTCAGGCGCGATTTGCATAAATCATATCATTAAGCCCGCCCCTTCCGGCCTCTATCTCTTCTCTCTCTCTTCTCTCCGGGATCTCCCAGAGGGAAGCTTTGAAAAGTCGGGCACCCTGTAGTATGTAATACCACTGGTCTGAATGATGACGGCTAACCTGCTGGCACAAGAATGAACTGACTTACTGCGTTTGGCATTACTACCAATCTAACCAAAGTAATCCTAATCCTGACACTAATTACTTACCTCAGATACATGTCCAGTGGTGGTCAAGAGAGAGGATGATGAGAGGAGATAAGAGAGGACCGGATCCAGACAGTGCTGAGCACTCATACATGGAGAGTATGACATTCTCCCCTCTTCTCCGGGTCTCATAGCAGCCACACACCTTGCACCCCCTGTAGTTACACCCCTGATTATAGTCTCTGAGTTCAGTTTAAGTTGTTTGTAAATAAATTCTGATTGTTATTTATGTATTCTTCTGGATCGTTATTCATCATCTTTGGGAGAAAATTCATTCTATTTGCAACATCATCCTAAAGGACATTTTTACTACATTGACTGATGATATTGCTTTAATAGAACACCAACCCCAATGCATTTCTGTCTCTTTCCTGGAGGGATCGGTAGATCCTTTGGGTGGTCAGTTAGAAGCTGCTGTTGCTTTTTTTTATTAGCACATATAGTCCCTTACCTAGGGTCAGATTTACTAAGCTGCAGGAAAGGAAAAGTGGAGAGGTTGTCCATAGCAACCAATCAGATTTTTGCTAACATTTTCTAGTATGTAATAGGAAAGTGAGAGCCCGAATCTTATTGGTTGCTATGAGCAACATCTCCACTTTTCCTTTCCCGCAGCTTAGTAAATCTGGCCTCTTGTCTCTGTTCAGATTTGGGAGTAAGCAAAGGAGCAGAGGACAGAACTGGGAGCAGCGGTGACCTATCAGGGAAATACACGGGAGCAGTGGTGTCCTATCAGGGAAATACACAGGAGCAGTGGTGTCCTATCAGGGAAATACACAGGAGCAGTGGTGTCCTATCAGGGAAATACACAGGAGCAGTGGTGTCCTATCAGGGAAATACACAGGAGCAGTGGTGACCTATCAGGGAAATACACGGGAGCAGTGGTGAAGGTAACAGTAGAGGATAAAGCTAGAACAGAGAGAGTCAGGGGCAGCAAAGAAAGCCAGAAGCATAGGACAGAGCCAGGGTCAGCAGGAGCAGAGCAGGGAGAGACACAGGAGCTCGGACAAGGTAAGAATATTTTTTTATATGATAGTATTGAATTTGTAAATGTCAGTGATAAGAATAGGAACCATGTTCTACATGTAGTTTTCATCATGGTGCCGACCTAACATCTGTCAGTTTTAAAAACTGGCAATGATGCAGCCATGGGTGGAAGGTGACAGATTTGGGTCCCATACCAAGGAGGCGGGCCTGAGTCTTGATTGGCGGGATAAGGCGGAGTCAGGCAGGACTGGGTGGGACCGCTGTCAAATAGAAGCTAACAGATTGCTTATAGTGCAGGGGGAGTGGCTTTCTCCTCTGGGCCCCGAAGCAGACACACCCCTGGCACCCCTTTAGTTACACCCCTGGATACAACTGACATTTTAGTGTCATCTCTATCATTTTTTTTATGATTTGACTGTCAGTGGAATTCAGTGTCCACAAGGGAGTTTGGCTCATTCACCATGCATACTAGGCTAAGCCCTTACATTCAACCCAGTGTTCCGCAGGGAAACCCTTCCATGCTTACTTAAGATAGGGTGCAGTCACCGTAACTGCCTTCCGCATAGAGGAGATCAGTGGGGCTTCCCTCCGTGCTGAATATTGGATAGCCAAGTCCATACTCTTGTAGCCGACTTTGCACTTAGGTCTGGATCCAGGGCCGTAACTAGGGGTGTGCGATAGGGGGCGTCCACCCAGGGCGCAAAGCTTAAGGGGGCACCAGTAAGTTAATATTTAAGATTAAATTGGCTTGGAATTCAGGGTCAGGGGGACACCATTTTGCCCCTGGCACTAAAGTTTCTAGTTATGGCTCTGTCTGGATCTGATCAGTAGACTATAGCTTCCCTGAGCTATTAGAGGGGTCAGCTGGTGCAGCACCTCTAGTGGAAAAACCCAAGTGACACCTTTTATCTGCCAGTGGAAGTAAACACCGCTGTAGCAGAACATTTCTGCAATTGTACATTAAGCAGCATATTGTACAATACGCTTATCAATGCATTCATCGCCAGGACTGCTCTAGATTTAAGAGTTTATTCCTGGAAATTTGTGTGAATGACATACTTATTTTTTATTATTATTATTTATTCAAATGATTTATGTGCCATGAGGGAAATTCAGTGAAGTTATATGTTCCCCACTCATGCCTAGTAAGTGCAGACAGTCCTTAGAATTATCTGCAAAGTGCCATGTGTTATGTGTTTGGCTCCATCACTGTAGCAAAGCATCTTTGAATAATGCATTCAAATGTTGGCAACTAGGATGTTTATTGCAGTAAAAGAGACCCATTCAAGCCTCCTCTCAGAGAAAGCCCTTAGTTCTATATAATGATCAAAATTCACCTTATTTGTGTATATTCTGAAAATGGATCATAAAAATGAACCAGACATATTAGTTCTAGGTGCCTATAAAAAATGTATGTCACAGACCTATATTGGTGTCACAGCAGTCCTAAAGGATTAAAATTTCATGGGTGTCCTGCTTAAAAATGAGGTCTAGTCACCTTATACTACATATAGAATGGATAGGTAAGCGTTGCTAACGAACTTAAATCCAGGTCAGTAAAACATATTCCAGCAGCACCGCTGAGGTCACGTTTCCTCTACTTAAGCTATCAGGCACTCTCACACTTTCACAGTTTAGATAGGAGAACTAAAAAAGAAAAGCAAACACTTGTTCAGACATCTGACCAGAACGTCCTCGCAGATATTTTAGGAAGCGAGTATCTTCTCACATAACACAGAGACGTTTTTTTTTATTTATTTTTTTGGGAAACCTTTAACTCTTGATAGGATCTGCATTATAATAGATGTTTGCCTCCAGCATGGTCATGGTTAATTTATTTAGAATCAGATTTTGCAATGCGTTGTAATGGTCAGTAAGAATTTGAGGTATATTTAGTGGTTTCTAAAGAAGAGAAATGGACCATATGCTTTCATTCACCAAGTACATTCTACATAAATGATTTAGAATATACACTGGCCAGGAAAGAAGTGACAAAACAAAATACTTATTACTTCAAACACACATAAACATACTCAACACAGGTTAATGGAGGTCTAGAAGCTAAAAGCAATATAGTAAAGAGACAGTAAAACACATACATAAACACATACATAAAACAAATACATACATAAATAAATACATACATACATACATACATACAAACAAACATACATACATATAAACATACATACATACAAATATACATACATACATACAAATATACATACATACATACAAATATACATACAAACAAACATACATACATATAAACATACATACATACATACATACATACATACATACATACATACATACAAATATACATACATACATACATATAAACATACATACATACATACATACAAATATACATACATACATACAAATATACATACATACATACATACAAACAAACATACATACATATAAACATACATACATACATACAAATATACATACAAACATACATACATACATACATACATACATACATGGTTGTATAGGACTAAAGTCAGGTTATCAGGCTTGTTCCTCTCAAGACAGCATGGACACAAAGGGGTTGATCCAGAGTTGCGCATCCGTCTTTTTCTAGACGGAAGTGCAGCGGAATTTCGCACTGCGCATGCTCAGAACAGGCTGAAAACGGGAGCGAGCACAGAAAGTCATGTTCCCCTTGCGTCTGACTGCGCATCCGTGATATTTAAATGAGAAAAGGGGTGTTTAACTGTCTAAGGTACCTGCGCTTCCATGAAAATCTTGCACTATGTCAGGGGATGGTGTAAATCATAGCAGCAGGTCATTCAATGGGGAAATGGCCCTATATCTAATAAAAAACACTGATCTCCACATGGTGAAAATATAACACTGAAAAGGTCTGATTAATTACTGGTTTAAAGGACATTTCTGCTTTTAAAATAATATATATTTTTATTTATGCCAGAATAGCAGCGGATTGCCGCTCTATGCTCAGGCTTTACTGTAAATAATGTAGAAAGACTTTAAAGGGGTGAATTAAGACTGAAAATGGTTAAATAAAAAAAAAAAATGTCATTCAAAACATAGCAAAGTGGCAGAGTCTGCGGCAGTATGATCCACAGGCTCTGCATCTATGGATCCGTCTGCACTTCTCTTTTTCACTACGTCCTTTCTGGAGTTGCGTGTTGTGGCGGAAACGCGCAACTCTGGATCCGACGCAGAGCGCTTGCCCATTCCGCTTGTACAAAAACTCTGGATCAGCTCCAAAATGTCTTCAACACAGAAAGCACACCTGCTAAGCACATGGTAAACAATAATGATCGTTGAGGAGCTGGATAAATACTCAGTTGACCAGGTGCCGCTAATTATACAGACGAGGTAAAATCAGAGAGTCAAGCACAGCAACCCCTAGGGGTGAACCAGGGAACTGCTAGTCCTTTTTTTTTTTAGGTGCAAGTGTAGACCAGAGCAATACCATGTTGAACTGCAAGGGGAGGCAACTTTAAATTGTAAAAGCAAAATTATATTTAAGAGGTGAACTTTGTTAGCTCAACTCTGTTTCATAGATTAAACATAAAGCTATGCAGTATTTGAGTTCTCTGTGCAAAAGTAATGTATTTTCCCTGCATGTTAAAGATTTAGGATTTATGAGCACCCCTCATTTTGCAAAATGGTTTAGGGATTTTAGTTACTGTGGATACGGCGTCTGTAACTGCAGCGTAGTTACGGTTGAGGGGGCGTTCCTCGCCGTAACTATGCTGCAGTCAGGGAAGGTAGGCGGGGGGGAGGGGCAAGGTAATGAGGCAGGTAGGGCAGGGTTAGGTAGTTACGATCTGGTTCCCGGCGTATTTACACTCTGTTACGCCGCCTGAAGTTAGGGTAGCCTTCAGCCGGCGTAACAGTGTGTAATTACGCAGGGACAGGGGGAGTGTCGGGGGGGAGTTCATCGATGTTACGCTGAGCGTTAGTACGCTCAGTGCAACATTGTAGATCTGGATCAGGCCCCATACTCACATATAGTGAGTAAAGTAACATAATCATTATTATAAAAAAAAAAAATGTCATCCCTGATTAAGCAAACATTAGTGCATACCTGCTAGAAGTTGTGATGACTGTGGACAGGTAAGGTCCTCATTTACAGCAAGGAATAGCATTGCAGTTTTGTAAACGGATTTATTTAATTTATACATTATATGCCTGATATATACTGTTGCTTCGTGCAATTAGAAGGATTGCAGGTCGCTGAATATGTCAGGCAATAATAGTTTTAATTGTGTGGATTTTTTTTAGCTATACTCTGGAGCAAGAGGTATTTCATGGGAAATCTGATTAATTATTATCCAGATGCTGCTGGTTACTGCGCCACAGAGATGTATAAGGGATCATGTCCTGTCTAGTTATGGCTACTGGAATAAATTCAGCATATGAGGCTGACTGGGTAGACTCAGAGCATAAATACAACAGGCTTATATAGTCTTCCTTATGCTACATATGTAAAAGGATTACCAAGAGAAAGGCCTTCTTAGTATTGCTAGACTTGTGATATAGGCAGCAGAGGAAACCTCCCTTACATGAATGTTTTGTAGATCTCTGTGCGGAGATGAAAGGAAATGCTTCAGATATGCAGATCTTTCTTATAAGGCATTTCTGTGCTGTGCATTTCAGTCCACTACTGAAATTGTCATTGACGTCATCTGACTTTAGGATACACTTGAAGCACAAAATAATAGAAATATGTTGTATTGAATGACATAATACATGGCTGCCAACTTTTGCAAATGAATAGGGAGATTGTGATAGCTCTATAAAGGTGTTGCATTAAAGGGGTGTGTCTTATACCAGCAAATGGGTGTGTCCTGTGAATAGCTCCCCCCATGGGTGTGTCTAACACTGCCAGGAAAAAATATTTCTCAATAAAATGGCAACATCTATATTTATTAAATGTTAAAATGTCAGTGAATAAATATGTATTTTAATTTCTGTCTCCATTATTGAAGTCATTGGCCACGAGTCAACTGAAGACAGGAATAAGCGTGAAGTGCGCCTATTCCCGTCTATTACGGTAGACAAAATGAAGGGATAATAAACTCCATGAGGTAGGAGCTCAAATCTGCGATGTAAATTAATGGGAAAAGCACCGCGACCAGACATCTTGGTCATGGGCCCATATTGTCTATGCTAACTGCTAGTCTCTGATTACATCTTGGCCTCCATGTAAATGGCCACCTCCATAGGCCTCAATGAAGGGAAATAAGAGACAACTAAGTTCCCTACATCGTTGCCTGGAACTCCATATCGTAACATTGGCACACGCCTGCGCACTGCCAGACAGACACAGCCGACTTATGCAAGCAGATTGCAATAGTTGGGTGTCGTACGGTGGTCTGAATCCGGCACTATGAGTATATTCTATTGAGGCCCATAGACGCACTGTGACGAAAAACAAAAATACAGTGTCCGAAACGTCCAAATTTTCTTATGATGTGGACTATCATAATATACAGGAGTTGGCGCACGTCACATTGATTCTACTTCTTTAGATAAAATTGCATACCTCCAATATATCTGAACTTTTAAAAAAGCACAATTGTGTAAAGGATAGGCACACAATTGTTTTTATTTTTCACATTTATTTAGGATATTGACAGAGGAGACTGACATTATTTGGGCTGAAATAACACTGTTTTCTTCATCTTACTCTTTACTAGTGAAAAAAATAGGCTGTAGCCTCATGAATATTGAATTAGCCATAAAATGGCTGCCTCCACTGAGTGGGAAAATTCTACAATTAAATTGGCACTTCTAAACAAGCCAGAGCTTTATTCAGTTCCATAAATCCTGATGACGATTCCCTCATAAACACATAGCTGACAACCATTTACTTCTGTAACAAAGATTAAGGGAGTCGGATTATGAGAGAAAATTGCATTATAGACCATTTCTGAGAGAAATGGCTGCTTCACTTGCCCTCTGTACCTCAGAGTTTGGTACATTTTTTAATGCTATTAAAGGAGATATTATTTCCAGAGAACTGGACGGGCTGCATAGCCTTGTATCCATTTGGCGAACAAAACTGTTGTTTTAACCCTCTCAGTGATTGCCTCTAACATGCAGCAGTGCAATCATTGGTGGGCAACTTACTGGAGCCTCCCCCCCCTCCTGAATGCAAGAGATAATTAACGCTCTCAGCACCAAATTGAATTGTATCCACACCACACATCAGTCTCATCTGGCAGAGAGAGGGTAATGCACAATATCTGCTCTGAGCAGAGCCATTAGAAGATCACAGCCCACAGCCATTAGGAATCCTTTACCATTCTGCATCAGTGTAGAAATGTTGTTTCAGAATATTGAACGAGTATAAGATAATAATTCCAGCCATTGAAATACTCAAATAGCATGTTTGCTGTGTTTTTTTTTTTATTTTTTATTTATTTTTATTGCATCTGGGCTTGCATAAGGCTACAAACTGGTTTGTGCTGAAAGGCTTTTATTTTCCCCTCCAGGAATGTGCAAAAACTACAGCTTAGCAGGGTCAGGCACATTCAATCCTGGGTTTATATTGCAGATCCCACAGTGATTTCCCAAAGAGATCTCTTCCATTGAGCAGCATACGACAGATTGCACTGGGGGGGGG
>WWET01000177.1:526066-541181 GCA_011038615.1 Limnodynastes dumerilii | reverse complement strand
CTTATTTTATTTATTTTTTTTTTTTTTTAATCTTTCATTTTTTTTCATTTGGTTTCATTGATGGATAAGTTCCTGTTACAAGTGTTGTGCTACGCTCTGTATCAGCAGCTGACTCTTCCTGAGAGAGTATTATATAATATGTGAACGCATAATTGTAAGATGATTATTATTATTTTTTTCTGCCTCTCTTGACCTGTTTTTCTATCCCACAAGTAGTGTTGGGGATAACCTGTATTCTTTCTAGTAGCCACTAGGGGCAGTATAGTCATTTAACAGGTGGGAGGCAGCTCAGCAAGTATTGTCTTTTTATTCTTTATTTATATAAATAAATATATATAAAAAAGTAAAGATTTTTATATTTAAATTAATATGCAGATCTTTAAAGTCATTTTTATGCTAAAGTTGTGCTAAACACAGAAGCTTTAGAGAAATGATTTTTTCTCTATATATGATCTTATATACAAGTGATCGCTTGTTCAACCGTTTTACACTACGAACATAAGTGTAAACCATATCCGTTTCACCATCTTAAAAACAGATGTTTGCTGAGAGTGACGTTTAAGTGAGACTATAGGAAGCCCATAAAAATGCACGTTTTCAAATAAGATTAGACAATTGGTCATTTAACTTTACCTTTTGCAGGGTTGTGTCTTGTTTTCTTAGTCTGCAAGTTTGGGACTTTAGCAAACCTCACAGAACATAGAGAGATATTACATAGAAATGAAAAGCTCTTTAAACACCCCTTTAGTAACTTACAATCTTCCTTGGCATCATACCAAAGGAAAAGGACGGCTAAAGCCATCTCTACAAGCTTGATTGTTCACAAGATCTTGTGGAATTTGCCACTAGCCCCCTGTAAGTGTGTGTGTTCTTCTGTGTTTATATATAAATTGAGCTTCCTGTTGTTTACCCACCAACAGTGACAACCCTGTAGGACCAAAAGGTACATTTGTCACAAATGTCACAGATTTCTGTTTATTTTCTTGTCAGGCTTGTGTAATATACTATGCAGACGTCTGATGTCCAGCCTGTAGTCTTTCTGGTGACTTAGGAGAGTTACTACTGATTGATAGACAATATTTTGCTAAACGTATTGTTTTAATCAGCGTGTTCGAAGATTTTGATTTTACTTTTATTGATTGACTTATACTGTTTTGCAATGACCGCCTAACAAGAATGGACAATTTTAGTGAGTCTTTGAATGAAGGCTTCACAAGAACGGGGTTTTAATTTTTTTGGACGGCTCTAAACATACACATCTACAGTATCTGCCTTGGTTGTTTAGAGATTGAACTTTGATTTTAAGCTGTGTATTTGATAGGATCAGTTGTGCAAGCTCATATTCCTGTTTTTTTTTTTTTTAAATGTTGTGTTTATTTAATATCTTTGAGTAATAATTAACTTTTCATTTTATAAGTTAAAGGTCTCTGTTTACTACTATCTGAATTAATGTAGAGGGTTTAGGGTTACAGTCGTCCTAGTGTGTGACACATGTATACAAGATGTGACCTATAGTTGTATCACAATCTGGCACTTAACTTCTGATTAGCTTATGTTCCGATGCCTGAAGGCATCCAGTGTACCAAAGGTGTAACTAAATGGCTGTTTTAACACTTTGTTCAATGTCTGTGAAACTCGGAATGCCTTTCGTTTATTACAATCGCCTCCGAATTACAAAGGTCTTTCGATCTTTTATATGATGGGTAAAATCATGTTTTTAATGTATAATGTGTTCAGCTGAAACATTGCACACACCGTTGAGAGTGACTGATGTTAAGGAAATATAACATACCATGCTGGCCATTGTATCTTAATACTTGGAGGCACATTTGTTCTTTGTCACTAAAGCTTCTTAGTCCTTCAGTAGCTTTTCATTGTACATTGACAGTTACTTGAACAATAGTAATTGTTCCTTTTTCCTTAAACAAGATGGATTTTATTCGAACAATAGTGACCTGCCATTGAGTGGTCACACTGGGGGGTTGGTGAGAGGATAGTGCAGGGATAACATAGTTTAAGATTTGCTCTAAAGAACTTTTGAGTGGTATTTGGACCGCAAGCTAAAAAAAAACAAACCCCTGCAATATTCATGTTGTATTTAATATTTGTATCTTTGAATGTTGTGTGTGGTTTTCTTTTATGTTTAACTTTTATTTTTTAAGAAAATATTTGTGGCTATGGGAATTGTCGTTAAAATTTTGATAAAACAAACCAAGACCTGAATGTGACAAATCTTATTGTTGTGACCCTTCTAATGAAAGTGCTGCATTAGTGTTTAGTATTGCATTTATAAAAAGCCCTGTAAAGTGTTTCCAGCTGTCTTCCATCGCATGCTAAGAGTACAAAATACAAGGGAACACTTGACGCCCCAATCCAAAGCAAGCCTGTTATAGTAAACTGTGGAGCAACACTGGTAAATGGTTAATTACCAGGTTCGGTGAAGAAGTCATTGCTGCTCTTGTATTTTGTATAGATTTGCTTTTGTATGTGTGGTACTATGCTTGGTGTGGTGTTATTTCAGGTATTATTTTAAAAAAAAAATTGGCTAATATTGGCATTGGCGGCCCTTTGGCTTTCTGGAACGGTCTTCCCTGATTACCTAAAATAGTTGTTGCAATGTGATGGGTTGTTGTTTGCTTGACATCACGGTTTGGAAATGTGTAACCTCTTTTGTGTGGCTTCAGTGAAGTGCATTAGATCAAACGTGCCACCCAGTTTATTTAGAACAGTATCTTGCTTGACTGACTGGCCGTTTGCACACCTCTCCTGATAAATGGATGACCGTGGTCTATATCGATCAGGCTCGTATAGAAGCTGGTCACTGTGAAACGGGGGATCTCTGGGGCTGTATAGCAAGAAACACTATCATAAGTTGCCATGGAAACACGGCTTTGCTTTGACGCTAGGTGGAGAGTCTCTCAACGTATTGGCATCAAAGCGGTTAACCCATCCTAGACAGAATGAAAGTTTGTGTTTAATATATTGCAGAGTGGTTAATATTTCTCATAGGCAATTACTTTGTGTATTGCATCTGTACGGCTATTTTTTTGGGAAATATGAATTGCTTCTCAGGAGGGGGACGACTTAGAAGCATCTGCTTATTCTACAGAGCATCAGGGCTCTGCTCAGATAAGAAATATTGTTACTTCGGCAAGGCTACTTATTGCTTTCTCTGCATAGTATAACACGATAAATAGCTTAAAATGATACAAGAGAACAATCTTTAAAGAATATGCTTGTATACTACCATCTGGGCATCGGTGCCGTGGTTATCCCTGTATTAGCCGTCTCTTGTTGCCATGCAACAGTCTGTTGGATTTCCCTGCTAATTGGCAGAGCATTCTAAAAGAATGTGCCGTTACTTTAGATGGTACATGCCCTAATATCTGGCAAGTAGCATTACTGTAGAGAGGTTTGATGGAATTTATTGCATTCCGCAGTGGAAGATCTGGGTTCTGATCATGTGACTTGTGCTTTGACCACCTTGTCCATTCCAGAATGGAGGACCAGGGAAAGTGTACTTTAGGTGGCCCTCTGTTCGGTCATTGGAGTCCAAGAGGGCCAGATTTACTAAGCTACGGGAGGAAAACTAGAGATTGTAGCTAACATTCTATTATGTAACAGGAAAGGGAGGGCTAGGTTCTGATTGGTCGCCCACAGCAACCAATCAGAACCTAGCTCTGGTTGGTTGCTGTGGGCGACATCTCCACTTTTTCCTTTCCCGCAGTTTAGTAAATCTGGCCCTTTTAGAGTTGAGTTTAGAACATCACACCCGCTCTAATTCTTTCTGTAGATTATATATCTACCTGTCGGCTTTCCTGTTTGATGGAACATTTGTTGTTCTGAATAAGAATCTGTCTATCGAGACCATTCTAGTGCTTATCTTTACATTTTTGACTTTTTGAATCTACTTTTATAACCTGTAATAATCAATAGTAATACTTCCGTTAGAAGGGTATATTTAGAAGGTGTTGTAAGGCATTGGCTGCGGTCAGTGGCTATAATTTATTTTATGTGTATGTGCTTGAATATAACATTACATTGCTCAATGTTAACTCCTGTGGTCCAGATTCATAGTTACGTGGTTTTCACCTTGCGTACGTTGATTTAAGAATTGAGCTACTACGCATGCGTAGTAGCTTATTTATGCTATCTACATACCATTTCTGTACGTAGATTGTGTAAGCACGGTAAGCAGGTGGTCATGTGTTCAGTCTCAGAGAATGACTTTTTGTTTTTGCATGAATATGCCATTAGTAATGTAAGGACAGCTTCGGGATCTTCTGCAGTGATTTTTTGGTCTTGGGTAAGGTCTAGTTCTATCACTTCTACTAAACGGTCTGAACGATTCAGGGCAATCCTAAATGTAGCAAAGCAATGTAACAAAGCAATGAGAAAGGCAAGTCAAATGCTTGGTTGCAGAGGGAGAGGAATTGTAGTGATGCCCCTTAATAGATCGTTGGTACGACCTCACCTGGAATACCGTGTTCAGTTCTGGACGCCATATCTCCAGAAAGACATTAATACATTAGATTGTGCAAAGAAGAGCAACACAAATGGTCAACGGCCTGTGTCACACAACATACCAAGAAAGGCTAGAGGAACTAAACATGTATAGCTTGGAGCAGAGAAGGGAGAGGGGGAATATGATAGCAGCTTTCACATATATCAAGGGTTGTGACCAGCTAGAGGAGGGGGCAATTTTCAGAGGAAGAGGTGTAATAGAACACGAGGGCATGAATATATACTGGAGGGTGGTAGATTTGGAGGAAAAGTGGGGAAAAATGAGTTCACTGAAAGGGTGATCGATAAGTGGAATAGCCTCCCATCTGAGGTGGTTGAGGCTAACACAGTAAATATAAGGATATCCTAAATCCCAAACTAAATTGAGGGTAAAGAGGGTCAGTATAGTTTTAAATAAACAACTGGGCAGACTGGATGGGCCATGTGGCTCTTATCTGCCGTCACTTTCTATGTTTCTATGTTACCTGTTTGTGCTACTAAAGTACTGGAGAAATTGCATCTGATGCACCTGTGGAACCCGGGCTGATATGAAAGCATCCAGGGAGGGACAGTTTGATTCTATTGTCTTTGTTTGTTTTTGTATTATGCCTGCCCGCCTCTGTGTAACCTTTGGGACCTGTGTGCTTTTCTTGAACATGTTCTTTTCTGCTAATGGGCCTTTAGCCCAGATCCTTTCAATAGTCTGATACATAAACAAGCATCCTTCCGGGAGCTATTTAGAGGTGGTCTTGTTGTTAATTTAAGAATAGTCACGTTGAGACAGTCCAGCATGAAGGTGATCAGGGAAAGATCTCCTTCTGCCCCAGACAGTCACAGTGCTTTTCTTATCATTTACTGAAGCATAGACCTTTTACCCTTCCTAGTCCATTACATGGATCTAACTTCATTCAGGGTATTCAGCCAGGGCCTGTTACTTGCAGTAATCCTTTGAGTATACAACTGACAGCAGCGGTAAAAGGACAGGGGGGGGGGGGGGGGGGTTTTTTTTTTTTTCCTGATCTGCTTTTGAAAACCTGTTATAACACACGGTGACAGTGTTGGAGTCTAAATTAATTCGGCCTTACTGATCTTTGTATTCTGGCCAAGCTAACCCTAGAGCTGGCTACACACACATTATTGACAGTGACATGTAGAACTATTGAATAGCACTGCATACAGATCTTGGCCCCTCTGCGTGTACCGCACGAACGGATATCTGTCTGTCCGCACAGAAGGGGGTAGTGAACTTTCCTGTCGCTCGCCTCTCTCGTGCGGAGTTTCGGTCGGTTATGCTGCTATAAGGCAGCTTTTAACCGTGTTGTGCGGTGTAGTGGTCTGTGATAGCTGATCCGTGGGGAAGGCGTTAAACATGCCTATACTGTTAAATTAGCATCTTACGTGCTTTAGGCAGAAGGAGCGGAAGGCCTGCCCTCTTGGACGGAGATCTGTTGCCCAACATCTGCCATGCGAATGCGCATTTCCATCCAGACCCCTGGGGCCAGATTTACTAAGCTGTGGGTTTTGAAAGAGTGGAAAGTTTGCCCGTAGCAACCAATCAGGTTCTAGCTGACATTCTCTAGAATGCAATAGTTAAATAAGATCTAGAATCTGATTGGTTGCTATGGGCAAACTCTCCACTCTTTCAGAACCCACAGCTTAGTAAATCTGGACCATGATGTGTTCACTTTTGCGCGTGTAAATCAAGTGTCTGAATCTGGCCCACTGACTTTGATAATTGCATATGCCCCTTTATATCCCTGTAATCATGAAGGTTGTAGTACATGGGTGACCTTAATGCACTGTTCCTCTGTTTGTAGGGTGCCTTACCTATATTGACACGTAAAACTTGCAGAGGAGATCTTTCTAAATGGCGAATGAGATTAACTGCAATAATATCTGATTCTTAAAAAGGTTTCTGGGTACGTTAGACTTTCTAAGTATGGCGAATATACGATTGGCATCAATGCAGAAAGTACAGATAGAAAACAGAACCCACTTCCCTGTCAGCTTTCTCTAAGCATGTTCAGGAGCTCTGACTGTGTTGCCAAAGGTCATCGCTGTCAGCCAAAAGCACATTTCTGCTCCTGTCATCAGAAATTACCAATGCCATGGTCCTGTTTGACAGCAGGAAGGCCTTAGCACTGTGCTAAGAAGTTAAATATATTGTTCTGGGGGGAAAACTGGTTTCAGTGATGCTATATAGTGCCATAGTGATTCCTTGGAACAATTCCACTTTGAGAACCACAGATTCTGAATATGGACGCTTTTTCTGAATGTTTGTCACTTTTATATGAGCGGTCACTGATTTTATATGTAAAGAAGTATATGGGTAAAGTTGTAGTTCCATCTATGAAAAACTTTTACAAAGATGACCAGGAAGGACTGTGGTCATGCCATTGCCCTGAGCCATTCACATTGCCACTTATCCTCTGTTTAGACCAATCAAATTGCTACACTTTGTTCAGAACACTTTTAAACATGTGACATATATTCATAAAAGATCATGTTTATCTGTAATTTGTGTTTCCCTGTAACTGTTTTAATATAACTGCCTGTGAACAAACTATTTAGCTGTTACATGACGCAAAATCATACTTATAGTTCTTCAGCCCCCTCCTTAGTAATTTAGAAAAACCTGAGGCTCAGGACTAGACAATTACAACCAAGGTCATACCAAGGACAACTCTGCAAGTTTTATCCAAGGGTATTTCACTGAAAGCCTACCTAAATCCTCTAGATATTATAAGGACCACATAATCCGGGATAGGTACTGCTACAACTAATTTAAGGTGGACTTTGGTCAACCTGAAGTGTGTTTGCAAAGAGAACTGCATGTGAAATCCTGTTCGAAATCTCCAGTAAACATTAATAGGTGTCTGTAGATGATTAACACTTTGAGTTTGCTGCTATACCAACATATAAGTGTGTAACGTGGTCACTGGACTCTA
Organism: Limnodynastes dumerilii; assembly: GCA_011038615.1. Lineage (NCBI taxonomy): Eukaryota > Metazoa > Chordata > Amphibia > Anura > Limnodynastidae > Limnodynastes > Limnodynastes dumerilii. The sequence goes on along the minus strand of WWET01000177.1, from coordinate 533,730 downwards.
TTCTAATTAATGTTTTCACATCATGAAATTACATTTAGTTACATTATTAAAGTCTGTTTTGTAATTCTGTGGACTGGATCCGGAATTGCGCTTGACGGCTCATTTCCGCAAGTCGGCATTACCATCACACTGCGTATACGCGCACCAGATATTACGCATTGGATCTTTGAATTTACGGAGCACATTTCGGTACGTTCAGAGATCTTTGTCAGGGCATGTCAATGCTCTGTACGTCAAAATATCTGTATCCAAGCTTGCAGAAGAACAGTATGTATGTATAAGTAAAACATAACAAGTGCTTGTTTGCAGCCGAACATAACAAGTGCTTGTTTGCAGCCGAACATAACAAGTGCTTGTTTGCAGCCGAACCAGCAAAGTGCTTGTTTGCAGCCGAACATAACAAGTGCTTGTTTGCAGCCGAACATAACAAGTGCTTGTTTGCAGCCGAACATAACAAGTGCTTGTTTGCAGCCGAACATAACAAGTGCTTGTTTGCAGCCGAACATAACAAGTGCTTGTTTGCAGCCGAACATAACAAGTGCTTGTTTGCAGCCGAACATAACAAGTGCTTGTTTGCAGCCGAACATAACAAGTGCTTGTTTGCAGCCGAACATAACAAGTGCTTGTTTGCAGCCGAACATAACAAGTGCTTGTTTGCAGCCGAACATAACAAGTGCTTGTTTGCAGCCGAACATAACAAGTGCTTGTTTGCAGCCGAACATAACAAGTGCTTGTTTGCAGCCGAACATAACAAGTGCTTGTTTGCAGCCGAACATAACAAGTGCTTGTTTGCAGCCGAACATAACAAGTGCTTGTTTGCAGCCGAACATAACAAGTGCTTGTTTGCAGCCGAACATAACAAGTGCTTGTTTGCAGCCGAACATAACAAGTGCTTGTTTGCAGCCGAACATAACAAGTGCTTGTTTGCAGCCGAACATAACAAGTGCTTGTTTGCAGCCGAACATAACAAGTGCTTGTTTGCAGCCGAACATAACAAGTGCTTGTTTGCAGCCGAACATAACAAGTGCTTGTTTGCAGCCGAACATAACAAGTGCTTGTTTGCAGCCGAACATAACAAGTGCTTGTTTGCAGCCGAACATAACAAGTGCTTGTTTGCAGCCGAACATAACAAGTGCTTGTTTGCAGCCGAACATAACAAGTGCTTGTTTGCAGCCGAACATAACAAGTGCTTGTTTGCAGCCGAACATAACAAGTGCTTGTTTGCAGCCGAACATAACAAGTGCTTGTTTGCAGCCGAACATAACAAGTGCTTGTTTGCAGCCGAACATAACAAGTGCTTGTTTGCAGCCGAACATAACAAGTGCTTGTTTGCAGCCGAACATAACAAGTGCTTGTTTGCAGCCGAACATAACAAGTGCTTGTTTGCAGCCGAACATAACAAGTGCTTGTTTGCAGCCGAACATAACAAGTGCTTGTTTGCAGCCGAACATAACAAGTGCTTGTTTGCAGCCGAACATAACAAGTGCTTGTTTGCAGCCGAACATAACAAGTGCTTGTTTGCAGCCGAACATAACAAGTGCTTGTTTGCAGCCGAACATAACAAGTGCTTGTTTGCAGCCGAACATAACAAGTGCTTGTTTGCAGCCGAACATAACAAGTGCTTGTTTGCAGCCGAACATAACAAGTGCTTGTTTGCAGCCGAACATAACAAGTGCTTGTTTGCAGCCGAACATAACAAGTGCTTGTTTGCAGCCGAACATAACAAGTGCTTGTTTGCAGCCGAACATAACAAGTGCTTGTTTGCAGCCGAACATAACAAGTGCTTGTTTGCAGCCGAACATAACAAGTGCTTGTTTGCAGCCGAACATAACAAGTGCTTGTTTGCAGCCGAACATAACAAGTGCTTGTTTGCAGCCGAACATAACAAGTGCTTGTTTGCAGCCGAACATAACAAGTGCTTGTTTGCAGCCGAACATAACAAGTGCTTGTTTGCAGCCGAACATAACAAGTGCTTGTTTGCAGCCGAACATAACAAGTGCTTGTTTGCAGCCGAACATAACAAGTGCTTGTTTGCAGCCGAACATAACAAGTGCTTGTTTGCAGCCGAACATAACAAGTGCTTGTTTGCAGCCGAACATAACAAGTGCTTGTTTGCAGCCGAACATAACAAGTGCTTGTTTGCAGCCGAACATAACAAGTGCTTGTTTGCAGCCGAACATAACAAGTGCTTGTTTGCAGCCGAACATAACAAGTGCTTGTTTGCAGCCGAACATAACAAGTGCTTGTTTGCAGCCGAACATAACAAGTGCTTGTTTGCAGCCGAACATAACAAGTGCTTGTTTGCAGCCGAACATAACAAGTGCTTGTTTGCAGCCGAACATAACAAGTGCTTGTTTGCAGCCGAACATAACAAGTGCTTGTTTGCAGCCGAACATAACAAGTGCTTGTTTGCAGCCGAACATAACAAGTGCTTGTTTGCAGCCGATATTTTTAGTCAAACACTGGAAAAACCAGATGAATTTTATTTATTTTTCTGATTCCCTGCAGGAGTGTGTATCCTGTTGTATGACTTTATAAATAAAGTTCAGAGACACGTACTTGTATTACAAGAACAATGGGGTTTACTCATTACGATCACAGCAGTAAGGCTGATATAAAATAGTGTCTGTTTGTAATATGTCATACTGACGACAGATTGCTGCTTCAGGAATTTCTGATCGGAGATGTAAGGGTAAACTTTTTTGCTAGGTTAGTATTATGAAAAAATTACCTCGTAGGTGTATTTTTTTTTTTAACCCTTTGGTTCTTGGGGCACTAAAAAAAAAAAATATGTCCTTTGGTTCCCATGAAGTCTCTGTAACATGGCTTATTCAACGGCACAAAATTTTGACAGGTACATTAAAGGCAATTAATTATATATAAATATGTGTGTTATATGTTATCTGCTAATGTTTAGAAATCACACCTGCTCCAGAACTAGGAGCTGATCCAGAGTTTTTGCGCAAGTGTGTTTTTGCCAACACGTATCTCTGGTTAGGACGCAAGGAAAAAGGGCAGCCCTGTAACCCCCACAGATGTAGCCATATGCGCAGAGGCTGTGGGTTGTACTGTCGCAGCCTATGCCACTTTCTTATGTTGATAATTTATTTTATTTTTTTTGTGCAGTTTATATACATCAAAACACCATTTTAAAAGTATATGTACATGATTTACAGCAATGCCTGAGCATACTAGTGGCATTTTGCTGCTATTGCAAATATGCATTTAAAACATTGATTGATCCATCCGTTTCAAGAGAGCACATTTCCCAGTGTGTATATCACTGTTTTTTTTATTTTTTTTTAGAAATATGAACATTTCGCCTTTGACTTGTACCATCCCCTGATATGGTGCAAGATTTCCGTCACCTTGGCCCGCTGCTGCGCTTAGTAAAATGACAGAAATGCCCCCTCAGGGCCGGCGCGATGCACTTCACGGGGGGGATGCGACATGCTGGATAGGCGCCACCACCGCTGTTCGTCCCCCTGCTTCTCAGAGCTGACGTTTAGCCAGATCTGTGACAGCTGTGAGAGCCAGTGCCGGCCCTCAATACAGCCTGTGCTGTAGGTAGATGCTAGATCTAAGTGGGCCAAAGGACCTCTGCTGATGTCTAGCCCATGTGACCAGTCACCTGATCAGAGGGAGGAGTCGGTGTTTCCTGTCCCGGGCACAGCAGTGTGATTATAATATTTATAAAAGAGAAGGGCACAAATTTATTTTTTTTGCAGGGGGCGCCAGACATGCTAGCACCGGCCCTGTGCCCCCTTTCATTTTAACATTGCGGAATACCCTCTTGCGTCTGACAGACGCAATGCTCGCATCGGTCTCTGCATGTGACTTTTTGCGCTCACTCCTGTTCCGAGAATGTACACTACAAAATTACATTGCGCTTCAGTCTATAATAAAAACGAGGCGTCCATTACGATGCAATGTCTGCTTTGGTAATGTAGTCCATACCATATGGTAAAATTGAATTTACATTTTTTACGTTTGTTTCTGTTACACATGGATGTGGTTATGTGATGTAACGGGTAGAAATGCCAATGCTTCCGCAGACTGCCATCATGTGCACCTATTTATTTTTTTTTTTATATTTTCCGTTAAGTCTCTCTTCTCCGAGGCAGTAAATCTGGGCTGTGTACGGAGAGTTAGAATAAATGGCTACTGGTTGTGTAGAGGGAGCAATGTATCAGGTAGTCAGGCGTTCCGAAGTGACTGGCTGAAGTGCAAAACCGCTTGATCAAATGCCCCATCAGCTCCCTCTCTCCAATGCTCACACGGCCTGTAGAGCGTTTCCTTTCCATCTTCAAGAAAGAGAAGTTCATTCACGGTGACATAGGGATACAGAATGAATCCGGAGTCTGTGTACTTCCCGTAGCGACGTGATGTATAGTCTGACACGTTACTGTTCTGAGAATTCACCTTTTTAAAATTCCCTTTTTTTTTTTTTTTTTTTTTTACTTGGCCCACAAAAAAAAAATTAATAAAATGAAGTCCTCTGTTACGGGTTTCCGGTAGTTCCCTGTATCCCCCTTGGAAGGATAAAGGGCTAGTTTATGATTTTTGGCAGGAATGTATAATCTCTGCACTTGGTGTGAAATGCCTTTTTATTTTACATAGCACTTACTAGCCTGCGCTGCCTTTTAGAACAATGAACGGCAGAAGCCCTAGAGAATTTCTTCTATTATATGTCGCTTCCCAGATCAGGAAATTATGATCTTCAGGAAACAGTAGGAGCTAAATCCTATACATCTGTTTGTAGGGGAACATTGCTTTTTCACGGGATATAAATTGGGTCGATTGGTCATTTTAGCTCACCATGATGTGATACGACTGAAAATATGCAGCTCCGTTTATAAAGGATAATAGATACCTGACTCCTCGCACATCATTTCCTGATTTTTTTTATTTTTTTTATTTTTTATATTTTTGGGGAAAAATTATATATTTTTTTATTACTCTTTTAGTTTAATATGCCATGTAGCTTGGATATTTATTCCAATTAGTCTATAATATATTCATGAACTTAGCACCATGTTATTAGGTAGGCCAGGGCTCGTGGTTTATCTCCTGCTCACCCGCTGAAACGCGATCACGACAGAACCTGCTGTTTCGCTGGGTGAGGGATTACTGGCCACAGGATGACCTCCCCCCATGGATAAACTGTATTGGTTGCCCTTGCACTCATAGGCGTATCTATAATGGGTGCAGGGTGTGCCGTGCACACGGGCCCTCTCATAACAGAGAGCCCTGTGGCATTCATCCTGCACCCAGGGTTGGCAGGGGAAGGGGAGGGCCATTGGGCATCTATTTCTTCCCTCTAAGACCTTCCGGAGGGAAGAAATAGATGCTGAATGAGTCCCCCTTCCCCTGTCCCTATTCGCAGGCTGAAAAAGGGGTGGGACTTACAGCATAGTCAGGGTCCGCCCCTTTTGAGGTCTAAGAATCGGGACAGTCCTGTCTCATGTAAGGGGGGTTGCGGGGCCCATGTACATATCCTGCACAAGGGCCTCCTCACTTCTTAAAATGCCCCTGCTTGCAGGGTCATCGGCAGCCAACAAGAAGTCTTCGGAAAGGTAAGTAAATTACTATTATATGTTTTTTTTTCCTTTTTTTAATTGCTGAATTTTTGACAAGCATTTTTATGGACATTTTTATTGAACAATCCTGTGTGGGTGGTATAATATATGAACACACACAACTTTCTTTATAAAATTGTCAAAAACACCTGGGGCCAGAGTTACTAAGCTGCGGCTTTGGAAAAGTGGAGATGTTGCCAATAGCAACCAATCCGATTCTAGCTGACATTTTCAAGTATGGAATAGGAAAGTGAGAGCTAGAATCTGATTGGTTCCACTTTTCCAAACCCGCAGTTTAGTAAATCTAGCCCTTGGTGTGTAAATTTTTGTGTTGGCACCTTGATCTACACAGAAAATAATGGTTGATCCCTGGTTCAGGCCAACCACATAATGCAGGCAAGGATAACCATCTAATGCAGGCCTGGCTAACCTGTGGCTCTGTGGGTGTTGTGAAACTACAACTCCCAGTGTGCTTTGTCATGTGTCAGTTATGCCTATGTGCAGTTAAAGCATGCAGGGAGTCCTAGTTTTACAACATCTGTAGAAACGCAGGTTTGTTAGGCCTCACCTAACTTGCCAGACAAGCGATAAATGTTCATGGGCAAAATATATGCCAACAGCACAGTAAAGCTTCAATAGCTGGTGTGCAGGGAACTGAGGGCGTCCTTTGTGGGGTGGTCTTGGCTATAGTAATGTTACACCAATCATCCCTTCAGTAAACCCTGTATTGGAAGCAGCTGGTTGCAGCCTGACTGCAGCTGTAATAGAAACATTAGGATGTAATTATGGGCAAAAGTGACTTTACTCCGCTCAAACAATTGAGCTAATTTACAGAAGGTCTTCCTGCCCTATGCACCATTATTGCTGTAAATAGCCCTGCAGGGTCCTGTCTGTATTAAACCCTTCCTATTTCTTGGGTTCTTGAAGCTTGAAAATGATGTGCATTGCATTAGCCAGTGGGAGAATGAAGGACACTGGGGAGCACACTATTCACAGGCTTCACACTCCTTCCCAACACAATACGACACCTCCCAGATCTTTGGAAAGTGCAGAGCTTAGCCCACTGTTGCTGCACAGCAAATGATTGTTTATACTCGTCATTCACTCTCTCTTTTCTAATCGCACACTCGATTACTCATATGCCAATTAGAGAGGGCTAAGTACAGCAAAGAGCAAACATTCCACCTATGTTATGCACAAATGTAGTTGATTACTTTTCAAGGAAAATAAATAAATGTTGTCATTGTATGTTACTTGGTGTCCTGTAGTTTTAACTTGTCTATGTGATGATAATGTGGCGTCATGTGATCCAGCAAAGTCCTGAAATGCATTCTGGGATTTAGAATAATTTCTTAACCTAATAAAATTGTGTATGTACACATATAATATACATAGACAATGCCCTTATGTATGAATCTCCAATGTCCTACAGTGACAGAGTCCCCTCACCCACCCAGTTTTGTTATATTGATTATTTAAATGGTAAAGTGATTTGATGACTCTATACACACACACTCACTCTCACTCTCACTCTCACTCTCACTCTCACTCTCACACACACTCCTTCCTAAATGATATTAAGCTTGTGATGACTATTACATATAATTTTAATTTTGCAAATGTTCCTCTTGTGGGGTAATTTGGCTGAAATGCATGGTCCATTACAATTCTTCTCCTTTATTTTACTTGAGCAATTGGTCTGAAACAATCCTTTTTAGAATATAATTTTCATGGTTTGTTTGTACCCACTTAGACATTAATTAGGAGGCTAGTACATTGTGTTGCACGGATGCTTCTGGAGGTGGTGGAGAAAGCCATGTGTCCCCTTATACTACATGACCCTCCGGGAGTCTACTTAATTCATCTCCCCTCACACACACACACACACACACACACAACTCCCTCTTTCTTTTGATTCTCTGAGGGCCATAAAATGTACTTGTCAGACTCAGGTAGTTATGGGATGAAAGGCCCCTTTGATTAACTGCTGCTGAGTTGGGAATTACAGACTCATTTTTAAAGTGAAAAAGAAAGGTCTGTTGATATTTAGAGGGGGGAGGGGTTGGAGAGCCTGAGAGGCAGTAG
>WWET01000177.1:504953-519037 GCA_011038615.1 Limnodynastes dumerilii | reverse complement strand
CCCCCCTCTCTCGCCTTATCCCCCCCTCTCTCTCTTTCTCCTCTCACACCAAATGTTGCCAAAGGCCCAAATCTCCAATTAAAGAATTGCTAGGAACTACTCACATTTCCCCAGACTGCGTTACATTTGTGTTATGGTTATGTTAATAATCTACAACCAATATATGAAATTACATAGAAATGACCTTTTTGGCAATTACTGCTCATGAAGCCACTGTAGGGCAATATCCAGGCAATTTGCCAAGACCTCTAAATTTATTTTTTTCTCAGCCAATCAGCTTTCAGGGCAGGCCGCCATTTTAGGTGTCAGGAGGGACCAAGTAATTTGCTGCGCTCCAGTAAACGGAAATATTTTGTCCTTTTGCTGAAATAAACGTGTAAATGGGAATGATCTTCAATAGAAAGGAAAAGGTTTTACATTCCCTGGCTTAAAGAAGTTTGGTTTTCCTTTGCCTTTGTTTATGTTTCTTGTCCAAATTAAAAACCCCATCACTACCACATGGGAATCAATGAACTTCCGTTTGTCTTCCAATAAATAATAAAATATTTTATATTACAAAAAAATGGCAGTACCTGATAAGCCATGCTTCTTGGGACATAGTGGTCTTTATACACAGCTGTCAAGTAGGAAAAACCAGTTTTGTGTGGTATATTATGGCCATACCATTTCCTGTTAGCTCAAAGTGGTTCCATGTGACTGACTGCTGTACAGGATTTTTTGCATTCTTTCTGTGTAATAGGTTTTGGGCCATTGCCTGATTTAAGAACAGGTTGGACCAGTTTGTAATGGTATCGTGTTCTGCACTCTATTATCAGGTAGATTACTCAAGATCTGACTCATATGAGCTAGATTTCTTTGTATTGTCCCTTCCTTAATGCGACCTTTGGTTGTTTCATCATGCTGCAGCAAATTAGCTGTCAAAACACTTTGTATATTTGGAACTTTGTCCTGGTCTGAGGCTTTTATGTGGCAAACTAATTCTTCCAGAATTCTCCAGGGCAGGAGTATGTAGCATCTAGTGACTATGAAGTCTCCTGTGGCTTTCATTTAAAATTTTTGTTATTTTTGGGAGTCGCGTCAATTCATAAATATTAAGAAATACAGAAATAGGTATCACACTTTACAGCAAGGTAAAATGTATCCACCTGAGGTCACAAAGCTTAACTGCCACCGTTATGCAACTGTTCCAGTCGTGGGGGTTTTGGAGTTTAGATAATGTGAGCTTTGCGCTGACCAGATTTTGGGCCTCTTTAGGAAAATGCCCCAGCAACCTCCCCAGGGAAACAGACTTCCTGAAGCAGGGGCGGAATCAAATTTTGAGCAGCAGAAAATCTTTTCTTTATCAAAACATATTTATTTAAAGTAAGGCGAGTTTGAGTTAAGGGGACGGGCCCAAGATTAACTCTAAATTGTACTGCAAAAACTTTACCATTTGTGCAATAAATACATAATGTGCACCAATCATGCTTAACATGGTTTGACCAGGTGCATAATTGCTCCTGTTTGTGCCCTAACTCTGAATTTTCCGCTCCCTCTCCTGAAGGCCTTTTAGTGTTCCAGGACCTGATTCAGTGTTGATTGCATGGAAGACAAATTTCATCTGTTGCAAACAGTAACAGAGTTGAGAGGTGGCGTATCCCAGCCAAAGTCTAAATAGCAGTGTAATAGTAAAGCTGGTCACTATCTGTGTGCAGTAAGCAAAAGCAAAGATATATCCCTGCATGCAATTAAGAATACAATTAACTTGACTCCCCCAGAAATCAACTTGGTTTTGCCCAGGAGTAACTTTCCTCTCTTACTTTCAATCTCTGAATCGGGTCCCCTGTCGTTTACCGAAGCATCTAGAAGGTGCAAATAACAAAATACCAAATGTTAAAACATCTTCACACACGTTCTTAAATTTAAGTCATATTGGGCCTAATCCAGACCACTGCTCGGGTGTGTTTTTATGTTGTTCGTAAGCGTAAAAACGGCCATTTGTACTTACAGATGTTACAGAACGAAATTCTGAGCGTATGGGCCTTGAGCGTACCAGCTTCGAAAAAATGCTCCTGCCATACGAAATACGTAAATACGCACCAAGGGAGGTGGTGAGGCATTTAAATCGTACAGCATGGTCGTGTTAAGCATCGTAACTACGCAAACAGCTTACGGAGGCCCGCGGTTACAATCAGAAAAGTTAGGGTAGGATTTGCTCGACTTAAGACAGCTAAAGTAAGTTTGAATAAGGGGAGTGTATCGTAGGTACGCTGGCTTAAATACACTACGCACAAGAGCGTTACATGATTGTAGGTCTGGATGAGGCCCATTCTTACTAAATGGCTATTTCTGGAGACACCCTTGACCTTGCATGTAAGAACATGATATGTATTTGTCTTTTCATATCCCCCAACACACAGGAACATAGCACCTGTTAATGACTGAGCTGTTACTTCTAAACAAACGTGGTGGCAAAACGCATTTGTGAGGGGTAATAAACATAATGAAAGTGAAATGTTGTTAGACTTGTAACGGTGCCATCTTGAGGCCAAGTTATTGTAAAGAATGGTGAAATTGCCTGGCATTTATAAGCTGACACTGACATTTTGCTAAATAACGCCACATAAATGCCTCACACCGTAAGTGTATCTTTATGAGGAACAGCCTGAAACTTTTGGAAAAGGTTACCTTCAGTAACATTTCTTCTGTCTCCATATGTCAGCGCTGTGCGCACTCCCCTGCACTTGACTGATCAGATTGGAATACAATGTTTTTAGTTCTCTCAGTAGCCCATCGATCAGAGCGCTGTCCCACATTTAGTGCATGGCTTCTATGGGTTAAAAGTCACGGCTGTCACAGAAGAGTGACTCTGACACCATCAATATGTGATCAAAGCAATCCCCACATGTCATGGCTCTATTGACCTTTTTGACAGCTATTCGTTGCATACATTCAGGGTTATAAAAGCTAAAATAAAAGCGTTATACTTCTTATTCTGTCTTTCTTTTCTTTTTCCTCGTTTTTTTTTTCTTGTTTTTTTTCTTGTTTTTTTTTTTTTAACTTTATTATTATTATTATTTTTTTCTTGTTTTTTCCCCCCCCTTTTTTGGTGATGAACAGGTTTACAATAGCACATGACAAATTATTGTTCCCCAATATATTTTGTTTCCGATAAATAGACTACATAATGTTCTAGTTCTCTTTTCAAGGTGACTGATGTTTTCATAACTTAGCCGTTATATTCAAGTGTCCTTTAAATAACCAACTTAGGGCCTGATTCACAGTTAATATGTGCAACTAGTAGCAAGGCAATTCCCTTGGCACGTCTCTGGTTTTCAGGTTCTTAAGAGACTTACGAGTGCCATAGTACCCCCTTACTGTAGGTTTGCAGTTGTGTGCGTAGGGCATCTAATTACGAATGTGACTGAATAACCTTCTTTTGCTCATTTAAATGCCTCCCTCCACACAATCTTCGTATATTCCGGTTTAATTATTCACGACATGCCCCTTCCAGCGTAAGTTACTACGGGCCTAGAAACTTTTGTTGAATCGTACAGTTGAATCGCAGCATTTGCGTTCCTAATTCCAATGTAGATAGCGTCAAAATGTTACTATGCATGTGCAGTGTATCCCTTCCTAAATAAACGCACCTAAAACCACACCGATTCTTAAGTGTGAATCAGGCCCTTTGTGTTTTTTGTGTATATGATTGCAATAGTCTTTAAAAGGGACTTGTTTTTCTTACAGAAGCTCTTGAAAATTGCCTCATCTTATGTAAACACAGTTGTCTTTGTGTTTTTTCCTGCTTACAGTAAGCTGCAGGCATTTGTAGTCTCCCCTTTTCCCTATCGTTTATTTCTCTGGTATTCATCTTATGACACTGCTGGGAAACGTACTTATTATGTTTGCTCTCTTGGTGGTGTGTTATGTGAACAGACAGGTGTGTCTCAAGAAGAACAGATGTTTGTAGTCTTATAGGTTCCCCCCTCCCCTCTTCAAGCTAATGGAAAATATAACGTGTTGATCCATTATCATTTGATTGATTGCCCTATTTGTGTTTCTCGCAGGTGAAAGCCAATGACTCTGACCAGGGAGCCAATGCCGAAATTGACTATTCTTTCCACCAAGCGTCTGATACTGTTCGGCGGCTACTACGCCTGGACAGGACAACCGGTCTGATAACCGTTCAAGGTCCCATCGATCGCGAGGATGTCGGAATACTGCGCTTTTCTGTGTTGGCCAAGGACAAAGGTTCCTATACCAAATCTGAACGCACCCAGGTGACCATCACCATCCGTGACACAAACGACAACAAGCCGGTGATTGACATTCGAGGGTTTGGCCTGGTAACACATCAAGATGGAGTGGCGAACATTTCAGAAGATGTTCCGGTGGAAACGCCTGTTGCCTTAGTTCAGGTCTCTGACATAGACGAAGGGGAAAATGCTGCTGTAACTTGTGTTGTAGCCAGGGATGTCCCCTTCCAGCTAAAGCAAGTTAGTGACACTGGTACGGACAGCAAAAAGAAGTATTTTCTCCAGACCACCACACCACTGGACTACGAGTCTGTGAAAGAGTATACCATCGAAATTGTGGCTGTTGACTCCGGCAACCCTCCCCTTTCCAGCACAAACTCCCTTAAAGTGCAAGTGACTGATGTGAACGACAATCCCCCTGTCTTCACCCACAGCTTGATGGAGGTGAGTTTCAAAGAGAACAATAACCCTGATGACCTTGTGATGGAAGTTAGTGCAAGTGATGCTGACAGCGGGTCTAATGCTCAAATCACATACTCCATTCTTGCTGACTCCAATTCCCGGGGCATCTTTTACATCAATCCAGACTCTGGTCAGATTAGAGTCAACACGGTATTGGATCGGGAGCAGCGAGAACATTACGACTTTCATGTGGTTGCCGCCGACAAAGGAACCCCAAGCTTGAAGGGAACGGCGTCTGTTATAATTACAGTTTTGGACTGCAATGACAATGATCCAAAGTTCATGCTCAATGGCTACAATTTCTCCGTTATGGAAAACATGCCCAGGTTGAGTCCTGTTGGTATGGTCACTGTCATTGATGCAGACAAAGGGGAGAACGCTCGTGTCCATCTCTCAGTGGAGCCTGATAGTGGAGAGTTTGTCATCCAGAATGGCACCGGCACTATTCTCTCTAGCATCTCCTTTGACCGTGAGCATCAGAGCACCTACACGTTCCGATTAAAGGCGGTGGATGGAGGGGACCCGCCTCGTTCTTCATACGTTGGAGTGACAATAAATGTCCTTGATGAGAATGATAATGCACCAGTGGTTGTTGCACCTTCAAACATAACTTGTGCTTTTCTTGCCCCTTCAACTCTACCAGGTACACAAGTCAAAAAAGTGCAGGCTGAAGATATGGACACGGGTGTGAATGCTGAGCTGTCTTACAGCATTGCTAGTGGCAACCCCTTTGAACTTTTCCAGATAACTCCCAAAGGTGGCGAAGTTACCCTAGAGAAGCAGATTTTAAGGAAGCACCATGGTCTGCACCGCCTAGTGGTAAGGGTGAGTGATAACGGAAAGCCTCGAAGGCATGGCACAGCTTTGGTTCATTTCTACATCAATGAAACTTTAACGAACCAGACCTACGTCGATACCTTGCTTGGCCACAGCCAGGATACTCCACTAGACATTGATATCGCTGGAGACCCAGAATACGAGCGTAACAAGCAACAGCAAAGGAACATCTTGTTTGGAGTGATAGCCGGTATCGTGGCTGTCGTCCTCGTCATTGTGGTGGTGGTTTTAATTCGGTATTGCAGACAGAAAGAGAAAAGCGGCTATCAGGCTGGGAAGAAGGAAACAAAAGATCTGTATGCCCCAAAACAGGGTAATAAAAACAACAAAAATAAAATCAAAGTTAAGAAAAGCAAGTCCCCAAAGCCACCCAAACCTGTAGAGGACGATGAGGAAAGTGGACTTCAAAAGTCCCTCAAGTTTAATCTGATTGACTCAGCAGGGGACAGTCCTCGGATCCACCTTCCTTTGAACTACCCCCCTGGTAGCCCAGATTTGGGGCGCCACTACCGTTCAAACTCCCCACTGCCATCTATCCAGCTCCAACCACAATCCCCGTCTGCCTCCAAGAAGCACCAAGTGGTGCAAGACCTGCCGGCTGCCAACACCTTCGTTGGCACTGGAGACAACAATTCCACTGGCTCTGATCAGTATTCGGATTACAGCTATCGGACCAATCCCCAGAAATACAACCATAAGCAGGTAGGCGATTACTTCCTACGCGAGGCATCCGCGGATGGCACTCTAGCATGGACTGACGTGTGGTGATGCCTATCTTCAGGCCAGGGTTTGACATACTGGAAATGCTGGAAGTGGTGGGGGAAGGGATTAACAAACCATTTGTTTATCCACTCATCTCTACATGTAGGGTAGAAGTGGAAGTAATTGAATTGTTGCTGTATTGAACCAAAGATAAAAATGTCATGTACTTTCAGCAGTACTTCGTGTCATAGGCCATCTGGATTTGTACAGGTCGCAATGAGCATTTTGTTTTATATTTTGTAGTTTTTAAATTATTTTTATTTGTATTATGGGCTGGAATTCCACTGATGCTTTTGTGCTAGCTGACATGAAGGATTAATTGGATTCTATTCCTTGCAATAGGTTAATGTGAGCAGGCTCACGTTGTATCCTCATAGGATAAGGGGAGGGATGGGATCTTTTAACTTTGCATGCTTTCAGAGAAGGGGGCAAGCATATATTGGAATTAATAGAGTGTGGCTTTTGCTTGGTTATTGCTCCAGCTGATAACAATCTCCTTTTTTTTTTTTTTTTTTTGCTTGGGCTATGAGTGGAAGACTTGCTAGTGCCTTGTGTTGGTAGAAAAAGGGATTTCTCTGGAATAATTGGTCCATTGTGAAATGACTGCTGCTAATTGCGAATGTCCGTATTTTTGTTTTTTACTATGAACCTTTATTTTTTTTTCTCCTTTTTAATGCATGCTTTGTTCCTCATGCTTGGTTGTCTATTTTCCACACCTACCAACTTTGTTTCCTAACTAAATGCATCTTCGGTCACCCATACAAAACTGAACACACACTAACCATTAGAGAAGCCATCTGTTAAAAAGAATAATAATCCATTCAATAGTGGTCCAGAATAATAGCATTAGAATGTTTATGGCGAAACGCATAGGACAGAGCTGGAACTAGATGTTGAGGGTTAAGACTAGCCTTAATGATTTAACAAACTCTCTACTCTGCGCTTTCTCTGTTGCATGACCTCTATTAATAACCATGTCTCGCTTTTGTAGTTTACGTGATGGCACATGACTTTAGCATCCTAAACATTAACTCACAGAAGATAATTATTAAACCCAGTGTGCTCAACGGGTTTCAAATTCCAATGAAGTTTTACTCGGGCACCAACGGCTACAGAGAAACTTTTGTATCAGGAGGATGATTAAGAACGATTGTTCTATAGCATTGCAGGGCACACCTAAATGATGTCTCCTCTCATCCAACTGGACCACCAATAAGCACCAATAAGCCTTAATGTGTTTGCTATGGATTTGTGCCTTTTTCAAGTCCATACAATATAGTGTGTGTTACTACTTCGTTTGCTAAGAGACATTTTTTTTTCTGTTAATAAATATGAAGGACATTTTAAACTAAATCTAATTTCTATATAAACGAGCATTAGTTCATATATTTTTTATTTTTTTGCCCATAAAGCTTTGGCCCCTAATGTTCAGGTTTTTTTTTTTTTTTTAATATATATTTGTATATAATTTCTTTTGTTTATAAATGTAATAAAAAATTACTATTGCTTATTTTTAATCTAAAGCGTTTATCAGGTATTTGTAGATGCCAAACTAAAACCGAAACATGGTTCTCTTCTGAAATAACGATTCCCCCGAGACCAAAAGGAACTAATGGACGCAGTGTAGTTTAATGCTTGGATGAAGGAATCAATACGTTTAAAAAGGGATGTTGAATTTGATACTTGTTAAGGTATATAGTGTGAGTACAGAAATCTATATATTTAGGGGTGGTAAGTGAAGGGGGCAGGGCAAGTGATGCAATCGGGTCATTGTGACAATACCATGAATATCCACCTCATGGTGTAAACCTACAGGCCACGTATATTTTATTGATGATTTGATTAGAGAACAGACGAACGAAGACAATATGAACCAGTGCCTTCTGTAATATTTACCTTATCACATTGCATCTCAAATAGTGCTTCCGCCGACACCTAATTCAAAAGAGTCAGATTGAGGTTCACTGGAATGTATATAGAGCATATTTAGACATTAGAATATCGAATTTATTGAAGTATTGGTCTAACGTGACAGAATAGGCAGCTTCCACACTATTTAAGCACCTTCCCTTTGTATGGTATATTATTTAAAAAGAAAAAAAATGCTGTTCTCACCTCAATTTTATACTTTGTATGAATACTGTGAATATCCATTATTTTGTGAATAAAGATTTTGTCTTTTTTTAATTTGGTGTTTTTAGTTTATTTTAATTTTATTTTTAACAAAATGTAAAATTAGGTGTGGGGGGGTGGTATATATCTTGTTGCTGGATAATGACTTTGAATATGAAGCTGGATCTCCCTGGGGGGGTTTCTGAGTGCTTTGTGGAACATGCACAGCTTTTCTCCATGTCCGACCACTGCAATTAAGGATGAGACGAGTAGGAAGACACACTTACAGGCATATTAGCCGGTATTATAGGTCTTTTCACTTGTAATGGAAGTGATCCTAATGGACAAAGTGCTAATTTACTGAATGCATTTTGGCTTCTATAAAACTGACACTTTAAGTATTTTTTATTTTTTTTTTTATTCTACATTCTTTTCTTTTTAATGGCAGATAAAGTAATTTTTGCTGAGAACAATTGTCTTGCATAGAAAAAATAATCACTTTAAAATAATAATAATAATCACCCCCTTATTATATAGCCAAAATCCATTTCATAAGTGGTTACTACAAAATATGCACCCATTTCTTTACACTCTGCACCTCTCAGAATGTCCTTGGTGGAAACCACCAGAAATGACTTGGCTGCTGAATTTGCTAGATTGAAACCACTTTCGATATTGTCTACATGATAAATGCCCATTTGGTCCCTAAAAATGTGTTTATGCTTTGAAAACCTTTTTTATTCCCCTCTCTGTGTCTGCTGCGATCGTCATTTTAAAATGTTAAAATATATAAGCGAAATAGGTTTTATTTGCATAGCATGTCAAATAACAAATGGAAGCAGCATATTGGTAATGAACAATTGACAAAGTTCAATGCTATACTATTTCTGTTGCACAAAGGCTGCAAGTCTATCTAATGGTACAGCACAGCCTCCTGATTAATATCACTCGCTGTGACAAAGCACTGTTGACAGCTCGTTCATGCCCAGAAACTATGACAATTACAGGGGACCATTTTCCCACACTATATTGAAATGATTTGCAGCCTGGGGCAGCTGCTGGGAATGTAGAAAAGGTATTTTTATGTTTTTTTTTCTCTGAATTTTGCAATCCGTAGTGATAGACTTTGTTGACCTTTTAAACATGCAGCTTTTTTTAGAAGTTACAAGTTTTTTTAGTTCCTTGGGAAGTCACAGATGTATGTGACCAGTGAAAGGATTGAATGCCCAGTGGTTCCTAGTGTGCCCCTCATGTCCTCATTAGATTAAAAGCATTGGTTGATAGAATTTTTAGTAAAAATTTACTGCTTTATCATTCAAATGTTATAAAATGATGTTGTTTTCTGAACCAATGCTATGAGGTTTTCACGGTTGCAGTCTCCGGGGCGTTTTAGTATTGGGAGGGGGGGTTAGGAGCTTAGGAAGGGAGGGGTAGGGTTAGGACCATAGAAGGGTAGGGTTAGGCTGCGGGGAGGGGGGTCTTGGGGTTAGGCTATAGAGAAGGGAGGGTTAGGGTCAGGCTAGGGAGAAGGGAGGGTTAGGGTCAGACTGCGGTGGAGGGAGGGTTAGGGTAATGGAAGGGGAGAGTTAAGTTTTGAATTAAGGGAAGGGTTGGTGTTTAGCCACTCACCTTTCAAAGCACTGTGTTCGGTGCTCCAGGGAGTCGATTGCTATGCCTTTTCGAGGCATAAGCAATCAATATCCCAGCCAGTTCGAAACTAGCTGGGAGAGAGCGGCCCTGTCGAAACAGGGCCATTCTTTGCAGGGACTCACATCCAGGTTTTCAGACCCTCCAGCATGAACCATTCTACTAGGTACAATATACACTGTTCCTGAGAATCCGACTGTCACTCACCTGGGCTTAAAGAATTAATTAGTGTTTGAAATACATTTTTCTCTACAACACAGGCTGTTACCGTAGTAACTGATTGTTGAAAGTTCAGGAACGGCGTATTTGGTACTTGGTGGAATGGGTCATGGTTGTAGGGTTTGGGTTTTATATAGTTATCAATCACCTGAAATGTAAGTTTTTTGGACTTGTTCAGAAGTAGGGGTTAATCAGTAGAAGAATGTAAGTTGTAGGACATAACATCCTAAGGACATGTCTGCTGTAGTTATTGGAATGTCCAGGCTGGTGGCAATGGGTGTGGTGTTATGAATCTTATATAATCGACACCTACTTTTGTTTTTACTAAACTTACAGGCCATGCTCTAATTCGCTGTATTATCCAATCCAAATCAGGTAGGAGTTAATTGAAATGAAACTTGGGATGTGGAAGGTTTTTAGAAGTTTAACCAAACATGTTTTAAAGGGGGCGTTTATTTGAATTCTTTCCAGACATATGTCTAGTTATAACTTTAACCTGAGATACACTGCAGGATCATACATATATTTACATTCATGATATCCATCAATACTGATGTAGCACCCATCGATAGCTCTGATTGGATGGTCATGCTTTACCTGTCTCCTGCTATCCTATCCAGTGATTATTGGGACGTGTGCTGAATGGTGCAGGATATCCTTATGCTGTATGCCTAGATTTACTTGTCACATGTAACATAGTTGATGAGGTTGAAAAAAGACACCGGTCCATCAAGTTCAAGCTATTATGGATCTTCTGTGATCTCTATCTTTTATAATTGAAATTGATCCAGATGAAGCAACCGCCAATCTCTTAAAATCTGTAAAATCTCTCCTGACCCAAGATGGCCGTCCTATCCACTACTATTATTCATTTTAAATAATGGCCTTGAAAGCAATAGAAAACCCTTCTCCGCTAAATGTTTGTCTAACTCTTTCTTAAACATATCAATTGTATCTGCCATCACATTCTTTCCTGGCATTGAATCTTGACTTCCCTTACTGTAAAGAACCCCTTTCTCTGCTGGTTGTGAACCTTCCTCTTCTCTAACCTCGGTGGGTGACTGTGTACAGTCCTTGGGGGTCAGAAGTTCCCATGAAAGTTGAGATCATACACAGACACCACATGCGCATTGAGAAATGAATAATTTGTACGTTTATACATACATCTATACCTATGTAAGTGTACCCTGAGCTCCACAAGTCTCAGACACAGACCTTACATAGGGAGTGACCTCTGCATTTAATTCAGAAGAATATTTCTTTGTTTACGACATGTCTTAAAAAGTCCTGGGCCCAGATCCTGGGCTATGGCCGACAGGGGAATTGCGTACATCGCGTGCGTAATTCCCCTGTCTAGAAGGTTGTGCACCTGAGCACATCATCCTTACGTCGCTGTAAGTGTTGGCGTACGTAACTAACGTTCCGTATGCTGGCTCTTCTGAAAAGGGGACGTTCTCTCCCATTACGCATGTCGTATCTCCGCCGGGAAGGCGGAGGTTCACATGCTAATGACAGGACTGGGCAGGATCCGGTCCATGATTCCCAGTCTCCAGTATTCATACATTAGAGTAAGTTATTAAGTAGCAAGTTCACACACGGTTTTGTTTTTGTTTTGTTTTTTTGAGGGGGGGGGGCATGTATTTTTTTTGAAGGATTTCTGGAAACTGATTTTGTGCATGTATTTATTTTGAAGGATTTCTGGAAACTGATTTTTTTAACCATGTCAATAAAGAAATATTTTAGACCATTGAATGGTAAGTGCTTCATCTACCTCTGAAATACATTAATACGTTACATTGCCTTTCCGGAAAACTTAAATCTCCACTGATATCCCTCTTCGACCTGCTAGAAACCCCCCTCTTCTTGTTTTTTCCCCCCCCCCCCCTTTTTTTTGTTGTAGAGGTGCACATAACTCCACTCTTTACATATTAAAGAGTATAGTAATGACATCACTGTTACAGTTCTTTTTGTGTACACCTTTTACTATTGGAATTTTTACTCTGAATAGCTTATGCCTCACTTAGCCAAAGTACGGTGAAAACT
This sequence comes from Limnodynastes dumerilii, assembly GCA_011038615.1. Taxonomy (NCBI): domain Eukaryota; kingdom Metazoa; phylum Chordata; class Amphibia; order Anura; family Limnodynastidae; genus Limnodynastes; species Limnodynastes dumerilii. Next base: position 506,720 of record WWET01000177.1, on the reverse strand, counting down.
TAATAGACTAAAGTGGAAGAGTAGCTAATTACTGAATGGAGTGGAGATATTGCCCAGAGCAACCAATCAGATTCTAGCTCGCTTTCCTATTACATGCTAGAATATGTCAGCTAGAATCTGATTGGTTGCTATGGGCAGCATCTCCACTTTCCCTTTCATGCAGCTTAGTAAATAAAGCTTCCATAAGTCTAAGGTGAATGCAATTCATTGTGCTTTTAATGTGCAAATGCTATGCACAACTTGTTTATGGTATATGATCAGATTCTATCGAATCCCAAAAAAAATTTAAGTTTCTCCCCCTAGTCTAGACTTTATCCACACCTGTATATTAACATGCCAAGAATATTTACATTTTTATCGTGGCAATAGAATGTAGTGACTCAATACATCTTCGTTCCACAAGCGTTTAAAGAACTTGTCATTACTACATCAGAAAAAAACTGGTTCTACGGTCTCCATAGTATTTTTATTCCTGAGATATGGCACTGCTGAGGGAGGTCAGCCCATGGTGTCCTCACAATGTTGACTTACTGAAAAGGTAGTGGATGCATGGTGTAGATTTGCAGCATATGCAAAAGGAGATGGAAAATGGAAGCAGACATTTCATAAACGCACACGAGACTGAATAGCTTACAATTGCTTGGTCTGTAGCCAATTGTGTCTAATTTTGAAACATTTGATTTTTTTTTTTTGATTAGTCATAAAGGACCAGATCCAGATTAAGGGCCGTGTTCAGAGAACCGTTTCCATGAAGGAACACAATTAGACGCACGGCCGGTGCTGGCCACACCCCCTCACACCCATGACACTCCCCCCTCTCTTGGCTGTCGGTGACTTCCGCTCCATAGACCACTTGTAACTTTCCATGAGCAGTTGCGTGCGTACGTGTCCTCCGTAGGGGCAATTTATGTTAGTCGCACTTACATGCCTTCATTTAAATGCCTTCCTCTTCCCGTTTCTATTAAAATTTTCATGTGTAGTTTTGCGTGTCATATCGGGACGTATGTATCCAAGTGCGATTCACAAGTCTGCCTGAGGCACTTACGCGCGAATAGTCTACATTAACTACGTAAAATAAGTTACTACGCGTGCGCAGTTGAAATGTACCTAAAAATACGCACACAACTCGCCGGGAAAACGCTTCTCTGAATACGGCCCTAAATGGTTAATTCTGTGCGTAGCCTCTGCAACGGAATGGAATGAGCTATCCCAAATACCGCACAGGACACTCCCCTTGTTCTCCTACGTATGGGTGATAGATCTGTGCCCAGGAGCCTACCTTTAGTATTCTGCACGGAACTGGGTCCCCGTAGAACACTACATTATACGTAAGGACTAAACCCAGCCCTTAACTGCACGATAGAAATGCTTAAGCACACCCAACATGCATATCTCCATGCATATCTAATGCACATGGTGGGTGGCCCAGCCCCCCCTTGCGGACAATAAATTGGTATTACGCATGGTTAAATCTATTTCTACTCCTAAGACTAAAACCATTGTCACTGAACACCTCTGTTCAGGAGCACAGGTCAGCCCTGCGGTGATATGTCATGATGACAGTCAGAGTAGTACACTACATAGTTAATTGACAAAGGAAATCTATGAAAATAAGTTGACACTATAATCGAGTGCCTGGCTGTAAATTGTCTACCAGTGAGCGATTTAATATATATTTATATGAACAATAATGTTCTTTCAGACTTGAACCAACATGTATATTGCAAACGTGTGGGCTGAGAATATGGATTCCCCCCCCCCCCCATG
>WWET01000177.1:493923-504920 GCA_011038615.1 Limnodynastes dumerilii | reverse complement strand
GTAAATGCATGCCAATTAGTCACACTTAAATATAATCACACAGCTTCCCCTCCGCTATCCCATCCCAACCTTTCTTTAATTACAAATTGGACTTTTAACTTCTACATTTTAATCAATTGTTCCGTACCAGCCTCACAGCTTGGCGTGATCGTTAAAACGAGAGGCTCACGTAGCTTTCTGTGCCACTGCCTGAACTCCGAGTGTTGACTGAAGGGAGCAACTCCCTCCCAAGTTTTATTTAAAATTAATTAAAATATACTTTAGTTGTCATGTTTGTTTAAAAATGCCATCCATCATCCAAATGACTGCCTAAAATATTACTGGCTCGGATCTATGCGTTTGGAATAATAATTTTTGAGGATACAACAGGTGCAGTTGTAAGGTGATTTGCGGTGGACCACGTTAGGGTTAATAATTAAGACATGCTGTGCAGCAAACATGGAAAGACAAAATTCTTATGTTTGACTTTTTTTTTTTTAATCTGTTTTCAGCTTTTGTTTTTTATTTTTTTTATTTTTTATAAATTGCTGAAGCCATACACTAGAGCGTGCATTAGCCAATCATTCAGTTATCAGGTGATCAAGCCAAAAATCTCTGTAGGGAGTGGGAGTGATGGGTTTTTCAAATGGGGGATATGCTCTGGTACAATTATTTGATCTTATGGCATGCATAGCTTATATTGGGCCCTAACTAACAGAACTGGGCAAAGACCTCCCTCTTTTGCCAGGAGAGGTGAGTGGCGCCTATATCGGCACCTTTCCGTGGTGGGACCACCTGCTGGGATCCATAATCGTGGAAGTGTATGGCCAGCTTAAGAATTGTGTGTGTGACAATGCTGTGGTCTACCAGGATCTAAGCTCTAGCACACTCAGTCATGTTGCTGGGCGATTAATATTGTCTAAAATTCTCCTCCTAGTCTAAATAGGAGTATACAGCATGCATAACAGCCAGGGAACAAAGGGCCTGATTCAAACATAAGAAGGAGCCTGAAAATAAGAGAGGAAGGTTACACCTGGGCAAATCCATGTTGATCTCAGGCGGAGTCAAGTTAATTGTATTCTTTGCATGCAGGGATATATCTTTGAATTGCTTACTGCACACAGATACTGACCAGCTTTACTATCACACTGTTATTTAGACTTGGGATAGGAAACATCACCTTTCATCTCTAATACTGTTTTCAAAAGATAAAATATGACTCCTCTGTAATTACCATGGTTTTGCCCAGGACTAACTTTGCTCTCTTATATTCAAGCTCCTTCTTAAGTCTGAATCAGCCTTAAACTGTACAAACCATGTTATGTTGTCTTTAATCATATGCACCATCTGTATTTTACTCATTTTATATATATATCTGTCTACCTCACTGTCTTTTCTATTTTCAAATGACTCGTCTTGAACTCCTTGTGTTGGCACTGCCTAGCGGTTGCCGTTGGGGTGAAGTATTGCCTTTCTCCCCCTTCTCTCTTCTGTCCTGTTCTAAATTCCATCTCCTTCCTCCGCCTCCTCCCTCCTTCTGGGACAGATAAATAATACCAGTGTATGAGGAGAAAATGCTCAGCCATTCCACATTGTAATAGCTTCTAATGCGACAGATCTTTGTTTAATAGACTTCTGGAGCTGCCCTGATGTCTAGGAAATGAAGACTTCAAGGTTGCTCACAGCACAGAAGCCACAAAATATGTGTTTGAAGGCCTGGACTATTAACGGGTGACCCTGATTAACCCCAGCTAGACTTAATGGGGCCTTACATGAAGAATTTATGGGTTTATGCACCCGTAATGGAGTGATGCTACTTATGATGTTAATTGAAGTTGTAGAATAGGTGAAATAGCTCAGACATGTAACATGGTCAGTGCATACGAGTGACCATAAAATACAATCCACTTGTTGCTGGTGTCCCATAAAGCCACATTAAGGGCCATTAGATTTAATCTGTGTGTAATCGATGCTTAATTATTGGTATTTTTTTTTATCCAGTTAACTTTTAGGTGTAAAAAAAAATGTAAAAAAACCTTTGAATTATTTAGGCCATATTGAAAAAATTTTCAGACTGCGTTTTTTTTTTATTATAAACCGCGTGTATTAGATCAGATCTCAACAAATTCCGGGCACCAGTTTCCACGGCGACCAGAAATATGGCCTCATATGATTCTGTTGTATTGTCTCTGAACCCGTTAAAGTAGTGCAAGCCGCCTGGACTTTGTTGGCGCACTGTGTGCGTGCACCAGTACCAGAGTTATCAGTGCCACCACTGACACAAACATGCCTGGTCCACCGCCGCTGATAAAGCCCGGCATGGCGGCGGACCAGGCAAAGTTTGTTTACTGCAGGCAGTCGCTAGGAGGAAAGCACCCAGCAGCGCGACACTGACGTGATCTCTCTGCGCAAACACGAACAAAACGGTTGAGTTCACAAAAATGATTGTCTTTCCCAGATGCATTAGGTAATGGAACGTTATCCGAGGCGGCGGCTTCTCTAACGATGTCCTCCGCATGCCCGGAAGAGAAGAAGTCAACCAATGATCGCAGAGGATCCCAGGCAGGTAATGCTGCATAAGGTGCTATCACGACCAATCCTGTCTTGCCCTCCTGTATTAACAAGTATACCCTAAGGTTATTTAAGAACTTTATGCTAGTAATTTCAATGACTTTCGTCAATGAAGAGAATGTAATATAATCTGCTGAAAGGAGATTTTTTTTTTTTCTAAAGCAAGAAAACTAAAGTCCTAACATAGACTACTTTTATATTTATCTGCCATCAAATGACTAAACTGCCTGCAGAGAAATGCATGTCATAAATACTTTTGACTTAATGTCTTTCTTTAGCTGGCTGTTTTCTTTGCTGTCTATTGATTTCCAGAGGCTCTCCATATATCTGGAAAGTAGCAATGACACCTGTAGAGCATAACCAGCTACAAAGCCTTCAATTATGCCTCTGAGGTGGTGATGGGCTTGCATACAGATGACAGCTCTGTCTTACAATGTATTAAACACAATGGGCCAGATCCTGAGCTAAGTACGCAAGCGTATTTACGCTAGCCGATGACGTCAAATCGGCTATTTGTATTTACTGTGTATGCGCGTGGCAGAGGTTACGCCACGTAACGCTGAACGTACGTACCATCAGCGTAAATACAAACTAAGGGGCGGGGGGCATCAATGTGACACCCGTAATTACGTTTTGTAGGCGGAGGGAGGCATTTAAATTGGACAGTATGGGTCGGGTTAGGCCGTCAGGTACGTAAATCTATTAGGTAGATCATTACTTACGCTAATAAAAGTTAGTTAAGGTGGGGTATGAGCAGCGCAAAACGACCAAAGTACGTACGAGCGAGGTGAGTGCGTCAGAAAGGTATTACATTTTTGTTTTGTTTTAGCCTGCGTTTTGGAGTAGGAACCGTTAATGGCATCACTATTACGACAATACAGTACAACGGAAAGAATAATGACCAGTGTCTATTAATTCCCGCCCCAGTCTAAAGATCATTAACAACATAGGATAGTTTAACTGCAATTTCAATAACCTTAATAAAATAGCCAGTGCCATCAGACATCAGGACGTAAATCCTTATCTTTACATATATTTTGTAACCACGTTTTATGTTTAGGGATAAATAATGACAAACATAAACAAGTCTCCATGATGTATGTGTAGCATAAAGCATGTAATTGGGAATGTAACCACCAGCACTAAAGAGCTAGAAATATTTTTAATTATCGATCTGTTAATATCATTACCTTTCTAGTTATCAAAGGTCAAATATAATTCAAGCTTTCAAGTGGGTTACTTTACAGCTGTCTTAATGGCATGAGCATACAATTAGTTGTGTGGGTCACCCGTCTAGGTTAGCGTTCAATTATTCGATCACTAAAAAGATTGCATTTTTTTTTTATTGGTTGTGTCGTTTGTTTTAGGATAGGAAATTGTGAACTGTGTGTTTAAGTGCTTGCTGATTTATAGGTTAAAGGATTGTGGCTTTTAATTCAAGTATGAGAAATTTGGGTATAGATTAAAACTGAAGAGGTGTTGTCCATAGCAACGATACGATTTTATTTCTTTAATAGCAACAAATTTCTTTTCTAAAGGGAAATTTGAATAATGTAATGAAGAATAGAATTTAAATGGAAGAAGCTATTTAGGATTATTATTATTATTTTTGTTGTTATTTTGCTCTCTTGTTCTACATGTGGTTAGTATTGCTTTACTTCCTTGCAACACATGTAGTACTGGTATGTAATGTCACTTACCTATCTGGGGGTCTAATCTCGTCACCAAAGCTAATGAAACTACAAAGAAAACATTTTCCTCATAGTTTCATTCTCTCTAAAGCTCATAACTGGATTCCAAATGGTTTGCTTTGTTAGTGACGTTCAGGAGAGGCAGCCATTTTGTGGGTTGCACAATAACACTGAGGTAGCAGCCATCTTGTGCTACTTACCTCTGTGCCATAACTAGTGAATAAATAGGCAATATATTCAATCAGCCCCTAAAATTACTATGCAACAATGTATTGCCTTCTGTGTACTGTGGTGTTTATTGCACAAAAACAAACATTGCCAAAGGCCTGTAAGAATGTACTTTATGTTTCTGTTTCTTGTAGTGGAACTGTTTGGTTTGCTAGAAAAGACAAATAGAATGTTTGGGATTTATTGACCGATAGTGAAAGATAGATGACGGCTCTCCAAGCCTCCAATGCAAATAAGATGTGCTCTTGCAGCCTGCTCAGGGTATGTTTGCTTTGCATGGTACAGTTATTAACTACTTCTATGCAACAGATACATCCTGTTTCACGTCATCATGCAGAGATGTCATAGGTCACGTTCTGTTTTATAGATTGATTACCCATCGGGAATTTCAAATGGCAGTGCCCACCAATGTGTGAGAATGTATGCCTATTTAAAGAACAAGTAAACCTATTTTGGACCTAATTGTCACGTATTTATGACTGATCCAGCTATATGTTATCTGTATTATATTTTGTACAGATTTGAACATAACACAGATAGCTAAACATTAGTTTTAGATGGTATATACTGTAAACAACGAAAGCAAAATAGAAACTTTATTTGTCTGTTACCGTTTGTTCCCTTAATTCTCTGTGGACTTTGTTTTCCTTATTTATATGAATTTGTACCCTTGTGTTGGATATGTAACTATTGCCTTTATACGGCACTGCGGATACCGTATTATTCACAGTTATTTATAAATAAATGTTGATGATGATAATAATGGTCCGGATTCACAGTTCCCCGTCAGAACAAAGCTATTTGGAACATGATAGATCCACCAGATGAATGGTGACTACTACTCTACTACCCTACTCTATCCAAGCATCTGTGTGAGTGCTTCACAAAACACTGTGCTCTTGCCTTAAATTTACGACTCTTACTTGCCTAAAATGGCGGCTGATTGGATGTCTATATCTGTAAGGGGTGTGGGTCACCGCAAAAAACGGCCTTATTTTGATAGGGCCTTTCTCTCCCAGCCAGTTTCAAACTGACTGGGATATCGATTGCTTCTGCCTCGAAGAGGCAAAGCAATCAATCCGTAGAGCACCGAACATGGTGCTCCGAAAGGTGAGTGGCTAAACTAACCCCAACCCTTCCCCTACCTCTAACCCTCCCCGCAGCCTGACCCTAACCCTCCCTTCTCCCTAGCCAGACCCTAATACTCCTTTTTCTGTAGCCTAACCCTAAGACCCCCCTCCCTGCAGCCTGACCCTAACCCTTCCCTTCTGTGGTCCTAACCCTAGCCCTCCCCTCAATACTAAAACACCATGCAGAGGCTACTCACCTCTCTGGAGCGGTCATCCGTCGGGTCTGTGAAAATGAATGGGCGAGTATGCCGATTGGCGCACTCACTCATTCATAAAAAAAATTCTAAAATGGCCCCCTGTCTCTATTTCAGACCGGAGACTGCAACCGATCTATAAGCAGTGCAATCATACGCTTATACTGTGCATTGTAATACTAAGCCCCGCTCACTTTCATGCAAAACACGTCCCACATTTGGAACTATCATTTGTCGGATTGAGCGGTTTCCTCTCTGTTTGCGTGCATGTGGGCAAAATGCAACATCTGATCCGACTGCATGCAAATCCATCCCATTCTCTGAATTCTAGATCCAATCCCAATTCAGATCCACTTTTCTGTCTTCAATGACAAAAAATAAAACGGTTATCTTTCTGCCACATCTACAGTTCTGTGAAATATACCATATACTTGTATGTCAGGCAAGACATCTGTCAGACTTGCTAATAGGCAATAAGTTGAACATTGTGTAATTGTGTTATGTGTTTCCGTGTTCTTAATGTCAAGGAATTTTTTGTTCCTTTTGGCTGTCAAAAGTTCAAAGCATCTCTGACTATTATTTTAACTTCAACTTATAATTAAATTGTTCTTTGTAAACCACAAGAAAGTACTTTATAGCACTCTATGGTGATGTTTCTGTTTTGCAGAGAGACGGTCTAGGAATCCAAATATTTTTTTTTTAGTCGCTAATAAATAATATAATAATATATAAAGGGTGAGATTTCAGTGGTTTACCAGTTAATATGTGAGTTTCTAAAGTGACTCGTTGGACTTTGCCTTTAAGAAAATTTATAGTTTATATAAAGCCTAAAGTGATGATAAGTATCAAGTTTGCATTACACATGTTATTACATATAACCGTATTGTGTAGAGCCTTATCATATGCATCTTCCAAAATTTTCTATGCAGTTTTGTAGACCTTTTATTTCATTATTTTTCTTAAAAGAAAAAACAAACAAAAACAAAATGACTAAATTTCATAAAAACTTCTGTCAGATAAAATTTAAGAGGCAGCCTTTGTGAATTGGCTCCACTGACATGGATATCTTTTTAATATTAAGGACATGCCTTTGTCACTATGCCTGCTAAATTAATATGCAATAAAAATGTGACAAACTATGTGATGGGTTTATGTCTTTCCAAAATGGTTGCCATGATGTTGTGTGGGTGATGTCTATACTTTTAAGGATTATCTTAAAATGTTGTTTATATTTTAAGATGCGGTTTGTAGCTGCTTATTAAGACTATTTTTTTTTAACAGCACATAATGGTGTGCATTTACTATCATTAGCGCATCGAGTGCTAATGATAGCAGCCAGGCTCGCAGCGAGACTGGCAGGACCGCGGGTAGTATTTACAAATGCTTATCCCACGATGGTCAGCGAGCCTTTCGCTGACCTAGGTCTGCCATGCTCAGAAACTATGTCCCGGCGCATGTGCAGTAGCTGCCCGGCCAGGTAAGTTTAAAAAACTTTTTGTTTTTGTGAATTGTATTTTACTTAACTCTATTCCTGCGGTCTCCTGATATGTACCCCCCTTTTCCTCCTAATGACAGCTGTTAGGGGGAGGATAAGGGGGATATATTAAGAGTTCACTGGAAAATCTACACTAACACCATCTGCAGATGGCGTAATTTAACGTTTGACACTTAGTTAATGAAACGATCTGCCGGCCCACTTTCATTAGAACGGGCCAGCGATCGGTAGTGTTAATCCAATCGTTGCCATGGTTTCCATGCCGATGATAGCTTTGTAAATCAGGAAATCTTTGTTTTCACATGATAAAGCCTGTTTTTATATGAAAATGATCTTCGTAAATGGAGCCCTAAATGCTGATATTTAGTATTTCAGTATAACAGACGTCTTCCTGTGCCTAGGGCATGTCGTGGTGGTAATAATAAACTAGTTTTCCTATATTTGATCCATTTCACAATAATAATGGCTAGGATTTGCAAAAATTGGCTGCTGCTTACAGTTTTCAGAAATATGAAAGATGATGTGCTTTAAAGGTCTATATTTAGGTATTCAATCAGGTTTAATTTCTAGTTTTCATGAGAAACCAGGAAGTCGTTTATTGCAAGAGACCAGGGGGAAGGTTCAAAGTGCTTTGATCTCCTGACATTTTCCATTGACTGTTCCAAAAGAGCTCTTGACAGATTCAAGAAACTTTTTATCCTGGTCTTGTTTGTATACTCAGCACCGGCTTGTTTAAATACTGGTATTTATCAGTTTATGCACACTAGTCAGGCTGAAAGTATTCAGTGACTCCAAATACTTATCTTACTGGTTCTAAAGCTGGCCATACACTAGAGCGAATATCAATTATTGGGTGATCGGGCAAATAATCGCTCTAGTGTATGGTACAGATCAATTTTTGAAACTCCAAATAAACGCACCAGAAACGCTCTGTACGATTATTTGATCTTTGAACATGTTTGATTTAAATCATGAGAAAGCTCCCGATATTTTAAGGGAGCCAATCAGCAAGCTGAATGGCTCCCTATTCTTCAAAGCTGCTGCTGCTTTATATCTATGTACTATGCTGCTCTGAAGGTATACTTTACAGCTGTCAGAGCAGCATAGTACATAGATATACAGCAGCGGCTATTGCAGGAGTAGTACAGACAGGGATCAGTCGAAACCACGTTGTGTGAAGCGTGGCTTCGGCTGATTCTTATCTGTATTACTGCCTGCAATAGCCGTTGCTGTATATCTATGTGCTATGCTGCTTTGACAGCTTTAAAGTATACCTGCAAAGCTGTCAGAGCAGCTTTGTACATAGATATAAAGCAGCAGTAACATAGAGTGCTGCCCCCCCCCTCTTCTGCTAGGATTATCGGTCCCAGCAGGAGAGGTGTATGGTGCTGATAATGGGACATTTCCCTAACGGGAAATCGTCCCGTTTATCGGCCCACCCCCTTCTGGGACCGATAATCGTCCTAGTGTATGGCCAGCTTAATACACGGAGATCTTTGGAATCAAGTGAAAGGGCCAGATTTACTAAGCATCTGGAAAGGAGAAGTGGAGACGTTGCCCAAAGCAACCAATCAGATTGTAGCTCTCATTTTCCTATTACAGACTAGAAATTGTCAGCTGGAATCTGGTTGCTATGGGCAACATCTCCATTTTTCCATTCCCACAGCTTAGTCATTCTGGCCCAAAATATTGTATTTTTGATAAATTTGTGATTTAATTGTGTTGAATTTATTAATATATCTGTTACCTACCAAAAATGTGACGTTATCAGCAGGATGATTACTTGGGCCCGGGCATACTACATTGGGGCATTTAGTAAAAATATCTGTGGATGCAATTCTCTCAATTTCTAACATCTTTAGGTCACAAAAAGGGCACTGTAGATATGTCTTATGTGTGATCCTCCATAACTGCTCTGTTTGTTCATGCATTACATACAATCTTGCTTTGTAAGATTTAGAATAAGTTATTGCCCACCTATGTACCTCAACATACCTAGCTATTGTGCAGGCTTGTGTGCATTGGTTTAGTAGCATCTCCTGTAATGCCCCACTTCTTCTCTGGGCCCTGTAGAAGTTGCACACCCCCTGTAGTAGACCCTCCAAAATGACCCATTCCATTAGGTAGAATATAAGCCGCTCCTGAGATTCCAACTGTCACTTACCTGGTTTAAAATAATTAACTGATATTTAAAAAACGATTTGCCTATTCAACACAGGTGGTTACTATAGTAACTGACAGTTGGAGGCTATGCTGTAGTTATGACTCTGGATTTGACATTATACCCCCTAGATCAGCATTTAACTTTGCACAGCAGTAACCACTGTGAAAGGGGCAGCCAGATTTTAATGAAGATGTAGATGGTAAAGTTTGTACATCTCTTTAGCCCAGGCTTTTTTTTTTTTTCTTTTTACGTAATTCCTAACTCTAGGATTTCAGCAGACTCTTCAACTGACTGGAGCAGCAGAGGGGTTAAAGTGGAAGCACCAGCGTTGCCACTAGTCTGTCTCTTGAACAAGGCGTGCTCTGACACTGAGCCGTGCAGGTCTTTAGCAACAGCTGGCTCAGTTCATAGGTCCTTCATTCTGAGGAATTCGCTGTTTTCTGTCCTCATGGAAACCGAGAGACAAAAGGCCTTTGTTGCGTCCTCTTCCCTCCCTCTGTGACTTAATGCACTAAAGATATCATAAAGCAGGCACTCAGCTGCAAGCTAATATATCTGCCTGTTCCATTACCCACACCTGCATGGCTCTAGTGATAGGCTATCTGAAACGCTGATAGCACCCTGTATATCCAGCTGCAAATATTTACACAATGCCTTTTTTAAGCTACATTAGTAGTGTGACTTCAGCTGCAATTTGCCACATTTCAGGGTTTTACATCATTCATTAACTTGTCACTTTCATCTTTTGATTTATTCTTTTTTTTTTTTTTTGCATAAAATGTTTACTTTTATGTGAAATTACCCCTCTTGCCTTTTCTTCGCAGGAAGGCATAGGGAGGGTGGTAGAGGGCAGATTAGATGGGCCAAGTAGTTCTTATCTGCCGTCACATTCTATGGTACTGAACATATGATAGAACACTGGTATTCTATAGATGTATTTTCCTTTCTAGCTATAGGCATAAGTTTTATAAATATATAATAGTTAATAATTTTTTAATCTGCCTTCGTGTGCTTTAGGCAAGTGCCTACATAGCCATATACAATATAGTCCTAAAGTAGCCCCGTTGCCAGATTTACTAAGATGTGGGAAAGGAAAAGTGAAGATGTTGCCCATAGCAACCAATCAGATTCCAGCTCTCATCTTCCTATTACATACTAGAAAATGTCCTCTAGAATCTGATTGGTTGCGTTGGGCAACATATCCATTCTTCCTTTCCCACAGCTTAGTAAATATGGCCCCTGGACACAATGTGAAATACACTCACTTTGTAAATGCAGATATTTGCTGCATATACATGTCTTGGTAAATCAAGTGTCTGGTGCTGTCACAGCACATTATAAAGGAAAGCCTCCCGGCTGCTTACTATTCCTCCTGTGTTCTCACCAGGGAAGATGAGCTGGGACAGATATGATGGCAAGGACACAGGCAGCTGGCACAGTGTATGTGGCAGAGCAGAGGGGCACCTTTGGTATTCAGGGTACATACCTGCATTCTAGATATATCAAGTGACATCACAGATGAGGTTTTGCCAATTTTAAAATGTA
>WWET01000177.1:482818-493901 GCA_011038615.1 Limnodynastes dumerilii | reverse complement strand
GGGAAAGGAGGCAGACAGGAACTACAGTCATAATTTAATTTCTATAGTGAGCTCTAGTAACACTCACCACTGCAATTCTATATGGAACAGTTGCAGGGTCGATGGTCGATGGTAAAGGGTTAAGTCGTAGACTCTGAGTTGTGTGCAATTGTATCCTGCAGGTACAGTCCCTCCTTTGTTGTTTTTTTTACTAGGTGTGTTTTGCCTGTAAAAAGGTGACCGATATGAGAGGTTTGATATTTAAACCTTGTAGCCTTTTTCCTTACAGAGTTGTGCTCTCTCATTATTTTTGTTGCTCTTGTGAACTTTTGTCTAGTGCTCATTTTACACCTTCTTTCTTTTCAAATATTGGATGTCTTCTCTTTCTCACTGTTTCAGTTACATCTTTTAAATGTTGTTTCAACTTTTTTTGTCTTGTTATAGAGTGTGCTGCCATTTAATGTTCCTTTATTCTCTCCCCATTCTCTTTGTACACAAGCTTTACCTCCATATGCTAACGATTCCTCGGAGAGGCCGGTAGTGTAACTGATTTATCTTAGCACAGGCAAGACCAGACAAAATATAGAGCCAGTTAAGAATTGCCAATCGTCTGTAAAATTGTATCTTGGGTTTTTCTATTCAGAAGTCTGTGTAGTGCTTTTAATAACGGTTCTTTAGCCGCGAGATTTTTTCCCACGGTAAAGAAAACTGTCCTGTTAAAAAAAAAGTTGATTTCTAATCTCCTGTTTTACACCTTTTTGTTTTTTAGACGACTTTAGCATCATAATATATATTTGTCAGTTAATAATATTACAATACATTCTAATTATAAGCCATGTTCTAGAATTGTTTTGGTTCTTATTTTACTTTAGGTTTCTGGATTGTATTTTTTTTTTTTTAATACTACTTGTAGGACTGTTGTGTACTTACCCTACCTCAAAAGGCATTCTTTCAATCAGATAAAAGGCAGATTCAGCTGCATAGCTAGTGGTTTGCATAGTGTTTGTCCGTCATTGATAGATGTGACCCTTGCAAAACCTGAGCTGTTATTAATCATGTATGAATTTTGGCAACAGAGCAGTTCCTGTGAAGGTGCTACACCATTAAGCTCCACTATTTATTCCTCCACAAATGGGGATCTTCTTTGACGTGGATTCCAAACAATGGACTCCTCTTTAAATAAAAACCTGTATTTTATACAGCAAACCAACATTTTAGTGTGCTTTAAAAAATGTACCTTAGTGTTGCTGTCAGCACTGATAGTCAAACTAATATGTCATAAAATGTCTTGCTGTTCTATGGCTTGGAATGCAAAATGTGTTACCCATAATTCATAGCTGCAGTGAAAATACCACAGACCTGATGTAAATATCACATTGAGGGGACCTCTCGTAACAGTTTAGGTATATTGTTAGTCTGCTGTTTGCTAGAGGCAAGCTGAATTATTTATAAGACACTATAATTTTCAGCCATCTACTTATTTTAGTCACCAGTTGACCAAGCACATTTTTGTAAACTAGCTGCACTTAGAAATGGATATGATGAGTTTCACCTCATGACACAAATTCTGCGATCAGAATTTGACATTTTGTTCAGATTTGGAGGACATTGTCATGAGGAAGGTCTGGTGCACAGCCATTTTGTTATAGCCTAACAGAATGGAGTCTATGTTCTTCCAAGACAACACTGATTTCATTGAATCTGGTCGCCTTGGTGACAATAACTAATTCAGCAATGATACAACAGACATCACACATTGATGAAATATGATAGTTTAACAAAAATAAAATGTAAAAAATCCTTACCTTGTCCCCGTATCCACCAGCTCTCTCCTCTGGAAAATTGCGAAATGTCATGCTAACATACTACACACAAAATGGGCCAGATTCAGAGCTTCATCCGCTAGCGTATTTACTCTAGTCGAAGTCGTAAAAACACTATTTTGCAGGTACTGCGCATGCGCGCGGCAGAGTTACGGCACGTAACGTTGAACGTACGTACGATCCTAGTATCAAGAGCGTAACTACAAAGGGGCGTGCCAGCCATAAGACACCCGAAATTACGCTTCGTAGGTGAGATGAGCCATTTAAATCATACAGGATGGGCCAACAGTAGTTACGTCTTGCAAAGTTAAGGTAGGGTTTGGAAAGTGTAAAACGGCAAAAGTACTTTTGAGCGAGGGGAGTGCATAGTAATTACGATAGCATAAATACACTACGCCTTGAAACAGAAAAGGAACGTAGGGCTGGATCTAACAAAATATGCCAAGAATCAGCAGCTATCAGACAGTATAGAAGTCAGGACCTGGGTTGGGGGAATTCCATCAAGTGAAATGTTATAACTGGACTTTTATATGTAATGGTCTCATTTAAATCTTTGTTTTGACCCTTGACAACTCTGCGTGTCACGTTATCAAAGCTTCCAGGCACATCATCAGCTGTGCTACTGCCCCATTCACCTTCCACTCACTTCATCACCATCAGCCCCTTTCCCAAGGGCCAGATCCAGAGCTACGACCGCTAACGTATTTACGCTAGCCGTGATTGTAAAAACGCTGTTTTGCATGTTTTGCGCATGCGCACGGCAGATGTTACGAATCGTAACTCTGAACGTACTTACGAGCATACGATCACCAGTATCATTTCGTACATCTGTAATTACGCTTTGGAGGCGGGGTGAGGCATTTAAATCGTACAGTATTAGTGTGTTTAGGGGCGTAAGTACGTTCAGCCATTACGGCTGACAGCAGTTAAGATAGGGTTTGGAAAGCGTAAAACAGCAAAAAAATGTACGACTGAGGGAAATGCCTAGGGGAGTGCATAGTACTTACGAACGCTTAAATACTCTACGCGTTGAAACGTAAAGAGAACGTAGATCTGGATCCGGCCCAATTTCGTGTTGCTGACCCATGTCTACCAAGATTGGCTTATTTGTTTAGTGTTTATTAGTGATTATGGACCAGATCTAATTCCTCAGTGATCAAGGTCCAGATTTACTAAGCTGTGGGTTTTGAAAGTGTGGAGAGTTTGCCCATAGCAACCAATCGGATTCTAGATCTTATTTAACTGTTGCATTCTAGAGATTGTCATTGTCAGCTAGAATCTGATTGGTTGCTATGGGCAAACTCTCCACTCTTTTTTAAAACACACAGCTTAGTAAATCTGGACCTAGGTCTCCGAGCAAGAGATCAGCAATTGCAGGTCCTCATTATCCACACATCTGTGCTATCACGCCACTAACTACCCCCTTGCACTCACGCCACACTTTACTTTTCTGACTTCCACACATAGAAAATGGCAGCGGTGTGGTCAGGAGCAGTGCCTCTGCTTCTGCTCTACATAAGTTCCAAAAATTAGAACCACGGCTCTGGTCTTTGAGTATGTATACATACCCTCCAACATGACCCATTTATTAGGTACAAAATGCTCTGCTCCTCGGTTTTCAATTGTCAGTTACTAAGGTTACCACCTTTGTTGAAAAGGCAAATCGTTTTTTTTTTCAATATCAGTTAATTCATTTAAACCAGGTGAGTGACAGTTGGAGGCACAGGAGCGGATTAAATTGTACCTAATGGAATGGGTCATGTTGGAGGGTTTGTGTATACATGTTGAGAAACAAGGAGGAGAGCACTCTAGTGGCTTCCGTGTTGACCCTAACTAGTCAATGTCAATGCATTTAATGCATTGTAATCAGAATCAGCGAGCGTAATCTAGCTTTAGGTTGTCTTGTTTGTTGATTCTAATTGGTCTAAGTGAGGCAACACTGCTATTCCATCTTTTTCTACAGCACCGAGGTCATGTCATGAGTTTGATTCCTGGACAAGGCCTCATCTGTGTAGAGTCTGGGTGGGTTCCTCAGGGTGCTCCAGATTAATCTAGTGTATTGGCATCTTAACCCCTAAAAAAATAAATCTGACATCTTTAATGTTTACTTTAAATCCCAGGCAACTGTAAGGTAATTCAGAAGGAATGACATTATTTAAAAACTGGATCAGTCCTCTCATTTTGGATTCTTAGGCATAATCTTCTTCAAATTGTTTAAGAAACCGTAATGATTTTTTTAATCCTTATTCACGTTTACCAGCCCTGGAAGACTGAGAATCAGGACACAGATGGCAGACTGGTGAAGCACCCAGGTCACAGGTTGTCTGAGGCAATTTCTGTGTCTAGTGCTTCTAAAATGCTGGGTCACCTCATAACTCTCTTATATTGCATGAAGAGCTGTATTATTCTGTATTAAATATAGTCCTTTTTATTTATATATTTAAGGCAAAATTGAATCACTTGTTTTGTTTATACGTCAGTAGCAGCGAGCATGATGGGTAATTTCACACAAGCAAGTGGTGTTATCACTCTAGTGGCTCCTGTTAAGCATGATATTTGTAGGTGTGCAGTGAGCTAGGGACCTCACTTACAGAAGGTTTAGGGCCCTTTGATAGGTTCTTGAGTTTTTTGTTCAGCTGTGTTGTGATATATATGGACAAAACATTACTGCAGTATCTGTTATATGGCTCTGTTTCACTGCAGGAAGAGAATTAGTTGAACTTGGTATTGTGCGATGAGAGAGATGGAAGTGGGAAAAAGGAAAATCAAAGAGGTTTGTGTGTGTTTTTCTTTTACCGAGCTTTAAGAAAAATAAATGTAATTAACCTGTTCATTGAACTCTGCTTTTTCTACCTTTGTCTGAGAACGCTATCATGTGCTCTTACCTGGTGTTGTGCCTTGTGCGCATTCCTTTTCCAGAAGCTTTTAATTTTAGGCCTTTTTCCTAAACACTTGCAGCTGATCATTCATATTCCTCACATTGCAGTCTGGGATGCCTTACCTGTATTATGTCTGTGTGTGTCTCTCTCTTTTCTCTCTTGCTCTCTTTTGCGCTCTCTTTTCTGCACGCTCTCTTTCTCTCCTGCGCACATTCTTTCTGTTTTCTGCTCTCTCTCTGCTCTCTCTCTGCTCTCTCTCTCTCTCTCTCTCTCTCTCTCAGCTAAACTGTCAAAATCTCACTTTGATAGAATTGCCCTGCCAATGACTCTTTCTGTGGACTCTAATGATCCTTATCTGACTCTACATTTTAATTACATTGGAAATTGCATGGTAGGGAAGCAGTGAATGAAACGCCAAGAGGTCAGCTCTCGCTGTTGCTGCGTTTGGCAGATTGTAGGGAGAACGGGATGGAGAGTCTTCAGACATTTCACTGTTTCGTCTTCTATTAACGTTTTGACGCCTGAAGCCGCTTCTTGTGGTGATGCATGTATGTGCGGGTTTTATTCTTGCAGTGAGCAGTATGTTTTGTATTGCAATGTAATATATATCAATTAGTAGCGCTCTTATTACACACCTCTGTCAAGAGAATCATTCAGACACTCACTCACAGTCACACCTTACAAATATAGGTCTGGATCCAGATACAGGTATGCCGTGCACGCGAAACTCCTCTGCAGTAGAAGCAAAGTTACGACCAGCGCAATGATAAATTCTGTACGTGTGAGGGTAGTATGGCATTTCTGTGACCCTACTTTTACTTTTATGCATCTGCCCCACGGAAAATGGACTTAACCAAACCCTTACTGTATGATGTAAACAACCCTCCCTGCACAATGTATACATGGAGCTCCTTCCACCGCACCATTGGAGAGGCTTCCAGCGTGGAATTCGGGATCGATCATATGTACAGAACTCCTTCACGGAATACTTGGCCATTCAGAATGCGTAAACTGTTTTTTTTCCCGTGATTCTGGACACTGTTTTTAGGGCTCTGTTTCCAGTAACGAATGGAATGCACCAACCACAAACTGAGCTTTAACCTATTATGAAGTTAATAGCGCATGGTGCGTCAGACCTTAATGAACACGCAGCAAGAACATTGGGCCAGATCCTGACCCCCGCATGCTTTATGTGCATGCGGTTGTCCGTAGTTACGCTCCTGTAGCGGGGGGGGGGGCCCCTGCACTCCCCACTGTCAGCAGGACTTGCGTGTCCAGATTCCTATCTATATTTTTACGGCTTCCCCGACCCCTCATTCACGTTGCTAGCCCCACCTATATGGCGGGGATAAAACCATCGTAAGCCCTAACGTACGTCACTTCATAACATACGCTAGTACTTACGCTGTCGGAAGAACATCTGCCGTGCGCATGCGCAGATGTTCCGAGACAGGGGACTTACGCAAATGACTTGCGTAAGTCCTCTGCTGGACTTGGTTCTGGATCCGGCCCATTATTATTAATAATAATAATAATACTAATATTATTTTTTATTATAACTTTATTTGTCAGCACCTATATTCACCCAATTCTGCATACTCAGCACTGACTTCACTCCTGTTCCTCTTAATTGGCTTTTCCTTATGTTCCCCTGAGGCATAAGTGCTCAGTATGTCAGTGATGGATGACAATGCTGGCCATGTTCTATCAATTCATGTTCCTAAATAACCAGCACACCATTTATTACAAGCTTTATTAGGAACTTATTAAGCAGTTACAGAGTTGCAGGTTAACTTTTTAGCCAGATATTTAGTTTGAGTATAACATGTTTCTGATCTCCCTTGCAGGAAATTTTTACTATTAGAGGTTTGTTTACTTTTGTTGCTCTTGGCGACAACCAATTTCTTGCGGATATCATTGAATCCAACACGTACACTGCCAAATGATCAGAATAATAGTTCATTTAAAATGCACAAAATGTTCCATTATTGCTAATTATGAGTGAATGTGTAATGGTATTTTATTGTTCCAGGTTAAAGGAACATGCATTATATACACTATAATCTCATTTTCTGAAGCCATGCGTTTAATATAGTCTCACTTGTCATATCTATTAGTTCACAAGGCCGAATGTATGAAACAGAGGGTTTTGGCCCTTGTGCTAATGAAGTAATCAATACTAGAGAGGAAAGTATAAATATCTAGCTCGGTTAATTATCTCGTCCTGCAAAGCCTCATGCTGTGAGTTCACCAACTCCCGCCTTGTGCAGCCAGCATCATACATCCTCAATTATAGCATACAATCAGCACCAGAAATACAAATGATGGAAGGTGGACACTCTGCTCTCTCTCTCTCGCACGTTCTCTGCTCTCTCTCTCTCTCTTTTGCACGTTCTCTGCTCTCTCTCTCTCTCGCACGTTCTCTGCTCTCTCTCTCTCTCGCGCGTTCTCTTCTCTCTCTCTCTCTCTCGCACGTTCTCTGCTCTCTCTCTCTCTCTTTTGCACGTTCTCTGCTCTCTCTCTCTCTCGCACGTTCTCTGCTCTCTCTCGCACGTTCTCTGCTCTCTCTCTCTCTCTCGCACGTTCTCTGCTCTCTCTTTTCTCAGTTTTTTTTCCACTTTTTCTTTTTTCCACTTTCAATTTTATATGGTTTTATTATTTTGAAATAGGATATTCTTTCGTCTCCTTGTCCACTTATAGTTTTTGTAGTGTGCTTTCTGTTAAAGTAAAAAAGCTACATTTGAGATTGGATTATTCCCAGAGTCCTTTGCAAACCCTCAACTACCATTTTTTCAAAAACTTTTGATTATCAAATTCCTATTCCGATCAAAAGCACTGTATGTTTTGTTTTTTGTTTTTTGTCTTTTTTTTTTATATTTTAATTGTAACTTTCAGTCATATTCTGTGGCTATCTTTGTCCCTCCACAGCCCTTGTAGCTATTGAACACTAATGTCAATTAGAGTCTAGGGCCCCCTTCAGCTGGCACAATTTCCCCAGCTATAAGCCGGTGTATGTGTGTACACTGCCTATACCTCAGGCAGATCTTAATACTGAATTCTGCCATCTTCGTAGTATCAACATAGCCACAGACGAATCAGCGGTGTAAACCAATGATACTATTATCTGTTATCTGAGTTTTCAGGGTTTTGACAAATCTATACAGTTATCTTTTTATTGAACGTGTGCCCAGCTATAGTTTGCTTTAGTTATGTTTATAGCACTTTTGTTTGTCTGCATTTCCTGTTTTGTGAAGTTGCGATCAGGAGCCTTTGATGTAAACCAAATGGAACAAAAGGTTTTTGTTGTTAGTCAAAATATCCAAAACACTTAAGCACTTAAAATTGCCCACCGGGTCAGGAAGAAGTGCATGGTAATTACAACTAGCGTGCATGCTAGACAGCAGGATCATATTGGCGTCAATTATCCACAATCCGGATAGCGGGGTAAATGTTTGTGCTTATTATTTGTACTTTCTTATAGCCAACTTATTCCACAGCAATGTCCACATAATTAAAATAAATATTTATAAGATGATCAGTATTCAATATTATGGAAATCGCACTATGAGCACCACTAGTTTCCGATCAGCGTAATCATTGATGTCCCATTTATTTTTATTTTTTTCACTTGCCAAACACAAATCTATCTTTTTCTCCTCATTTAGCACATCTGGTAAAGGGCCTTGTGTACACGGAAAGCTATTCATTAGAACACGTAGCTAATTACCACACACAGCATTGTTTCTTAAATATTAAGAAATGGCAGCAGTATAATGTAGCCACTTGACCTGTGACCCTTTTGATTGCAGCCGGTGACCCTGTGATGGTTGGCATCTGATTAGCGATTCACTCTGGGATGACATTCATTGTAGCATAACCAGTCCCAGGTACCTTTCTTCAGCAAGTCAACAGCCTAATAGTATTTGGTTACCAGTGATGCGTGCAGAATTTCATCAGTCTCCAACAGCTGGCAGACTCATAATAATTTGTTGGCAGTTTTTACTTTGTTTATATTTTCCCCTTGAAGCACTTTTGTTTGTTCGTTTTTGCAGATTGATTAATAATCCAACATTCCACGGCCCAGTCGTGGTCAATGATCCTCTTTGATCTCATTATCTCAATCTTCCAAAATTACGTGTGAATTTGGGGTCAGGCCGAGACGTGGCAATATCTTCTGCATGTTTACATGAATAAATATTTTTTAGGGACGTTCAGTTGTTTGCAAAGTTGTGAATGGCTAGGTAGTCTTAAATGTGCCATATGAAATAGCAACCACAAAACACAATGGTAGTTCCTATCTTCACAGGGATTTGAATACCCCCCTTTAAATTTTATCCTTTAACTCTTCAAATAACACACGTTTCTATAAATCAGGGAATCGTATTTATGTGAAATACTTGCCTAATTGTAAAATACTTGTTTTGGGTTGGCACACTGTTGCTATTGCTGATAATATAGTGTTGAAATTCTTCACCTCAATCTTCGTGAGTTAGCAAAAGTGAAGTGTTATCTGTGTGTTTGGTACAAAACAATAGATAAAGTCCTTATAACTGGCTGCAAGTCTCTGTTGAATTGCAATTGCAATTGTCCCTCAATGGAGAGCATGAATAATGCACAGTGCAGTGACTTCCTGTTTCTCCTCTGCGTCTCGTACTGTCTGGCCAATGACACTAAGTGCCAGATTTACTATGCTCGGGTTTGGAAATGTGGAGATGTTGCCCATAGCAACCAATCAGATTTTAGCTGACATTCTCTAGTATGTAAAAGGAAAGTGAGAGCTAGAATCTGATTGGTTGCTATAGGCAACATCTCCATTTTTCCAAATCTACAGCTTAGTAAATCTGGCCCTAGAAGTGCAACCACTGTAGTTTATCTACAGGTTCCGATTTCTAGTGGACATGGCGACCGGCATTTGACAAGCCCTGGTCTATAGGAGATGTTAAATGATTTAAACCTTTGCGTGTAATTGTCAATATTCCTAGAGGGAAGGTAAAGCCGATGCTCTCCATGGGTTGATGATGTGAGTTGCTTCGTCCCCCCCCCCCCAGAGAGTGCTTCGGCCCCCCCCCCCCAGAGAGACAATACTGTAGGTCACCATGTTGTAAATAGCGATTTGCATCAAGCCCTGCTTCACAATGTAATATTTAAACGTATTGATCAGTGTCTGGGGGTCTCGGTGACCGCTGCTGTGGGTCAAATGTTTGAGGGTTAAATGCTGTCCTCAGAGACTCCCCGGGAGTCTTCAGGACATCACGGGAGAATTGCCAGCTATGCCTCTGTCCTCCCTCCTTCCCAAATGACTCTCAGACCACCAATATATAAATGCAGTATATTGATTAACTGATTGAAGCCGTATCAGAATTCCACTGGTCATAAAATATGCTTGTAACTTAGCTCTACAGAGATGGGTCCGGATTCACAGTTACGCAGTTTTCATCTTCCGTACGTTGTTTTAAGAATTGAGCTATGTGTAGTAGCTTAGTTACGCTATCTACGTACCATTTCTGTACGTAGATTGCGTAAGCGCAGTCTTTAGACCACGCTTACGCAATAGTAGTAGCTCAATTCTTAAAACAACTTATGTAAGATGAAAGCTACATAACTGAATCCGGACCGTAGATACTAATGCATGCAGGGTTTACTATATAAGCTGCTGGATGCTGGTTTGTAGAAAGAAAAAAAAATACAAACAAAACTGTCCAGTTCATTCAAATTGAGCTGCTGAATAGACATGACGGCAAAGTACATTACATTAGTCACCTTATTTGCATTTTCCTGGTTTATTGCTATATGTACACATCATTGCTTGTCTAAGCGCACACATCCACACTGCTTATCTGGCTGCTGTGGAATACAGCTCATGTTATTCATATATTGGGATAGGTAGAATCGGCATCGCCCATCCGGCTGGCCTGTTACAGCTGTGTACTTTTCCACATACACTCAACACAAACCTTGCTGCCTTGGGGTTCCAGAAGGTAATATCCACTGATAACTCTTCCATTTCATGGCTTGAGTACTGCACGATCCCTTAGAATAGGGTAACACAACACTTTGATTACATTTACACCCCAAACAAGGGCAAGAATGTTCTGTGTAAGTAGGAGGCAAAATACCCCATTCATGAGCTTATGGGTTGCCATTGTTTGTTGTTTTGTGACTAACCAATCATAGCATTCAAACATTAACCAGTCTTTACCAAGCTGAGCTTCCGTTCACAGGGGTCTGCTGTGTTTCTTGTTATTAGGTAAAATTGCTTCTCTATGGGTGATAAAGCCCTTATATAGCCCTTGCATCCTATAAGGATGAAGGAGCATTAGCTTAAAGCCAGCCACGTGCTTTTAAAAAACAGGGCTGATTGGCCGATTATTAACTGATTGTTCTGTAGTGTGTGACATGGAA
>WWET01000177.1:461425-472027 GCA_011038615.1 Limnodynastes dumerilii | reverse complement strand
GTATATAAAACAAAAAAGTAAAAAAAAAAGAAATCTACAACTGTGGTTCTCAACCTTTTTTCAGGGAGTACCAGTAACCCACAATGGAATCAGATTAAGTACTACTTTGCAGATCATGTAGACATACATGCACCTGGAGTTGCCGGCAAGAAAAGGCACTTTTAGAAGTAGAGACGGCTGAAAGCCCATTTTCAGCTGTCTCTATTTCAAAAAGGCAGCCTTTTGGGTTCTGCATATACTTACCCATTCATTTTTCTCAAGCCGCCGGACCTGCCACACCATCGCAGACCACTCCAGAGAAGGGAGCAACCTCTCCAGGGACTATTAGTGTCAGGCTCTGGGGTAGGGAAGCCTAGGGTCATGAGAGGGGAGGGTTAGAGTCATGGAAGGGGTACGGTTATGGTCAGCCTGCGAGTAGTGGAGTCTTAGGGTTAGGCTGCGGGGAAGGGAGTCATAGGGTTAAGCTGTGGGGATGGGAGTCATAGGGTTAGGCTACGGGAAGGAGAGTCTTACAGTGAGGTTGCAGGGAAGGGAAAGATTAAGGTCAGGCTGCAGGGAAGGGAAAGGTAGGGGCAGGCGGCAGGGAAGGGAGTTTTCGGGTTTGGATGTGGGAAAGAGATAGGGTAATGGAAGGCCATAGTAAATAATATTCATTCTTCAATCTTGGGTAACTGTAGAGAAGCAACATTCTTTTTGAGGTTCTCTTGGTTATTCACTCGATACAATATCACTATGCCTAAACAGTGTATTTGTTTTCCCAAGCATATCCCAGAATAAGCGTTGCAGGCCCTGCTAACACCCATAAGGTCTGCTTGGCTCGCAGTAAGGGTCTTGGCTCTTTAGACCCAGAGTACATTTGGTGGGCCGTGACATTTGTCCAAACTTCTGCTGTGTACCTGGCCCGTATTGCGGTGTGCGATGGCAGACCGGCCACTGTTGATTGGCATTGATAGCTTGGCAGTTTCTAGCCCCTGTGCTTGCAGGCGACATCTGCCAAGGGGTTCATCAGTACCTGTCACATTCCCTGTGTCTGTGTCTACACAGGGCAAAGCAAAATGCAATTTGTTCTTTTAACCAAGCAGAAATCAGACAAACTGGAATTTATTCTTCTCCTGCCAAAAGCGATATGAACAAAAATTGTGTGTGTGTATAGATTATACAAGGGCTTTTCCCCCCCCTACTTTATAGATTATACAATGGTTTTATGATTACCCAGCAAGTAATCAATCGCTCTTACTAAGCAATTTCCCCATCTGCTTTGCCGTGTCCTGTATATCTACGCATCATTGGGACTTGTCAGCTGAGTCAGTGCAGAGGATTCTGCCGTTACCATGGGCATGTTGCTCTATAAATTGTTGCTTTTAGCTCCTCTGGCACGTCCCTTCTATCTCGGTCATCTGGCACTAGGTCTGTCGTTTTCTATCTGCTGTCCCTTTCTCTTTCAGCTCCTCCATCACTTTTTCATTTTCTCCCTTTCTCCTTTTAACGATTATCTCTGTTCTGGTCAGATGACTGCTTGCCCGTATCCTCCCATCACTCCTCTCTCTACAGTACGGCTGCATTAGTGGGCTACCCGCTCTCTGTTCGTTTTACAGGATCGCTAAACGCGAATATTTATTATTTAACCCCTCGCTTTGCTAGATGTCCGTTTCACCACACTAAGTGCAACACAATGCAACTGAAATTACAAATACAGCAAAGATCATACTGGTTCATGCTTACATACTACTGTCATATCAGTGATTTCCTCTCCCATAATCCTCTGCTTTATTGAACCTGGCAAGGTAGATTTAAAAATACGTGGCCACTTAGTCATCCCTATTGCAGGTATTAGCACAGTTGTTGCCATTAAGGTTCTTATAGCGTATACACTAATGATTTAAACGGAGATCATTAAGATTTTATAAAAATAAAAAACATCTTAAAATATTGAATGTCTTTCAAATGATTCTACACCATTGTTGCAGTCTATACTCTGATAAGATACCACTGAAGACACCTGTTTATCATGCGATCTGACTAAATTGTGTTAATACCAAGTCTTTATCCCTTTTGAAGAGCTTTCTGTTATTTCAACAGGACAACACACTTTGGTCTCTTGTGGATTGTATTAGAATAAGTCTTCAGGTTTGTCTTGTTTTAGTTGCATCTTTGGGTTATAAGCAACAATGATTAATCAAGCTAATTAAAGTGCGACCCATCGATTGATTAGCCATCAGTGTTGTGGGTGGGTGAGACAGGAAAAAATGTATGTATATAATCCATTACTAGACACAACATGGACGACTGCTTATTATTATTATTATTATTAAGGTTGTAACCATAAATAATTTTAATATTGTCTGAAATATATTGCTTATCTAAGGCCATCTACAGCCATTTTAGGCCAATCTGAGTAGTATTCTGTGTTACTGTGAAGTATAGCTGACACAGCATTTGCTCATTAATCCACGTATCATAGATCACAGTTGTCTGACGTATGGCTCGAAGACTATGTGGACATGTATGTGACCCTCGGAGGCCTATTAAGCATTCTTTATCCTCTATTTCATTCCATTTTCGTTTGGATAAGGACTGGTGCTCTTATCACTTCTGTGCATCACCCTCTCATAAGTGAACATCTTTTGCTCTTCTATCTGGGTACCATCGTCGTCTAGATAAATTAGACAAATGAAAATCACATGGTTCCAGGTAATTGTGTGGCCGTGCAGTCAAACCAGATTAGAGTGTTTCCATTAGCTGAGCCCAGCAGATAATAGAGAAGTATTCCGTGACAGAGCACTCTCTCCCTCTCATCCCTGCGTGCCTGATATTACCATGTGTGTCTGAGCTCTCTGACGCTTGTGTTCAAGGATATTTCGCTGGAAAATATTTATCATTTTTTTTTTTCCTCCTTTAATTTATATATTTATTTTTGCGCCTGACTTGGATTTACGTCAGGGGGACCTTCAGGCTAATCGTGTACAAGAGAATGAGTCAGCAAGCCTTCCCCAGGCTGGCTTAAATCATGACCCTAATAAGATGACACAGATAAAAAAAAAAAAAAAAAGAAGCGTGCATTGATTGATGGACAGACCCGGTGTAGGAGTTTTATATACCAGCTATAGATAATAAACACAGGGGAGGGGGGGGATGATCATAATTAATATGCACTTTGAGCGATTGATGACAATGGCCTGCCATAAGGTATTGACAGAAATCCCTCTCATTTATCTGGATTATCTGCCCCCTTTAAACATCACTTATGATTTATCTGTAGCTTTACAGAGGATTGCCCAATGTTGTCCTTAGGATTTGTGCCATTCAATATGAAATTTATCCCCAATATGCTTTTGTTTGGTTTTTTTGCTGCTCTGTAATCCCCCTGATAGATGGTCATATGAATGGCTCTAGTCATCTTTCCTTATCTTCTATCAATGAGTTCTGTATGGTGCTGTATCAACCATTGGACAGAGCGGTGGCTCAACTGGTTAACACGTCTCCCTCTCATCTCAGTGCTGAGGTCATGAGTTCAATTTCTGGACTGGCCTTATCTGTATGGCGTTTGTATGTTCACCCTGTGTCTGTGTGGGTTGCCTCTGGGTTCTCTGGTAGGTTAATAGGCCGCTGGGGGGATAAATTTGAGCGTGTGACACAGCCAGATCAGATTTTCTCGATGGGTATGCCTTTTGGCATGATGGGTACACCTGATCAACAATTCTACACTTGACAGGGATGTGGGAGTCTACTTCCAAAAGTATAGGTGGCTGGTTAGGCTTCGGGTTGTGGCACTAAATACGACCTAATAATACTGTTGTCCTTTGTCAACGGCCATGACGATCCCTTGTTAAACCTGATGACTTCTTGACCGCATACATACCCCTTAATAACCAACCGAGTATATGAATCAGTTTTTGCCTTTGGAGCTTGCAGTTTGTTACTGAAATGATCTACAAAAATAGGATTAAAGTGGTAGCACAGACTGAGTTATCCATATAATCTTGTAAAGACTTTCGGGGGTATTTCAGCCTTAATACTGAAATGTTTGTAGCTCTACCAAGTTTTTCGCCATTATCCACAACGTACTGGATGTCACAGAATAAAAACTCCATGTATACCTTGTATTGTGATGGATTCTGTAACTGATGATTGTATAGGAGAAAATCACATAGGGTCTGATTCAGACTTAAGAAGGAGCTTGAAATTAAGAGAGGACGGACCATGTTGATTTCAGGGGTAGTCAAGTTAATTGTATTCTTTGCATGCAGGACTATATCTTTGTATTGCTTACTGCACACAGATACTGACCAGCTTTACTATCACACTGTTATTTAGACTTGGGCTAGGAAACGACACCTCTCAACTCTAATTCTGTTTGCGACAGATGAAATATGACTCCCCTGCTATCATCGTGATTTACCCCAGGAGTAACTTTCCCCTCATAATTTCAAGATCCTTCTTAAGTCTAAAATCAGGCCCATAAACACTATAGTAATAAAAGAAAAGTATTTGAAAAGGCTAAAACTCTAACAAAAAGTAGCCGCAATTTTATGTTGGCACTTTAAAACGAAAAACAAAATCAAAGATCGTTACCTCATCTCCAGAGGCTTCGAGTGTAATTTATATCGGGCACTCTGGTGCCTGAGAATTATTGTTTTTTGCTTGTCCACCACACAGATTTATACGCTGTACATCCTCATCTTGTGGCAGACGTGGAACCACGGAGGAGTCCTTAATTCCCTTTTAGCCTTGCTTGGCACCTCATCCCTCATCCCTCAGCCCAGACAGCTAAAATATCTAAAGTTTAGTAAACTCATTTAAGTCTGCCTCTTGTGAACCACATGGGCGTTAGAGCAAATGACTGGATTACAAACACTTCTAACGTTTTTTTTTTGTTATTAGAAGGGTGAAGACAAGAAAATTGTGTTCCATGCATGAATTAAAGATCTTACCACAGCCCGACGTCTTATCAAAGCAGAAAATTCATACAAGAAATTTTTGCTTGCTTTGGTAAATTGTGGTCAGTGACACTGTTCAGGGGCTCGTTCCTTCATCTGGGAAAAAAAATGTCATGTTTCAAAGTCAGCTGCTTTAGATGTCGTCTCTGCATTGAGCCTAAACTTTCAGCCAATTAAACGGGTAGTTGCAACAGATTAATAGATTCATTTTCTTTTTTTTTTTTTTTTACTGCAGATTTTATGCATTTCTACAAACATTGCATATTGTTCTTGATCTCTATTGTCCCTCTTTGGGCTACAAGCTGTGAGCTTGTCCCTGTATTTTTTTTTTCTTAAATATTGACACCGAGTGCTGTACATTTCCACTTATTCTTTACATTGCCATCGTCACAGCCTTCGTTTATTCTCCTTAGGCTTTGCAAATTCAAATAGAAGATGAGAATGCAAAATATATTACGTTCATAATGAGGTTCAGCGGGGATTCTTTTCAGACAGAAGGATCTTGTGTGATGTTATTAGATTCTGCCGCAAAATGTATCTGCCTGTTCTGATTCTATACACGCTTCACTGTTTAAATGCAAGTCAATCTGGGGGCTGTCTCATCGCTCCTCAGTTGAGATATTGAACATTCTGTGTCACGGGTTTGCTGACTCTCCCAGAATATCCAGGAGACTCCTGAAATTCAGGCAGATCTCCCGGTATTCCAGGACAACAGGCAAATCTTCCGCAAGTCCCGCCCCCCCTGTCTGTCATTTCAGCATTCCACAGTGTTAATAGGGATTGGGTGGGACTAGATATTATATTCGTCATCAAGCACCGCCCACCCCCAGGAACACCGCCTCCATACCAGATCTCCTGGAGGGAAGAAATAAAAAGTAGGCAATCCTACTCTATATCGGCAGGGCCATAACTAGGGGTGTGCGATAGGGGCCGCTGGACAGGGCGCAAATCTTATGGGGGAACAGTAAGTTAATATCTATGATTAAATTGGCTTGGACTCAGGGGTCACCATTTTTCCGTTCTGCCTCTGTGCTAAAATTTCTAGTTACGGCTCTTTATATCAAGATTGGTCAACCAGATTAACATACGCTTGATCAGGATTTGGCAACTAGATTAACATACGCTAGATCAGGATTGGTCAACCAGATTAACATATGGTATATCAGGATTGGTCAACCAGATTAACGTACGCTATATCAGGATCGGGCTACCAGATTAACATATGCTAGATCAGGATTAGTCAACCAGATACACCATATTTTGATCATGGACACATTCCTAAACATCCGAAAGGGCTATATGTTACTTTCAATCTTGGCTATACATTTAAGCAAAGAGAGACACTTGTGTAACACCATACCAACAGGTGACTTTTCTGAGGGCACCATAAGGCCTTAGTGTCACCTACTGGCCATCAATCTCAATAATACACAACAGAATGACCAGGGTCATTAAGATCTTGTGTATCCTGTAAATGGGTAACAACTGCCTCTGTATGTTGTAGCCAGGCCTGGACAGCTTTGAACTGAAAACCCTCTGGCAGCCTAAGTGTCTGTGACTAGAAGCCCGGCGAGACGTTATTGTGGGTAAGAGAAGCCAGTGTTGAGCCCTGTCACGCTGTGAAAAATTGTGGGGAATTTCAGGGATGCTCCTGGACACACTCTGAGTCTAACGTGGTTACAGGACGATAAGATTTATTATCCTAGACCAGCATCCCTAACAGCTGGTACCATAAATAATTAAGTCCAATGGAATTGTATCCCTTTTATCACCCAACGCCCTCCTGTCCTCTAGTGCTTCAGCTCACCGGTTAAAAAAAAAAAGCCTACTATATTAAAATGCAACAATAATGCTGGTCACCGAGGAGCTGTCAGTCCTTTAAATGCAGCCTCTGCTAAGTGCTGGTAATTACCTAGGCTACCGTAATATTTACTAACCTCGCAGGCCTCTGCAGAGAGGGTAATAATGAGCCGCCAGACAGAGGGGTCAGCCTGCATCATTCATTTTCATTTCCCAGGCCGTGTGCTGCGAGTTCCTCTTAGAAAATGGAAATATCATCTGTTTTATTATAGGCTATCTTAAAAATCTAAGTTTTGCAGTGGGCAAAATAATGTTAGCAACAGGATCTTTTTTCTGTTTGACACCGAATACTAATTTTATTATTGGACACTTTTTGAAAATAGTATTTAAGTGAAAGGTTGTGTTTTGTTTTTAGAGGAGGAGGAGGATGATGGAACAACAAACAGGATCTAATATATCAATTAAAATCTAAACATGGAGCGAATCTGGGATGCAGCTGTGGGATCGCCACCGCACCTTAACTCCCGTGCGTTCGAGAGGAGACCACTCCCATCCCGCACATGGGTCTTGCACAACCAGGAGCCTACTTTTAAAATGTTTGCACCATCCTCACTGGCGCAGAAATCTGGATTGTGTGTAAGGGCTTACCAAGGCCTTACTGTACACTTACCATACCTTTCCTTCCCCACCTTATGTATGTGACATATACATCCTGCCCTGTCACGCTAACGGAAAGTGTTCCATTATGGAAGTGTGTGTCTGAAGGATCCAGATCCGTAATGGAGCAGTGTAGAGAGCGTGCTCACAAAATGTGGTTTTCTGCTCCTTTGCAGTGGTTTGTATCCGGTCCTTTGATACTATATAAAGCATCGGGGCCACCACCATGAGGGGAAAGGGGGCGGGTACAGTCCTAGGCCGGAGCTGATGGGACCTGCAGATACTTATCCTACCACCCATACTTGCTGATGAGAGTTATACGTTACCGGGCCACTGCACAAGGAACAACTCCCTGCGCATCGGCCTGATGCCGTACCGGGCCCCAAAATTTCTGATGGCGGCCCCGTAACGCACTATAAATATGTTATGGATCTTGGGGTAGATCCAGACCTAAGTGATTGTTACGCCTCATCATGTAACGTATTTACGCTAGTATATTTTCTAGGCACTCCCCTCGCTCGTACATACGCCGTTTTACGCTCCCCAAACCCTACCTTAACTGTTCAAAGCGTAACTACTGACGTACGTAATAGATTCACATACGTTACTGCCTGACTCGGCCCATGCTGTCTGATTTAAATGCCTCCATCTGCATACAAAGCGTAACTACGGGTGTTGAATGGATGGCCCCTTTGTTCGTAGTTATGCTGATGGTATGTATGTAGCGTTACATCTGCTGCGCGCATGCACAGTAAATACTAATGGGCGATTTTTACGTCATCGGCTAGCGAGCAAAGGCCTGCATCTCGCCCCATGTTTCTTCTTATGTACTTACAAGAAAAGCATTTTAAAGATCACAGTGCCAGGTGGGTAATGGGACTGTCCACACATATGCAGGTCACATAACAAATATAACCTTCCGAGACGTAATGATGATTTATTTTATTCTTTGCATTAATTTTTTTTACTAAACATTTTTTTTTATAGGTTCCATACAACACATTAATGCCTTTCCCCTAAAGAGGCTAAAATCCTGAACGTATGTTATAGTACAATCTGTGTACACAATAAACCTATTGGAAAAGAGCCCTTGAACCCCTATTGAAGATCCTTCTTCTGCTGCATGAAGACACTTGAGAATCAATAATAGTTTTCTCAGTGTTTGTTCCCTGGTCGCGGTTCTGCGTTGTATAAATGAGAGCACATGGGCTGTCTTGGCTGTGTATTATCTATAGACCGCCAGACTGATTACTCTTTTATTCAAACGGAATTGTGAGGCTGAAGCACCAACTGTCGCACTAGAGCATTGTCTCCCCTCTACTTAGATGAACTCTATTATAATAGATGATCAGTCGGACATGGGCGCTACATATGGTGAATTTTTTTTTTTTTTTTGCAGTTGGTCAGTGTACGATTAAATGGATGGAAAAAGGACTAATAAGAGTTAATATACTCACTCTTTTTGGGTTTTTAATATAGGGTAGGTGAGCATAACCATTAAATGCCTCAGAAGACTGAGAGATACATAAAAAATAAATAAAAAACTCCACGTTTTGTTTACTACAGGGAGTGCAGCTGCTAAGGGGCCCCGAGGAGGGTGGGGCCCTGCTGTAGTGCTCAACACTCATAGATGGAATGTTAAGTGCGGTTTTATGCTATCAGTCTCTGACAGTTTCTATCAAGCAGCTCCGCCCCCAGTCCCACCTGGCTCCACCTAGTCCCACCCATGCAGAATCCGTCCCCATCTCCTTGCTATGGGGCTCAAGTTTGTCACTCCCACCCCTGCTTATATATGTCTGTTGTATGCTAATCATGTTACTTCTAACAGCAAATGACATTCTTCTGTGCATTCATGAATGCCAATGAGCATTTAGACCAAAGTGCTTGCTATATAAAAAGGATAACAGCTGGATTGTGTTTTATTCATTGTGCTAGTTATAGTGTTGACTAGAGAGTAATATGCATTTTCCATTCATTGTCTGTCATCGGTGTCTGCATAATTGTCAGTAATGATTATACCCTGATAACATGGATGTGCGTCTTATGTATACATTGATATAGATTATCTGCCTTTCTCTTGTATCGTTAGCAGGTCATCTCTGTTGGCTGAGTCATCACAATTGACCTGGTTTGCATTGAATGTAAGAGTTGATGAGGATCCTGGAATAGGATGTTCATCAACCAGCAGGTTAATAGTTTAATATCTTTGGACCGGATTCAAATTTTTTAAACAAGTCAAAAACGTGTAAATTCAGGGGGTTCAGATGAATTCTAGTCTCTGCAGGGCGAATGCTTTGATTTTTTGCTTGTTGTACACAGATACTGACCAGGGTCTGGATTCAGACCTATATTAAAAAAAGCTGTTATTAAGTAAAAAAAAAAATGGGTGTGGCAAAGCATGATGGGGTTTGTAGTTTCACAATGCTGAAGTGCTGCAAGTTGCATAGAACTGCTATAGACAATGTTAATGTATGTACATTTGGTATTTGTAACACTAGCTTTGAAACATCCTAATTTTCTAGCTCTTAGAAGAAGCAGAACAGTTTGAGCTATAAAATACTGTCATAGAACATTTCCTATTGAGTATATAATGTGGCTAAACTGTGCTCCTGATCATAATTCCTTTTTTTGTTGGAAAAACACAACATTGAGTGGATGCAGTGTGATGTTATCTGAAGAGGCTGGAGGGATATACAGACACTATTATCAGGACATTTGTGCTGCGTGATTCAAACACTTTGGAGGTGTTTGGCAGTGCCGATGCTGACAAATGGCTGGAACTTGCCTGTGATATCTGATCATCAATCCTCTATTATTGACAGATCTTGCTCAAAAAGCGTCCAGTAGGGAAAATACAGAACACATTGCCTGTGTGCTGATAATATGGATGTCTTTTCAATTAAAGTGACTTTATAGGGGTTAAAGCATTATGGCTTTAAGCCTCCAAAACCTCTGATCAGTGTTTTTTCTTTTTGGTTTTAGCTTAGTTACATACACACTCACTCACTCACTCACTCACTCACTCACATACATACATACATACATACATACATACATACATACATACATACATACATACATACATACACATATACATACATACACATACACACACACACATACACACACACACACATACACACACATACACACACACACATACACACATATACACACACATATACACACACATATACACACACATACA
>WWET01000177.1:436748-448098 GCA_011038615.1 Limnodynastes dumerilii | reverse complement strand
TCTGACCTGACTGCAGGATCATTGTCCTATTATGAGTGCGCTCAGCCGGGTCTTGTACCATGGCCAAGGTCTGGCCATAATACATTGTTACAGCACCTCTTTGGCAGCTTAGTGTTTGGAATGTAACACCCATAATGGTAGCCATTCAAACAACAACAACAGCAAAAACCTATACAGTACAATGTAGTTGTTTTCTGACTGCAGGATCATTGTCCTATTATGAGTGCGCTCAGCCGGGTCTTGTACCATGGCCAAGGTCTGGCCATAATACATTGTTACAGCACCTCTTTGGCAGCTTAGTGTTTGGAATGTAACACCCATAATCCTCAGGTAGCCATTTTTGGCAGTAGTTCAGCCCTAGCATCTGTGTCATAGATTAATTTAAACACAGATGGCTGCCAGGGAGTGACATAAGTTGATTAATCTTGTGATGTAATGAATCAAATTGTCAATATACATGGCGAATAAATGAAAATCTCTCTGCTTTTTGAGAGGTACCACAGCAATGTTTTCACAGCATTATGTTGTTATGTTTCTGGTTTGTGAACCTATGCAGTTTTGTCTGTGGGTTTTTTTTTGCTTTTATTTTTTATTACTTGTTTAACATTCTGGTTTAACATTTCTGCTTATGCTAGACTAAGTATATTAATTATTTACCTCAATAAATGTTATTTGTAGTTTTAATAGATAAAAATTAGTGGGTGTTTTTTTTTACTATTTCCAAAAATAAAACTATGAAAACATTCTTGTGAGGTATGTAACTGCGTGGGTCAGAAAACCGCCAATTCATTGGCTGGATCTAACGTGCTGACAGGTTTAACCAATCGACTCTCCCCTAACTGACAGGGTATTAACACGACGTCTGTCTGTTAGAATATCGTAATGCTCACACTTACTGTGTTCAGCATTACAATAACCCTTGCACCAGATCCAGACTTATGTACGTTAGGCTACTTCCGTAAGCCTCTAGCTTAAGAATCTGAACTGTAACACCTGTGCATTACAGATGTTCTGCTGCGGATCTCCTGGTGTATGGAATGCAATTCCGTATGCTAGGCGATCCGTGCGAAAGAGCAGCCTATCCAATCCACTCGCTTGATCTCCACAAGGTGGGTGCGAGGATGGGGGGGGGATGGTTCTGTTTAAATATGGTATTAAAGGCTGGCTTAAAGATTTCCTTTCAGATCAGTGGTTGGACGAACTGCTGATCTATGCAGGAGACTTAAGGTTGGTCTTTAGCAGCGCAAGTGCTGCAAAGTCCACACGTGAGAGGCCGTGTGACAGGAGAGTTCACTTCCCATCTATATTTGGATTTTCACACCTCCGTGCTTACGGAAGATGTATGGAGGTCTGGATTAGGTCCCTTAGCCCCAACACTTCTTAATTATTCATAAATAATCATTACATCCAAATAATGCAGCTACAGCTTTGGGAGAAGACAGAAGAAGAGAGTGCGGAGGAATTGACGGCAAAGGAGGGATGGGAGAGAAGAAAAAGAGCAGACAGGACTGTAGATGGAGGAAAGTCCAGGGGCCAGATTTACTAAGCTGCGGGTTTGGAAAAGTGGAGATGTTGCCCATAGCAACTAATCAGATTCTAGCTGACATTCTCTGGTATGTAATAAGAAAGTGAGAGCAAGAATCTGAATGGTTGCTATAAGCAACATCTCCACTTTTCGAAACCCGTAGCTTAGTAAATATGGCCCCCTGGAATGGACCTAAAGTGGAGGAGAGACCTGGAGAGGACAGTAAGCGGAGGAGAGACCCAGAGAGGACAGTAAACAGAGGAGAGACCCATAGGAGACAGTGAGGGGATAAGAGAGCCTGGAGAGGAAGCAGCAGATACAAGGTAGGGAAATTTAATTTAGTTCTTTCGTTACTATTGTCTCGATATTTTTATTTTTATTTTTTTTATTAAAATTGTTTCAAGAAGGGGTAATCTGTTGAACATATTCATTTAAAAAAATAATATTAGAACCCTATTTGCAATGATATAGATGACATTATGGTGTCAGCTGTATCATTGTCAATTCTCTAATGATATATTCTGCACTGTCCGGGTCCTGAATTCCTTTCAATGGAGCACATTTTCTCCCTCCCGTCTAGTAACACATCATTGCAGATGATTTATGCACATTGTGGTGAGCAGTGAATTTATTTGGAATGTGTGAGAACTTGTGCTCTTTTGTTAATGGGCAACCAAACTAAAAGAGCAAAGTTTAGAGAGGGACTGACCCGTTCATTCTGATCACTGACCTGTAGAAAGGCATTTCCCATCCTTTAATACTGCCTTCTTGCTGTATGTTTATCATGAAGTGACTAGGACTTCTATCATTGGAGCCTATATATCTTTTAGATCATCAGTTTATGACCCTTCTGTTTTGTCTGGAGTGAGGTGAGCCAAGTCATCGTTGCCTATTTGTAACACTGCTGCTGAAAGGATCTTTGGGGGAATTGAATTAAACTGAGTTGACAGACTTTTATTTTCTCTTTTTAGCAGAATATATAGTCTACACCTGATTGAACTTATCAGCCATCTGAATGTGATGGCTGATGCGTGCTCTACTTTAATCTTTTACCCATTGGGATGGCTATACCTTGATTATTTATAGGCAATCAATGAGAACTGTGCTTTAAAAAATATAATAAAGTATTTAGCATTTTGTTTGTGCAATTTTTCATTGAGGACTTTACAGTAAGTACAGAAATGTTCCTTGTTTCACTCGAGTGAACGCGGTTAATTTGCTGGTGGATTCACCTCTATCTGGACTTTTATTAATCAAACTGTGCTACTTGTAAAATCATTACACATAAATCGTAACTGAAAACAATGTTTTAGGCTTTCTTTTAATGAAAGCAAAATTTTTTTTTGAAGGTCATATTTATTAAAGATATATTGGACTAGTGAAATGTTATGATATAGCGTTATCTGCCACATAAAATAACATTGTACGTACCTGCATAGTTATTTCAAAGCATGTTCCCTACAGTATCTATCTGCTGGTACATTCACTATCTATAGAATCCCTAGTACCTGCATAGCTATTTGAAAGGATCTATTGCTACGGTACTTTATCTGATGCCACAGTCTCTGTCTGACCTAACTGTTCTGGTGTATATAGGAATAACATGGTAGGTCCTGTCTGTATGGTAGATTAGCAATATGTGCACCTATCACTTGTGCAAGAGGGATACCACCCATCTTCCTGCAATTGTCACAAACTTACAACCAGTGACAACAGACTTTAACCTTAGACTGCCCTCCTCGAAATCAGGACAGGGATGTGTAAATATCGGTACTCAACCACATAACCCTTAAAATAACCATTTAAACCACAAAAACACTAGTTTTTATAGTGTGATTGTGCAACAGAAGCTCTTTGTGAAAATAGTTTTTTTTTGGCGTCAACCAGATCTCTGTACATTTTCCGTATGCGCAGAGATCTGGAGTCTGCGCGGAAGAAGGGAATGCAATCCCCTCACTGTCTCTTTCCCCCCTACTAATAACCCTACCTAAACTTTTCCGTACGGATCTTCGCCTATCCGAACTCATATCCGCACGGTACTGCTGATTGCACTTAATTACCCTGCCTGTATGGCTGGGATTATCCATGCAGAAGGCAAATGCCACATCCCCTCCCCTGTATAGATCTCCTAGCGCATGCAGTCAATACACTAGGAGATTCGTAGCACAACATCTGGCATATATTACTTTTTAGGGCACTTATGCCAGAGGTTTACATAAGTCCCCTAACTTTACTAAATAAGGATCTGGTCCTTTGTTGTTCCAAATTTCGAGGAGATTCAGGTTAAGTGAAACCATTTACTGCAATATCCATGGCTTAGAGGAAATGCAGAATTTTGGGCTGCTTCTCTCTCTAGGGCTCAGCAAATGATGATCTCTTAGCATTGTGAGAAAGGAAGTTCCCTTCAGGCAATGTGCTGTTGTATCGCTCCTCCTGGGCTGTGTGCCTTGATCTTGAATCTCCCGCTCACATCCAGGTCTGTCAGGGCTCCTTTGAGACTTTTGAGAGACATTTAAAATGTTTGTGGCATAGATCCTCCACAAGAACTGCTTACAGCTTGCAGAGCATTTCTCTAGGAATTTCAGCATATGTTTAAATTGGTAGAATTCATATGCTGCTCCATTAAGTATCTTCTGCCAGTCGCTAAAACTGTTTTTATAGTGTGTATGTATGTGTGTATATATATATATATATATATACCCTCCTGTAAAAATAAATACACACCATGTCATTGGTTTCATTAAAATCATAACAATGCTATATCAATGTCGAACAGCTTGTAACTTTGTAACAAATAAAAATAAATGTGAACTTTCTGAGATAAATTACGATGATCTATCTAACATTCATCAAAGTATATTAACAAGGTGTACTGGTCTGGAGTAGTAAGGCCTAACTTACCAATTCGGCAGGCCATTTGCTGCAATGGTACAGTATACGGCTTAAGCTGGCCATACACTAGAGCGATTATCGTCACAGCGTGAAATTTCTGATAATTCTGCCGATTTTTCCTCTAGCGGCAGGTAGCGACATTGGTGCAATACACTATGCGATAATTCGTCCGATATTTCAAAAGTGTAAAAAAAAATGCACGATTTTTCATTGCCTTTGTCGGTGGTGAAGATATTGTTCTTGACCACACACTAGGCGATTATCGCCGCATGTTTTGCAAAAGAGGCCGTGTCAGAGTTTGATTGACAGCAGCATTAGAGAATTTTATATATATTTCTTGGGTCATTTTCTAGTTATACATGTAGTCTGGGTAATGGTTTTTCATGTTGTTTATTTCATCTGTCTTTAATGGTAATCCATATATATCTTGGGTCTTTTGGTAGTTATACATGTAGTTTGGGTAACGGTAGGCAGACGAACATTCGTGCGCAGCTGCACATTGATATATGCCCATAGCTTTCTTTACCAGACATGCAGGTACTTTATTCTGTAGTCATTACAAGACGCCATCTTTCATTACAGGTCATGAGAGATAAACAGGAAGAACGATATCTACATCAGCATAGCCACATCCTACAGGGGTGGGGATAAAGTCAGGAAAAATCGGCAGAAAAGTTAACGATTATCAGAAAGGCCCACACACTGTCCGATATCGCTAGCGATAAACGATAATTTTTATTGCAAACCACCCGATCGGATTACCGGACGGCAGCCATTATTTCTTGATTATCGTACTACTGTGTAGTATTTATTATATTGTGGATGCTAAGTGTTGCCCTATAAGTAAACATTAAAAATAAAAATAA
The DNA here is from genome assembly GCA_011038615.1 of Limnodynastes dumerilii. Lineage (NCBI taxonomy): Eukaryota > Metazoa > Chordata > Amphibia > Anura > Limnodynastidae > Limnodynastes > Limnodynastes dumerilii. The sequence continues at coordinate 442,815 of WWET01000177.1, read as the reverse complement.
TTATTAAATAGGCATAACGCACTTTAATGTCAGTTATCAATAATGGGCTCTGTTAATGATTTAAGAACCTAAGATTTCCAGTATGCTCAGTCACAGCACATATGCAGCACTGACTTCTGCAGTAAAGGATCACTGCACATGTTCTAGACATCAGCGGGAGCTCCCGATGCTTTGCATAAACATTTATGTAACTAATATATAAGGTTGGGAGCGGGGATTTTGGAATGTTTTTAATTTTATTTTTAAAGATTCAAAATATACATTAATGTACATTAAGGACCGGACCCACAGTTAAGAACGTTGGCTGACTCACACTCACAATGTATGTAAACTTTGTTCCATACGATGGGATTTAATAAGAAAGGGGCTGTGCTTCGTCTCCGCACGCCAAAGTGGGCGGGGGAAAGCATTTAATTTGTAGGGGTGGGATTAGCTACTTACGAGCGAATCAGTGGTCGGACGGACCACTGATCCGCTTGTGTTATTTAAGGCTGCCTTATGGCAGCGTAAGACATACTTTTTCCGCATGAGAGAGGGGAGTGACAGGAGGAGTTCACTCCTTTCTTCCGTGCGGACTGACAGACCCCCGCAGGTACGGAAAGCGTGCGGGGGGGTCTGGATCCGGTCCTAAATCTTTATTTAACCATTTATATTCTATTTGAAACTGACCACAGAATATTAAAGCACTCTCCACTCTCAGCTATTTGTTCCATAAAGTTCAAATACATTTGAGGTTTGTTAGAATTGTAATAGATTTTTAGCATTTCGTGCCTCAGAGAAGTCCGTGGTATGATGTAACGTGGATATTTTACAATTTATCTCCATTTGTAGCTATCAATCTACTTTGTGGTGGCAGTAGATTTCTGCAACGTATCTGTACATAACAAAGGGCTAAATATCTATTGATTCAGTGACCTCCGTGTAACCCTTTACATATGTATACGCTTATTGACGCTTGCTGATTTACAGCCAGTTATTACTTTCTCATTGGGCCAGCTTGAGCGTCAATCAGTCAGGCATACACTCTTATCGAAATAACTGACACGGAGACATAGATGGCTTTATAAAAAGGGGACTCAGTTAATTAATTAGAGGCCGGACTGTAATTAAAGGCTAATTGTTTTTGGAGACGCTTGCAGGTAGCACGATAGCAGTTGAGGTCAGTGAGATGTCACCTATGTAGTAGGACAAGCACCCCTTGTCCTCGACTAGTGAGCTAGTCAACTAGAACATGTTACTCTGTCAACTGTGCACACCCCCCAGCACCTGAGGATGGCCTACCAAGGCCCAACCGATAGGTGTGCTGAACCAACTGTATTACCTTCCAGGTGTTGTGTTCTATGCTGACGTAGCATTACCCCTTTTCCATGTTTGTAACTGACCCCAACAGTTACCTCGCACCATGCACCGGCTGAAAGAAACAACGTTAGCTTATAACATCAATAACTCTTAAGGGAGGGGGGGTAAGGAAAAAGATGACAGCAAAGTTGTCAGACTTCCTTCTGTAGGACCCTTAAACAACCTAACTCTTCCCACCCCCCCCACCCCCCCCCATTATAACCAAGCTATCACCTTCTCTAAATTGGTAACACTTCCCATCTCCCCATAAAATCAATGCTTTCCTTAGCAACTCTGACTTTCCTGTTGCCTAGTGACCCCATCCTGATGCTTGTCTCCTCAGGCCTATGAGGCCCTCAGATTTCTTTCTATATTATTATCGGCCTACGTTGCCTTTTCCTCTGAACCGTGAACCAGTGACTGCAAAAAAATAAAGCTCAAATTCCTGAAATGTTCTAGATATATAGAAAATTCCTTCTCAACCCTGGAACAGCATTGCGAAAATCTGTCCACAAAATCACCCAGTTTGTTATTGTTTTACTGGATATTAAACAATATAGTGATTTGTGCCTATTATATTTAAACCCAGAGTCGGAGCAGGCTAAACGTTTGTCTGGGCACACTTTCATGTAATAATGTATATTCTATTTTTTTGCTGGCTGTGCATATTGACCTTTTGTTGGCTAACTGATGTTTGGAAGATTCACGCTTGCAGAAACACTTATGTCTGGAAAGCTTTTATCTGTAAACACAAGACAGCCAATTGAAGAAAGCACCCCCGTCATTGTGAGAGCAGGCATCTGTGAATATCCATAAACATCTGTTACTTAATACAGGTATCAGCTCATTCCGAGACAAAATGGCAAGTGGGTCTTTTGCTGCAATACAAAATAGTGAACAGGAGAACCAAGTATTTACCCTTCTATAATTGTCATGTTTATCTCCACTGTAACCAAGAGGTCGGGTGTGGGTGTCAAGGTTTTTACTATAAAGCTTAAATGGAGTGTTCGGAGAAATGACTTGACTCTCTCTCTAGGACAGACTGCTACTTCTCAACTGGTCCTAGGGTGCTAATGTGTTCTAAATGTACTGCTAGCTGGGATATGTAGTTCTGTAGATGGTTAACTAAGGGAAAAGCCCTGCAATAATCAGAAATCACAATAAAACTACAATGATGCAAATTTTTGCAGATCCAAAACAATTAGTGTTGTTGACTGTGCGATTGTACAAATCTCTGTAGTTTATTTGTTGTTCATTTTTTAGGCTGTAATAGGCAGTGTTTTTTTCTCTATCTCACAACTTTTTTTAAACTTTTTCCAACCTCCTCGTGATGATATTGAGACCTATAGTAAATATAAAACCAATACTAAGCCGTGTAATATATCATACCCTGTGTAACTTATATTTGCTATTGTGAGTTATCTAGTCTTGATTTTCCATATGCAGGCATTGTTTTTAAGAATATCCTCTGCTTGAGGACCTGTGAATTGAGTTATAGATATTGTTGATGTCATCGTTATATTGACAATGTAATAACATACTTCTGTAATTTTATACATGTACAGTATATGTGATACAATTAACATGTAGCCAAAAATAAGATGTTTTCCTTTACTACATTCAAAATTAGAAGTATTGTTGTTATATACCCCCTATGGCAATAGTGAACACATCTCTCGTTGGAATCCACACAGCGCCCATCACACTGTCAGGGCAGATCCAGGTCCCGGAATTTCTCAGATCAATCCAGTACAGTGAAAGGGATGGTTGCAGGGTCTGTGAACCTGGGATGATCGGTTTATACACAGCAATATCCCGGGTTGTATCTTTCTACTTCGAACAAGCCAATGTCTGAAATATATCTATGATTTCCTGTTGCTTCTTTATGAAAGCTGAAGCCTGGGTCCCCCTTTACAACACACAACATACAGTCTTTGATGACTTTATCTAGATATAAAACGCAAAGGACGAGAATGTATGTGAGTTTTTGAAACTGGGATTTTTGAGTAACATTCCATTCATTGTATTCGATTTGCCGATAGTAGCTACTACGCATGCGTAGTAACTATTTTAAGTAATCTACGTATCGTTTCGTTATGCAATCTACGCATGCGTAGTAGCTACTATCGGCAAATTAAGGACGTATGAGCAATACGTCCGGGATTGTGAATCCGGGCCTCGGTCCATAATGTGGAAAATGTTTTAATGTGGAGTTGTTACAGGATTTGCAGTAATTAGTGTTATGTTTCTCAGTTACACTTAGGCATATACGGATATCGTAAAGAATTAGATTGCTTTGCCATTGTTTTAGTGTTACAACACGCTGAGTTCTGATGGATGTATTCTCTTTCTTTCACCTTCTAGTTACCTCATCGCCGAGTGACGTTCTCCACGTCCAATCAGGCGCCTGATATCCAGGACCCTTCTCAGCATAGCTACTATGACAGTGGCCTAGAGGAGTCTGAAACCCCGAGCAGCAAGTCTTCATCTGGTCCAAGAATAGGACCCCTGGCTCTCCCAGAGGACCACTATGAGCGAACCACCCCTGATGGCAGCATTGGTGAGATGGAACACCCTGAAACTGGTAAGAGGGAAGAGAAAGGAGCACCCTGGTCATGCTGGTCACTGTTGCCTCTTCACCTCATGCTTCCAGCACAAATCATGTATAAATAACTTTAGATGTCACAAATCATCCACACTATCACTGGGGGATGGAGATAAATGACTTTATTAAAATAATTACAATGCCTTACCTATTATATAGCATAACGTTTTACAATAAGGAGTTTCTACTACTAAGACGCCTCTTATTTTTATTTTGCAGCCTACGCTTTCTCTATTTATTGTGCAGGCTGATTAGAAAATACTGATGCGCCCTTATGCATTGGTTAGGGTAATCACATGGAGTCGCTACACAAGTATTTGGAATTTAGTAACGCATAGACACGTCTACATCAACATAATTATCAGTGTTTTGGTAGAAGGCTACAGACCTTTCTATAGGTTGCTGCAATTAGACTTTGCTTTGTGGGTTGCTCATATCCACATTGCAACCTGCAACAAGCTACATCTTCATTGGTTCCCTGTTGAAGCCCATATGCATTGGCCAGGGATGCGGTTGCTGGTCTGTGGGGCTTAATTTAGAACATGATACAGGAACCCGCAACTCGAAATGGGCTGAAAATAGAAAATTACTGTTGGGAACGGGTATCTATTTCTCCGTTCCCAATAGCGAGAGGCAGCTGTGGCGATTAGGGATAGAATGCAGCAGGTATAGGGTTAACACTTAAGAGGAAAGTTAGGCTGCGGAGCATGGATGATTAGGGTTAGGCTGCGGGCGTGGACGATTACGGTTACGCTGCGGGCATGGACGATTAGGGTTGCGCTGCGGGGGTAGACGATTAGGGTTATGCTGCGTGCATGGACGATTAGGGTTATGCTGCGTGCATGGACGATTAGGGTTACGCTGTGGGCGTGGACGATTAGGGTTGCGCTGCGGGGGTGGATACGCAGCATGGAGGTTGAGGGTTAGGCTGCAGGGCATGGGCGGTTAGGGTTAGGCTGCGAGACATGCAGATTTAAGGTTAGGCTGCTGTGCATGGTCGGCTAGGGTTAGGCTTCTTGGCATGGGTGGTTAGGGTTAATCTACGCAGCATGGAGGTTGAGGGTTAGGCTGCAGGGCATGGTCGGCTAGGGTTAGGCTGCGAGGCATGCAGATTTAAGGTTAGGCTGCAGGGCATGGAGCATTACAATTTAGGGCTGAAGAAAGGGAAGGTTAGAGTTAGGCTTAGGAAAGGGTTAAGGGTAGGGTTAGATAAGATTACTTGTCTTTCGGCAGAGGACTTTCCGCTACCCCTGGAATCGTATCACCACCGATTTCTAAAATGCAGACTGCCGGCAATTACATTCAGCTGTAGTACGTTCCGGTGAACCGCACCCCGTCATATACAGCAATCTGCAAATCAGATTCACTACAAACCCTCAACATACAGTCAGCATGCTGAAAGCTGTACCACATACACAGCACTGCCTTCCCTTCCATTAACGATCACATAGTGAATCTATTTTTTTCCATGTTGTTTCTTTTATATATCCCTTAGTCTCCCATGTTAAAGCTTTTCATAATGCAGCAGGATTGTGAATCGAGTTAACTCCCAGCCTCTAACCATGTTAATCGATGTAATTGATGTTAACAAGCCTGATTTGATGGCCTCTGAAATGGAACATTCAGTCTCTTCACTGGAAGTAGCAGTAAAGTTTGTTGCCAGCAGTTTCGGAAAGATAAGATGCAAGGAAGTCACATTGGAAAATTCGGAGACAGTGAATTCTCCGTTTGATATATGGCCGGTTGTATGTTGACCCGACCTCTGCAGTATTGCTGTCTCTTCATGAAAAATGGATTCTGAGGAGTCTCACTGGCTTTTTCAGATCTACTGTATGACTGTTTCAGAAGAACATGCTCCAACATATTCTGCTTTACTGAGAAGACAGGGGGCCCTATTCTTAGCGTGTCCTTTAAAATAAGTGATCATTGCCTTTTATATGTTCCTCTATTCATGAATTCCTCAGTTGTTTGCTATTCACATTATTCTTTATTAGTCAAATGGTTCTTTATGTAGCTTTGGTCTGATGACATCTGTCGTTGTAAGCATAGTATAACGATTAAATGCATTCTCACCCTAACTTATGGAGATTTCAGCTAATTCCCACTGGGAACATTATATATTAG